>CM022674.1:5443935-5461435 GCA_012295275.1 Chrysomallon squamiferum
TCAGTGTATGTCAGTACACACAGAAAAACAAAACGTATCTATATACTAAACATATCTATTGATTTTTAAAATATCAGGAATTTTACCACATTCTCTCTGTCTGTCTGTCTGTCTGTCTCTCTCTCTCTCTCTCTCTCTCTCTCTCTCTCTCTCTCTCTCTCTCTCTCTCTCTCTCTCTCTCTCTCTCTCTCTCTCTCCTCTCTCTCTCTCTCTCTCTCTCTCTCCCTCTCTCCCTCCCTCCCTCCCTCCCTCCCTCCCTCCCCCCTCTCTCTCTCTCTCTCTCTCTGCAGGGCGCCTGGAAACCTAATCAAATCATAACCGTAATTATTAACTCTGTGACTTCCGACTGATGTATTTCCGTGACTAACCAATAACCGTAAATCGTGCTGTGGCCGGTTATTATAAACGGACTCTGATTCATTCATCTGAAACAAGGCTGTGTTTGTGTCTGTGTTAGCTTCTCATTTAAACCTTGCGCGACCTCCCAGTCTCAAATTAGGCAGAGTATGTATGATGTCCTCCTCGACTACCAATTTATCCACGGAGCAAGGGGGATTGCCAGCCGTGAGAAATAAAAATAAAGCCAAATTCAACGAGGGACGTGTTTTTATCAAAAACTGTTATTTACCGGGCTTGTTATTCACGCATTTGAGATACGAGCGACTCGATTAATGTATATGACATTACTGGGATGCGTGGATGGACGTGGGATCGAATCTAGCTGGTGGGAAAGATAATACTTGTACTACTTTAAAAATAACATATATGAAGGTTTGTGTAAAAGTATGTAGGTATGGATTATGTGTATATAGGGTGCTACGTCTGTGTATGTATTTGTAAATGAATGTATGCATTAGTGTATATCAAATATGTACGTTTAATGTATATATATATACACAATTACTTGTGTTTTGTGTATGGATGAATAGGGATATGTGTACTATAATTATTACATGGCTATCGATCCTGGAGCCGTTAAAATAACGCTGTCCATACATTACCGCGATGTGAGTGAAATACCGTACATCGTGTGTATTCAGATAAACATCTAAATCACCATAGCCAGTGAATTGTAAGATTTTATCGTTTTAGTGTATTCAAAACGGGTCAGTGACGTAACTGTTACAGTTACCATGGCAGAGATGCCATCTGTAAGCGCTTAGGATCGAAAATAACTTATTTCGACAGCCAGACATATAGTTAGACCATTAGAAGTATATATATGTGTGTGTATAATTTGAAAGCTAGAGAAAGAAAGAGATAGACAGTTATATAAATAGATAGGTAGGTAAATAGAGAGATAGATAGATAGATTAATGGATGGATGAATTGGTGGATGGATAGACAGAAACGCTGAATGAGAGGGATAATTTATAGCAAAATAAAAAAAAAGGAAAGCATAAAATGAAGAGAAAAAGAGAAAAAAAAACCGAATATGTTCTAATAAAGAAAATTAAGAAGAAAAAAAAACGTAACAAGAAAAAAGGAAAGATTTTCTTTATATCTGAATTAAAAGAATTATTTGAAAGTTATTTTAGTAAAAATGGTAATGAAGAAGATAAATCGTGGATATCTTAAAATCGTTATTCACGTTCCGAACCTCTATTTTTATCTTATTCAGTTAATAAGATTTCTAAACAAAAAAAAAAAAAAAAAAATATTTTTCCTTTTAATCCTATAATCAATATTCAAGTGCTTCGTGTGATTTTTGTACTGAGTCGCATTAGGGCAGTACATTTTTCTCACTTTTAATCCTTAACATGTCAAAATCGGATCGAAATATAATTTGAAAGTTGCAATCGGAAGCTATTGCCCATTGTGACGTGATGATAGGTCAAATTTGCTTACGGACAAAAACGGAATTAAGTGTTGACGAATAAATAAATGCACGGACTCAAAAACGTTACCGAAACAAAAGGACATTAAAGACCAGTAGATTATGCGGGATTTACCTCAGCGTTGATGACTTTTTTTTTTTTTTTTTTTTCTTCTGTCAAAAGCTGAAGACTGTATAATGGTTTTATCTACCTCAGTTCTTGAAGACCGGTTATTCGCGATTCGGGGAAGTAAATGACAGAATCCAGAATCAAAATGGCGAGACGACGCGAGTTAATTAATTATCTCCCTTTGATACAGTGATTGAAACACGACGTATAAATTCCTTTTCGAAGACGTTGTTATCTTTCGACGCGGTTAAACAGTCTGTTGTCGTGGAAACGAAGACGCGAGTCGTTCGTAAAAGAGATTTGTAATGGTTGTTATCGACTAGATCGATTACGTATTAATTTTGTGTTCGTATCTACGGAAATTGCCGAACACACAAAACTGCGATTAGAACGTGGTGATAAATAAATTGTTTTTTACGGACAAAATAAATAGCTGATACGATGTGACGTTATGTCGGCTTTTCGTTTCAAGTAGTTTGTAGAATGTGTGTACACGATTTTTTTGCTTGAATGAAATAGTTGTGTATATTAAAGTGTATGAGAAAGAAGGGGGGGAGAGGGGGAGGGAGGGAGGGGGGAGAGAGAGAGAGAGAGAGAGAGGGAGAGAGGGAGAGGGAGAGGGGAGAGAGAGGAGAGAGAGAGAGAGAGAGAGAGAGAGAGAGAGAGAGAGAGAGAGAGAGAGAGAGAGAGAGAGAGAGAGAGAGAGAGAGTGAGTGAGACAGACAGACAGACAGACAGACAGACAGACAGACAATGGCTGTGGTGAAACCAGTGATGACTGTAATGATTATGATGGTGATGGTATAAAAAGTAATGATCAACTATAATGGGTGATGATATCGATGATGATGGCAGTGGTGGTAATAACTATGATAATGTTCTGACGTCATTATTTACGATATTCGTGTAAATGTCATCAGGCGAAATGTATGCATCTGTGTTTGGAAATGTTGTTACCGTCTGTGGTGATAATAACAGCGATGTTGATGATGATGTCGTCTTGGTATTTGTTTTGCATTCATTTTCTTCAAATAAAAAAAAATCGAAAGAAAAAGAAATCATTATAGAAAAAAAAAAAAAAAAAAGAAAAAGGTTAGCAAAAGTGAAAAATATGAAAGAGAAAAAAAAACGCTTATAAATCATTATTAATTAACACAGAAAAAAAAGAAAATTAAAATTGATTGTAAAATGTCTTTTTAAATCACGGAACATTTGCAGATAACAGCCAGTTACTCTGATTTTTTTTTTTGATTTTTTGATTTTATTATTATTATTTTTTTTTTTTTTGTTTAAGTGAAAACAGAAATAATTTGCTTTGATAGAAATTATATGTTTTCAGGAGAAACATTGGTTTCCTTTCCAAAGCAGTCCAAGTCAATATTGTGGTAACGTTGATAAACACTGGCAGTATTCAGTAGTGATTATTATTATTTTATCAATTATATTCTTTTTAGTTCATTTCTTCTTTTTTATTTTGTTATCATTTCTTACATCCTTTCTTGATTGATTTTTTTTTTTTTTTTTTTCATTTTCATTTTGTTTCTTGATTATTCATTTTCATTTGCTTTCTTTCTTTGCATTCTTTTCTATTGTTCTTTCTTTCATCAAAAATTCATATTTCTTATCTTTCCTTACGATTTATTCACAACTAAGTCTTTCTTTATATATCTTTTTCATAAATTCATTATTTCTTTTCAGTAATTTTTGGGTTACATGAAGGAAAAAAGAAAAAGAAAACTTATTATTTAGGGAAATAAAATCTTTAAAAAAAAAAAAAAAAAAAAAAAAGGTTGAAGATAAAGCATAAACTCACTCCAACTTTATTAAGATTCGTGTTAACCTAAACAGAGCCTCACAGATTTACACAAATGGACCCCCAAGGAAAGCGAGTCGGTAGTTAGATGACCTTCGTAATACGTTTCCATTATACGTTTGTCACTTACAGTGTCACACGAAATGCACCTGCCAACGGGCACCTTTTTTTTTTTTTTTTTTTGTCAAACCGTAGCAAACGACATTTTGCTGATAAATAACTGAATTGTATGTCTAAATGTCACGTGATGTTTTGAGTTAAACGCAAAAGAAAGGACAGTTGGAGAACTCTGGTTTTACAAGTACTGAAGAGTTACGTTAGAGAAAAAAAAAAAGAAATGACAGATACAGACAAATCATAGTCAGTCATGTAATTTGTGTATTTTTCAGTTCAGTTCTCTCTCTCTCTCTCTCTCTCTCTCTCTCTCTCTCTCTCTCTCTCTCTCTCTCTCTCTTTTTCTGTTTCTCTCTATATATGTGTATATATGTCTGTATATATGCATGTATGTATATATGTATGTATGTATGTCTTTATATATGCATGTATGTATTTGTTTTTATTTTATGTATATATGTATGTAACTATGTGTGTATGTATGTATGTATGTATGTATGTATGTATGTGTGTGTGTGTTTATATGTATGTATGAATGTATATGTATATATGACTGTATGTGTTTATGTGTACATGTACTGGTGTGTATGTGTATGTGTGTATGTGTGCTAGAGCAGTTTTATTCCTGGTTGTATGCATCTATCTTAATCCCGCCAAAAACATAATATAATTATACATCCCTAATGACTTTTTCTGTATTCACGTCTGAATTTTCGAAAGTTCAAATGCTATTATTCAGTGTTAAAAAAGAACAAAAATGATTCAATCATTAACTAAAGCGAGAAAAAAAAAAAAAAAAAAAAAATCGGTAGAAAAGAAAATTAAGATTAATTTATCCTGTTTTTGTCAGGAGTTTCATAACAATTCTTAAGCCCGCCTTTCAATTTTTTTTTTTTTTTTTTTTTTTTTCTCTTTCTTTCGTTCTTGTGTGGACGTTTTGTGGTCGTTCGATTAAGTTAATGGTTCTTCGCGATCTTCTCTCGGTCCTTTTCAACTGCTTCGCTTGTCTGTTCGTCTCTCCAGACATTAAATGGTACAGTTGCGTGACATTCTGGGCCATCATTTCGCAATCTGATTGGACAAATTGTTCCTTGTTCCTTTCAGACTTCATTGTGCTGAATATGTTTGCCGTCACTTTCGACCAAAAACGCGTCAGTCGAGCGAATTGAATCGTTTTGCGTTTCGGTGAAAAGCTGCATTCAGAGGCGAGCGGCGATCGTTAACCATCTTTTGTAATCCGTTTGTAAGACAGTACGTTCTCTGAAATGAACGTCGAAAACGTCACAGACGTCGTCGTTATTAATTTTTTTGTTTTGTTGTTGTTGTGTAGTCGACATTAATTGTGTCTGTCCCTTTATCTAACTAAACTGCCAGTATGTATATATATATAGCCATCCATTCGTTCATTCATCCATCCATTCATCCATCCATTCATTCATCCATCCATTCATCCATCCATTCATCCATTCCATTTATTCATTCATTCATCCATTTTCATCCATCCTTTCATCCATTCATCCATCCTTTCACTTAATATATCCTGCTGTATGGCCTGATACCTAACGTTATCTGAAAGAATATACATTTGTCTATATGTCTGTTTCTTTGTCTGTCTGTATGTGTGCATTCATATGTTCATCTACTTATTCCACTATCTTTTTTTAAAATACATATGTGCATCTGTCTACACGAGATATCTACATATAAAGTGCTTTGGTATTGCATTCTTTACCAATGTTCTTTTTTAATGTGTCTGTTTTTCTTGACACCTTGTCTACATGACTACGTTTTTCTTAGCGTTTATTTTCTTTGTCGTGTAATAAACTTTTTATTCTTACATGAGATTGTTAGCATGAGTATGAACGTCGTTGTCGTAGCGGCTGCATAACAAACTGTTGACATCGTGGCGGCGAGCTAAATCCATTTGAGTCTATTATAAAGCGAAACAACGTAGTTACTGTTACTGGCAAATTCTGACGCTAGAGGGCCTGCTAGACATTTTTCTGTAATGTGCAGTTAAGAACGGAAGAAATAAAATTGAATCTGTTTTTTTCTGTTTTGTATACTTGAAGTTGGAATTGGTTGTTATCGGGATAAATTGACAGCCGAATAAATTTTTCCAATTTTAATTTTATAGTTATAACTTTAAAATTTAAACACACAAACACGCACACACACACGCACACACTACAAACGCAGACACACATATTACGAATATAGCTGGTGGTCGTTACATAATGTGCTTTCACATACATATACTCTAACACATAAGATATGCACACAAAAACATAAGTGCTCATATAAACATACACATACATAAACACACAAACATACATGCATATATATATACGAATACTTAGACGTATGTGTGTGCGTGTATGAGTGAGCGCTACTGTATTTGTAATTGCATGTGTGTGTGTGTGTGTGTGTGTGTGTGTTTCTGTCTGTCTGTCTACAAGATATACTGATAAGATGTACAGGTATGTTAGTGAGTGTATGTATGAGCACAATCTAAAACAAGAAACGCAATATTTTTACACTATACTGTCTACAGTTGTATTAAGATATAAATAAACATATCCTTAATAATCAAGTCTGTCATATGCTTAATTTTAGTAGCAATTAAAACTTTTTCTGTTTTTTTATCAAAAAAAACCCAGTAGAAAATAAAATGAAAAAAAAAAATTAATATAATAAACTATTGAAAACGAACAAACACGAATCTGAACAAGATTGATAAGGAGCATCCGTATTTCGTCCGTAAAACAAATATTTTTGAAACTATCACGAATTCAGATAGTCAGAAAACAAGTTTGATTTTTAAACAAGACAGCGCCAAATATAGTTATTGATTAAACATCGCAGACACAGTTTTTTTCTAGTGTTTTGGGGTTGTTTTTTTCTCTTTTTTTTTTCTTTTTTCTGTAATATTTGGAAATTATTTGTCTACGACATGCTCGATGTTGAACGCAATAGGAGAACTAACAGATAATGTCAAAACAACATGTGACAGATTTGACGTGTTTAAAACGAAAATGGACGAGCGAGGAGGATAAAAGAAGGAAAATAAGAAATGAAAAAAAAAGGAAAGAAAAAAAGAAGAAAGAAAGGGAAAAAATGAAAGACAGGAAAGAAAAAAGAAAGAAAGGGAAAAATGAAAGATGAAAGAAGGAAAGAAGAAATGAAAGAAAGGGAAAAATGAAAGGAAGGAAAAAAGAAATGAAAGAAGGGATGAAGGAAAGAGAATGAAAGATAGAAGCAATTAAAGCAATAGGATGAATGAGGGTTAAAAGAACGAAAAAAGGAAACAAGATATGACGGAAAAGAAGGAAAAAAGCAATTAAAGAATATAGGATGAATGAAGGATAAAAGAAAGAACAAAATAATAAAAGATAGAAAGAAGAATAAAGAGACTGAAAACACAGACGGACAGATTTTATAGAAAGTCAGAAGACAAACAAAAAAAAAAAATTAAAAATTAGAGCATGACATTTTTTTTTTTTTTTCATTGATTTTATAGTTAATGATAAATAAAAGGATACAAAAAGACAAAAAAATAAATGAATTTTATGTTTAAGAGAAATAAAACGTCAGAAACAAAAAACTAGAAACAAAAGCCTGAACATAAACTAATGTTAACGTGACCGTTTTAAAAGATCCTGCGATGATGTACTTACAAAGATGAAAAGATTAAAAGAAATAAAAATAATAATAATAATAATACGTGACTTCAGAAGAACGATCGATCGATGAAAGAAGACAAAGGGAAAAAAGATAAATAAAAGGAAACACGAAAGAAAGAAATTCAGACAAACGAGAAAGAAAAAAGCAAAAAAAAAAAAAAAAAAAAATAAAAAATAAAAAGGAAAGGGAAGAGACAATTTTTGAAACGATGAACATTAAAAGGAGACAAATGTATAGATATATATACATGTGTGTCTCTATGTGTGAGTGTTTTATTGTCTCTCTCTGTGTTTGTGTCTCTGTTTCTCTGTGTGAGTGTGTGTGTCTCTCGGTTTGTGTGTCTCTCTCTCTCTCTCTCTCTCTTTCTCTCTCTCGCTTGTTGAGATATAGGTATGTCTCGATATATGTATGTTTCTGTTTATGTGTGTGCGTGTGTTGTGTATGGTGGCAGAGAGAGAGAAAGAGAACAGGAAAGAACGGAGGAATGAAAAAGAAAAGAAAAAGAACAAAATAACTGAGAGGGTAAAGACACACAAAGAAAGAAAGAAATATACGAAAAGCTGAAATGATCACCCAAGTGCAAATCCTCAGACTTGTTTTCAAATGATAAAAATCATTTGATCTGAAAAGACGTCAATCATCAAACAAGAGATAGAAAAAAAAAAAAAAAAGAAACAAAAAAAAAAAAAAAAAGAATCAGATGTTTGAGATAAATAATTTCAGTTTAATGGATAAAACCATGAACAAGATCAAGGGGACAGAATAGAAGAAGGGGAAAAAGAAGAATTAAAAGCTGTTCAGTTTCAAACATCAAACCAAAGTAATTGGTTTCAAAGAAATGTGGAAATTTTTAATGAAACTAAGCATGATATTTGCAAACTGTTTAAGTGGATTATGCTTTTCTTTTGAGAAAAATAAGATTAACATCAGTACGTATTTTTTTAATTATTATTATTTTTTTATTTGTTAAGAAATAGACGTCATCTTTTAATATAACGTGTATTTCTTCCATTATATTATTATTATTATTATTATTATTATTATTATTATTTCTTTTCTGTTATATATATATATATTTTTTAAATCTTTGTTTATGTGTTTCATGTGTGTAACGTTGATGACGACAATTTCTTCTTCTTTTTTTTTTCTTTTCGTTTTTTTTTTTTTTTGTACGTTTTCGTTCCGAAGAAAACTGATGTCATAATCACGTGACTTGTACGTCATACGTGATCGGCCTCTCTATGTTTATGACTCACATGGCAGCACTTAGTGCACCAGAATATGGTTTTATTGTCGCCAGAGTTCGCAAATGGAGTGATTGTATGAGTTTCGCAATTACTCCATCTGACAGCTGCCATGTGCCGCGCGCTACACAAGCCATATTTATGGAGCATCGCTCTTAATTCCGTTATAGTACATTACACCCTAAACTGCAGCGGCTCCGCATTCATTCGTGTTTCGTCGAAATACAAAAAAAAAAAAAAAAAAAAATTAAAAAAAAAAAAGAAAGAAAGAAAATATGTCAACCATTATTATGATCTAATGCTCCGGCCGAGGTCCGCTGGGGTCACGTGACCCTGCGAGTAATATAATATGCCGTTAGGATAAATGAGTTCGGCCTTTTGTCTGACTGATGGGCGCAGGGGTTAAGGAAATATCGCGGGTTTTTGTGCTGTTGATGTATGGCTTTTTCGAGCTCTCTTGTAACCGTATTATTGGCCAAAGCCGTTGCCATTTCGCTGACTTACTCGGTGAATGGACTGCAGGAGTTGCACAAGTTGGTTCGCTCGTAGTAAACACGGAGACAGGAGTTTATTTATAGACGACACTCGAGATTCTTGGGGTTTCTTCTTCTTCTTCTTCTCTCTCTCTCTCTCTCTCTCTCTCTCTCTCTCTCTCTCTCTCTCTCTCTCTCTCTCTCTCTCTCTCTCTCTCTCTCTTATCTTTTTCTGCCATCACCGATGTCATTATTTTTTTTTTTTTTACTAATTCTTTCCGAATATAAACATCTTCAGTATTCCTTTTTTCTTTCTTTCTTTCCTTCTTACTTTCAGCTGTTTCTCAACCTTCCCGTTCTCTGTATTATTAACTATTTTATTAAAATGAAACAGTTTCATTTGATTCTGGACAAATAACGTTTATCACACCATGCACTTTTTGACAGTGGCTCATTCAAGCAATTTCGCGACTAGGGTCAGTATACAGTTTATGAAAAATTGTAGCCACTAACTCACGACCATTTTGAATTCGCGAAACAAAACTGCTAGCCGACACCATACTCGTGTGAAAAAACATGCAGGACGCATTTAAACTGGGAATTTTTTCCAAAAGAATCCTTGACCGCGTTTCCCACTTAATATTTCAAACCGTCATTTAAAATTTCCCTTGGGTCTGTCTTCTTATAAAAACTGCGAGTCGTCAGAAACAACGTGACCTTAAACGCAACGTTTGAATTAACCCTTTATAACGAGCTTGGCAATGAGGCAATAATTAATTTAACTCTTTTTAAGCTCGTTTTTGTTTTTTTGTTTTTTTTTGGTAGATGTAACGGTCAGATGCACAAACGAATGGTTTAAACGTTACCAATCTCGACTGATACATCCCCACATAATTAAATTTCACCTTTTTTTTTTTTTTTTTTTTTTTTTTGTGGTCACATCTGCCATTAATCCAACAACACAGTTCTAAAATGATTAACCCCTTTAAACTCGTCTAATAGATAATGAAGAGATACTACCTGGTGTCCAGCAGCATTTTGAAAAAAACAGCCGATATATGTCGACAATACACACATAAATACATTAACCCATTTTGATCGCATCTGCTCGTAAGCAGATATTGCGGGACTGAATTAATTAACTCTTTGAACAACACCTGCCAATGAGCAGCGTAAAATATAAGTAATTAGTATTTCCAAACACACCTGTAAATAATAAATTATCTATCTGTCTGTCTGTCTGTCTGTCTGTCTGTCTGTATGTTGGTATGATTGACGGATAAACAAATGGAACATTCAGTGACACAGATACGTAAATTATGCAAATTATATGCTGTAAAGAATTTCTGGTGTTTTGTTATTCATAAAAAAAAAAGTCTAAGAGTCTCCATACTTGATTTCCAGTTCTAACCGGTCTAGAAGGAACATGAGGATGTAGTATTTGAAATATTAATATCGCTGCTGGTGTACGTTTACGCTTTATTATAGCAAAACTATTGCATTAATTTTTCCAGTACTTCTGTTGTTAATCGACAACGGCAAAGTCCACATAACAATGACAACGTCAACTAGTGTGACACAAAGAAGAAAAAACAATAATAATAATAACAACAACAACAACAACGACAAGTATAATTGAATATTCAAATATACAAACATTATTCTGATAGAACTTTAAATATCTGCAGCAACCACAACACCACCATCATCACCACCACCATTATCACAATTACTACCACTACTGCTGCTGCAACTACTACTACTACTACTACTACTACTACTACTACTACTACTACTACTTACTACTGTTCGTATTATTATTATTGTTGTTGTTATTGTTATTACCACTACTACTACTGCTATCATCATCATCATCATCATCATTATTTTTATCTTCATCTTCATCATCATCATTATTATTATTATTATTTTCGGGTACGGAATCATTAATGATTACTACATAAGCAGAATATAATAATCTGAAGAGTGAGAATCACAGTTGTATTTTGTTTTCTAAGATGCAGTTGTTTGTTGTGAATCCGAATCATCGGCGAACAATCAAGGTTTTCTAAACAACGATTTCATTTAGTTTCCCTCTTGCTTGTTTCGGTGATGTGTGCCTTGCTGAATATCCATACCTCGACTCATTAGCATCCCATGAATATTTAAAACTCTAAATTTGTACTACTGCAGTCTGCGTTAGTTTTATCGTGTTAACGATTGTTTGGTGGGGAGCCGATATAAAGTAGAGGACTTCGGGTTCGAATACTGGGAGAGGAGAAAAAAAAAAGTTAAATTACGTTATTTATACGAAGATCTATTTTTTAACTGTTAATTTATTATCATTACTACTACTACTACTATTATTACTATTTTTATTATTATTATTACTGAGAGAGAAAAAATATAGAGAAATACAGAGAGACATGCAGACAGATAGAGAGAGAGAGAGAGAGAGGGAGAGGGAGAGGGAGAGGGAGAGGGAGAGGGAGAGGGAGGGAGGGAGGGAGAGGGGCTAACACTCATTATTACAACCATGAACATTTTGAGATGGTATAGGTCTTTGACATTTCACCGGATTTGTTATTTGTTATTCAGGAAGTTGCCCTGTAGATAGATAACCGTTGAGAAGATAAGTAAAATGGGATTTGAATGGTCGAGTGGACAGACACACACGTAATACTCAGTCGTGGGTGTTTTCGTAGTGGTAACTAATTAAGGTTTCACCGCATTTTCTCCTGTTACGTGATCAGACATATATAGTGAGCAGACATTTTAACAGTAGGTAATTAACTGGCATAACACCGGCTTTAAACACGTTTCCTTTCTTGTACTGTATCAGACATTATATCACAAGCTAGTTATACGGTTCATCACCGGCTTAATATCAGAGTCCAGTTTTATTCTAGACCAGACAATTTAATACTTGGAAACTAATTGACGTTTCACCGGTATATTTTAAAAGATGGTATTACAATAGCACAGAAGCTAATTGGGACTTACACCGGTTTCCATGGTATTCTCTAGGACAAATTACAATCGAAGAAAAACTAACTGATGTTTCGCCTGTTTAATCCAAGACAGTAGTATTAAAAAGAAACAGACATTATAATATCAAGTAACTAATTGGTATTACACCGGTTTCGATAGCTTCTTCGTCAGCTATAAATGAACATGTCAACGACTCCGGCGAAGAAGACGTTGCGCAAATAAGTAGCTGAGATGGCGGTTATCAGCGACGTACGAAAGAGTTAATTTTATACGACAATCGCTGACAAACCTTTAATTTTGCTCTGGAGACCGCCTATTAATCCGTCTGCCAAAAATGCCTCGAGGTTAATTCTCGTTTCGTCTCGACTAAACCCTTTTCTCAACGGAGATGTCAACGCCATTTCGAGGGACGCGGATAAAGCTAACTAGGATTTACTTACCAAACCATCTTCGCTGCATATTTATCGCGAGGTTGACGTACACCTGCGGAAACTGCCGGCGTTAATTCTCGTTAATTCCGATCTGTCACGAGTAACGCCGATTAATTACGATTAATGCCGATTGTTTTATAACGACGTTTACCACAACACATTTGTTTCAGTTAATTATATTTGAATGGATTTGTAGAATTTACAATGTGTATATGTTAATCTAAAGTACTTGTAAACTTTCTCTCTCTCTCTCTCTCTCTCTCTCTCTCTCTCTCTCTCTCTCTCTCTCTCTCTCTCTCTCTCTCTCTCTCTCTCTCTCTCTCTCTCTCTCTCTCTCTCTCTCTCTCTCTCTCTCTATATATATATATATATATATATATATATTTTTTTTTTTCAACTTATTTTTCTTTTGATGTACACCAACATTTATCTATGAATTTATTTTTCTGTATTCTTTATTAATTTATTCATTTTCCTATGCTTTGTTTTTCTTCTTCTTCTTCTGTTACATCTATAGCAACAACCAGTTCTTCTTTGTTTTTACTATTGTTGTAATCATCAACGTCACTATCATTCTGTTTTCCCCATCTGGCGTATGCGAGAGACAATACGTTCATCTTAATAATTATTACTACTACCACTGCAACCACTACCACTACCACCACTACAGTTACTACTACCTCTATTACCACTATCGTTACATTACCATCTCTACCGTCACTACTACTACCACTACCGTTACCACGACAACTACTAGAGGTATATTACTACTACTGTTTGTTGTTTTTCGTCGTCGTTGTCGTCGTTGTCGCTGCTGTCACTATCCTCGCTATCCAGCTAATCAACGACAACACAGATGATGTTGCTCTTCGCGTCCGATCATCTTCCGATTGAAAACAGTCGCTAACGCGCTCTGACAGCCGGAGCAGCAGCCGAAATTAAAACAGATTACGACGACAACGCTCCCGTCGTCCGTCTCCTGCGAGGTGTTGAATTAACACACGGCGGCCACTGCGGAGGGCTGAAGACACCAGTTTCGTTGTAATGAATGGGTTTTTGGACTCGTAATGGAAAGAGGCTTTAGCTCGCTGGTTGAATATCCCGCGCCGGGAGTTTCGAATGAAACGGAGAAATTTAAGTTTTTTTTGTGACACGAGCATTTTTAAGCTGGCTGGCTTCTGATAAGGATCAAGAGCGAAATTGTTGAGATGGATGGTAGTGGGGTCGAATCCTGCTTGGTGATTCGTAGATAATTTTTTGGCTGAGATATTTTTTATGTAATTATTTTTATTTTTTTTTTTTTTTTTTTATTGCTTTCTTTTTTTATTGATTTGTTTTTCTTTTTCTGAGATTTCTTTTTTCTCTCATTCTCTCTTTCTATTTTCTATCTGTCTGTCTGTCGATCTGTCTTGCGATCTGCCTGTTTTTTCTCTCTAACGCTCTCTGTAGATATCTGACTCTATATCTAGCTATCTGTTTATTTACCAGTGTATATCTGTTTCTATCTCGCTATCTATCTGTCCGTCTATCTATTTGTCGTTATTTCCTTTCTCTGTGTAATACTATTTATTCGTCCATCCATTTATATTTATCTATCTGTCCGTCTATCTAATTGTCGTTATTTCCTTTCTCTGTGTCTATCTATCGACCATCCATTTGTCTGTCTCTGTCTGTCTGCATATTTATCTATGCAGCTTTCTATCTATCTATATGTTTGAATGTCTGTCTGCATATTTTTCTATCTATCTATCTACATATGTTTGAATACCTGTCTCTATATCTATCTATCTATCTATCTATCTACCTATCTATCTCTCTCTCTAACATTGAATGATTCTCTACATAAGCACATCTAACAAACTGCAGTTTTCAAGCCTATCAAACATCATCACACTATTTTCCCCCAAAACGAAGTATCACTCTTCTGGCAAGGTGGAATTTCGATACTGCATCTACGACGTCATCGGCAAACACGTCGACGCAGTCGTCTCGACCTCCACTGAACCAAGATTTAGAGTAATTAATTGCTTCCACAGCCCCTCAGTCGCAAATGTTTTATTTGTCCAGGTCTTCGTCGTCCATTACACTCGGGCTTAAGAAGACTTTTATTTAACTTTACGTTGCAAATATAATTTCATTACTGTGTGACTGAAGATAAATTGATCAACTTCCAGTTGTATTAAATCTTAATTTTTTCTTCTTCTTCTTCTTCGTCTTCTTTTTTTTCTTCTTCTTCACTCAATGACTCTCTCTCTCTCTCTTTCTTTTTTTTTTTTTTTTGTATTTCTTTACACATTACATTTTTAGAAATTGTTATTAGAGCCTCGTGTTCAAAACACAGAGAGAGTGTCAGACGATCTAAACATTCGACAATCTTTTTCGTGCAATCGTGAAGATATATTTTAAATTAATTATATCGCCATTCTGAGGCTGCTTTTGCGTATTTTGCCAAAAGCATCGTGTAATAATCACATTAAAGATTTCTCTTTTTTTAATTTAATCAGCTTTTCTTTTTCTTTTTCTTTTTCTTTTTTTTTTTACCTCTTCTTATTCTTTTTCCCACGATGTGTAAATACGTATTTTGCCGAAAACGCACGATTCTGTTGGTAATTCTGTCCTTTTCTTTTGAGCATTTAGGATGGGTTTTTTTTTTTCGTTGTCAGTGTTTACATTACCAAAGTAATATTAAACATCATGTCTAGACGCCTTAACTGAATATTCATTTTTTTTCATGTAAAGATTAAAATTCTTTATTATACACTTTTTCCTTCTTCCTTTTCTTCTTCTTCTTTTTCTTTTATCTTATTTATTATTTATTACACAATTTTTCACTATAATGTAAATGATATTATAAGCTGGAAAAATAGGTGTGCGAATCGTTAGTGTAAAACTCTTCAGTTAAAATAAATTCGTGAGGCTATGAACATAAAAAACATTTTTCTACCACATAATTAGGTAACATATATATATGTGTGTGTATAGAAGTAATTGAAGTAGTAGTAGCAGCAGCAGCAGCAGCAGTAGTAGCAGAGGTAGTAGTTGTTACATATCTAAGAAATAATTGCAAAACCTTTATGTAATCAATCTAAACACTATTCAATAAATTCACATATATATATATATATATAATGTAGCCTGTATCTATGTATATGTGTCTGTGTGTGTGTGCGTGCGTCCTACAACTCAACAACGTAATCCGAAAAACGACGAGTCCATTTTTATCGCTACGACCGGAAAACGTAACTCAATTTGAAACTGTTTCGAAAACTTATTCACGTTCCAGTAATCAAACTAGGGGTCGCTGTGGACAGCGGTTTGGAAACATTTGTCTTCGCGTGAACCTCCAGAGACAATCTGTTCGCATCGAGTTATAATTATTAACAGAGCAGCGTGTGAAGTTTTCAAACATCCATCTCACTCAGAGCTGGCCTGGAATTCTCAATGTTCTGTGATGGATGTGTTTGGTCTCTCTCTGTCTCTGTGGCTGGCTGGCTGTCTGTCTGTCCGTCTCTCTCTCTCTCTCTCTCTCTCTCTCTCTCTCTCTCTCTCTCTCTCTCTCTCTCTCTCTCTGGCTGTCTGTCTCTCTCTTTCTCTCTCTCTCACTCTCACTGTCTCTCTGTCTCTGAATCTCTCTCTGGCTGTCTGTCTCTCTCTTTTATTTCACTCTCACTTTCTCTGTCTCTCTCTCTCTCTGGCTCTCTCTCTCTCTTTTTTATGTCTCTCATTCATCTCTTGTCCCTCTGGTAATATCTGTCTCTTTCTCTCTCTCTCTCTCTCTTTCTCTCTCTGTCTATCTATCTCTCTCTCTCTCTCTCTCTCTCTCTCTCTCTCTCTGTCTGTCTCGCACTCGCTGTTATTTATTTCTGATTTTTTAGACTCTCATTCACTAACTCTCTCTATATATAATATATATCGCTGTCTCCCCCTCCCTCCTCTGTCTGTCATAAGACATACACTAACAAGGAAACAAGCATGCGCACGCACGCACGCACGCACGCACGCACGTACACATGCACAAACACAAAAAAACAAACACACAAATCAAAGAACCAATATAGCTTCAAGAGTCTGCCTGATTTAATAAACTATATATGGAGGATGTTTTGAAGCCTGCTCCATTTCTGAATTCAGGATATTAAAATAGACGATTGCTTCCGAGAACTGTTTTAGATTTTTCAGATAAAGCAAAAATAAACCCTGGACTGCAGAGAACTGTCTACGAGAGAGACGGATCTATTCTAATAATAATAATACTTTTTTTGAATCTAATCTATACGTTTATATATAGAGAGAGATAGACAAATACATAGCTATATATATATCGATGCGTGTGTGGTATATACATACACTCACACACATACGTAAACACACATACACATATTTATGTACTCAGAAGAAACAAAAACATATTTTTAAGCATTAGACTTCATTTTTATAATTCACGTGATGTCTTTGTAATTTGTAAAAATATATTTTGTGCTGTCGTTAAGCAACTTGTTAAAAAAGTAACTTCAGTTTTTCTACATTATTCACGTTTCAAAATTTTTCACTTTTAATAATAGCTAACAAACGTTATACCATTCCAAACAGAGCTCCTGTTTTGGGTTATCGAAGACTTTGAAAAATCCACTGCAAAATAATAGTTCTCTGCTTTGATAAAGGAGGCGTTTAGAAAAGAACGATAGGCGTTTTTTTTATTTCTGTTATTATCAGTATACGAACAATAACAACATATGTTTAACATCCGATAACTGCCAATATTAACACTGAGGTTTTTGTTCAATATCCATGCACCGATGCATTA
>CM022674.1:5466435-5493935 GCA_012295275.1 Chrysomallon squamiferum
GATTATTTTCTCGATTATCTTCCTCAAAAAAATGTCGCTAGTTAAAGTACCTCTCCGATTAAATTCCCAAATGCACACATCATGCAGAAAAATGACGTAATCAGAAATAAGCCAAGACGAGGCGCTGTTACAAAAATGTGTAACTGGACAGAAGGATCTGTTTTAAATCTCGTACAAAAAACAACAACGAAAAAACAAAAACAATATTACATCTAGGAATATGACATTATCTGTATTAATCTAACGAAAGATGATATATTATTAAAAGCCCCGCCCAGCAACGTGATGTCATCATTTCTATCCCGTCGGAGGAATGCATCATCCCTTACATATCTGATAGACTGCATGACGTCATCATTCCTAATCCGTAAGAAAAAAAGATCACATCGCAATCACTAAACTGACAGTGTGTGACGTCATCATTTCTAATTCGTCACAGAAATATACTATCACCAGTACTCAGCCGTCGGGGGTGGGGGGGTGGTTGGGGGGGTGTAGGGATGTTATTGAACATTTCATATGGAAATATGACGTCAATGATGCCATTAAAAAAATGGAAATGTGACGTCATCATTATTAATACTTCAGTGACATAGATAGAGTCCAGAATCGCAGGAAATAGCGCGTGGCATCAGATTTATGTAATGCGTCAATGTCGGAAAGCAAACGAACAACGAACTTCAGAATAACGAAGCGATTTCTAATTTCTCATATCAGTAACATTAAATCCGACTAATGAAAAATTCGTATATAGATAACTCGTTTTCTTTCTTTTTCCATATATAGTACCAGCTGTAAGCTACGGATCAAGATCTATAAGTTATAGAAGAGAGATTTCGTGTATAAATCGATTTGCAAAGGATGGCTGTTGTATTTAAAGGGGATATATATATATTTTTTTTTCTTGAAGATATAGACGTTCTATTTATTTATTTATTTATTTATTTATTTATTTATTTATTTATTTGTTTATTTATTTATTTGTTTGTTTGTTTGTTTGTTTGTTTATTTGATTCTTTCTTTGTTGTCATCTATGTTGTTATTTGTTACTTTTTATCTTTATTTATTTATTTATTCATTAATTTACCGACTTAATTAACAAATTTTATTTTATATCTGTAAATAAAAAAGAATATCATAATGACTGAAGTAGCTTTTAAAAATATCCCCAGCGATCACCCACCCCAAAATATACTTAGAACCGCCCTTCTTTTTCTGTCTAATTCCCAAACAGTTAACGTCGTTATACTGAGGACTGAAATGCGTATTAAAGATTTTTACAAATTAATTTTTTTCGTATTATTACGCATAATTAAACCTGTACTGACAGACCCTAGCAACAAACTGAACAAAAAAAACAAAAAAAACGAAAACAGGTGTCCGATATCTAATTGATAATGAAGCCTTGATAATATATTTTGGAAAAATATCGTGTGTATGTGTATGCGTGTGTGTGCGTGTGTGTGCGTGTGCGTGTTTGGTGTGTGTGCGTGTGTGGGGGGCATGAGTATGTTTTTGTGTCTGGACATCAGTGTAGATACATCTTGAATATGTGATGGTCTATGGTTATATTTATGAAAATATTTGTGCGTGTATATAATAAGTACGACTGAAGATAACGGCTATGTATAATGTTATATATGTCTGTGTGGTGCAGATAATTCTTCCAGCAAGTCTACTGTCGTCGTAAAAACTCTGTCGTCACCGGAGAGGTCTGTCCGAGACGAGCAAAAATGAAAGAAATCGCTGTTGAGGGAGTTAAAACTAATAATCGAGTTACATCACGCCTCATCGCTGTTTCGCCGCTGTTAACGATTGTCGCTGAAGTCATTCCGAGAACACAGACCATTTACCGATAAGAGCCGAAAATGGCTCGTATCTTTCCGACCGGCAGAAACGTTTCGTTTTTTTTTTTTTTGGTCTGTTGGACTCTTCTGTTCAGTTTCTTGTTCCGAGTCGTTTCAAATCGTTCTGTGTCTTCTGCTGTACGTGTGTGGGGTTAGTGGTTTGAGGTAAGTCTTCGTTTACTCGTTACTGTTGTTTTTTTTGTTTTTTTTAACTTTCTTTTCACTGGTTGTAATTATCGGTTTTCTGTTACCTGTTTAGTAGTTATGGATCGAAGCGTTTGTGTTCGATAAAATATGCCTGTGTGAAGACAGCAAGAGCACGTAGGTTGATACGTATAGATGTTTGTGTGTATTGTATCTATGTGTGTGTGTATGTATGTATGTATGTGTGTTCATATCTACGTATATATATATTTATATATATATGGAGAGAGAGAGAGAGAGAGAGAGAGAGAGAGAGAGAGAGAGAGAGAGAGAGAGAGAGAGAGAGAGAGAGAGAGAGAGAGAGAGAGAGAGAGAGAGAGAGAGAGAGAGAGAGAGAGAGAGAGAAAGGTGGGGAAGGAGCGAGAGAGAGAAAGGTGGGGAGGGATGGAGAGAGGGAGGGAGGGAGAGAGAGAGAGGTAGAGAGAGAGGGGAAAGAGAGAGAGAGATGAGACGAAGAGATAATATTTCTAATAAGAAAAGAAGAAACAAAAATAGAATTAAAAAAAAAAAATGTATTCTGCCTCAGCACCAGTTTTATCTCGGCAACAACACGATATTACATCATTACAAATATGCAACAATTTCTGACACTAAAAATCCAAGAACTGGGATTTGGAATGTACGACTGTATACTTTATTTTCTCTCTCCCGAGTTCCCGATTCATTGCCATTTTACTTCTCCTCATTTACAGTCACAAAAGGTTAGTGTTTTTAATGACTTCACCCTAAAGACAGAATTCAATAAGGCCCCCACCCCCACACGCACACTCACCCACCGCTCTCCTGTTTTAATCAGAAACCGTTACCAAACTAGGGCATATTGATTTAGGAAAAACTGCTTCTGCAAGGCAAGAGTTTTACAGTTACGGCTGTCGTAAAAATAGCAAAGATTCGCGATTTTAAAATTTCGCTTTCTGTGAGAACGTTTTTAGTGTCCGTCCGGAACAGTGATTAATGACGTCACGATTTACAGCCAATTTCAGTCAGCGTTGCAGAATGAGATGCGAGGGGAGGGAGGAGGGAGGAGGGGGGGAGAGAGAGAGAGAGAGAGAGAGAGAGGAGGAGAGAGAGAGAGAGAGAGAGAGAGAGAGAGAGAGAGAGAGAGAGAGAGAGAGAGAGAGAGAGAGAGAGAGAGAGATTGAGAGATTGATTGATTGATTGATTAGGTATGACTATTATGAAATGTAATAATTGATGAACGAACGAATGTTAAAAACAACAATAATAATAATAATAATTAGTAAATAAATAAATAAATAAATAAATAAATTAGAACGAAAAAAGACAATTCAAGAAAAGAAAAAAGAAACGTTATACTTTATCCTTAATGTAAAATATCGGCAGCGGGATGCATAACCGCAATCGATAACGGCAGTTTACCTGACAGGAAAAATATTGTGATGGCTTTGTTTGAACGAAGCAGCGTTTTTCCCAACAGTGTCAATAACTCGCTCGATTTCATAGGTTAGTTTGTCAGAGGCATTTCATTTTATTATTATTATTATTATTATTATTATTTTATTTTTTTTATATTATGATTATTATTATTATTTTCTTAATGGTAATACAAATTTATGTTTTTACGATAACAGAAAAGAAACGACAATAGATTAACAAACGGTGAATTCTCCTGAGGCAATTTTTGTGATTATTATTTTTTTTTTTTTTTTTTTTTTTAAATTTCTTTTTCTTTAAACTCTAGAAACTATTTAAAATGTCCGTTTTGTTTTTTAATTGGTTTATGTTGTACTTTGGATCCAGCGTGCGTAGTGACAAAACGGACAAAATAATGTCTTCCTAAGCGATAGGTACTGGATACTGGCCCAGGGCGACGTAATTCAGTTTTTCACAAAGAGTGTAGATATACAAGACATTTCAATTTAATGTCAAGATAGACTCTTTATAAAAGTGCTGTATGATATAATGACTTCTATCTGAGTTCAATTTTTTTTTTTTTTTTTTTTTTTAATTAGCCTCTGTAGCTTTTGTCTATGCTGTTGATGTTGCCATCGTCGTCGTTATTGTTGTTGCTGTTATTACTGCTGCTACTACTACTACTGCTATCACTACTACCACTGCTGCTACTCCTCCTACTACTACTATTACTATTAGTACTACTGCTGCTGCTACTACTACTACAATCACTACTTCTATTACTACTTCTACTACGATATGGTGAAAGCGTTTAATATTTTCTGTAACACCTTCTACAAGGAATCGTTGTCTCATCATTTGCTACTCTCATATGAAAGACACTTTCATTTTGAAATAAACACCACACACACACACACATACATACATACACACACAGACATACACACACACATACACACACATACACACATACACACACTTATATATATATATACATACACACACATACATAAAAACATACACACGCAGAACTGCACATATGCACACAAACAGACACACAGAAACATACACACATTCAATACAAATACACACAACATAAACACACAGACACACATACACACACACATATATATATACATATACACACAACAGAACTACATTATATACACAAACACACGCAGACATAAACATATACACATATGTGCAGACTTACAGACACATACATAAACACAGAGACATACCCACATAAACACATACACATAAACACATATATAGACTTACACATATACACACATGCACTTACACACATAGACACACACCTACACAAACAGCCACACACACATACATATATATACACATACACACAACAAAAATCCACACATACACACACTCACACACGTACGTACACAAACACTCGCACAAACAGCAGCTGCCTGACAGCGTTATCACAAACACTCCGTCAGCCTCCCTACTCGACATCTACATCACCAGCTACCACAATCAACAGCTTCCGTGTCGAAACAAAATCGCTGCCAGGAATAGCAGCTTACAGATCCATTATCCAAATGGCATATGTTGCGAAAAGACGCGAGTCCATAAATATCTGCTGAAATACTTTTGGCTTGCGTATAATTGGTGTCGATATTTATTACCTATTTGAATATTTGAGCCATCTTCCAATCAATATTTTTTGGTTTTGTTTACGTTTATCACATCGGGGAAGAAATACGATAAATAATCTCGCTGGCATTATGGTGTCGTGATTACCGGACGTTGTTACAGAGCCGCGGTGAATTGTGGGATCGATCAGACTCGGTGAGCCCGTTGAGTTACTTCCCCTTAGAGACATAGTTTCGCTGTCGAATGGTTTTTTTTTTTTTTTTTTTTTTTTTGGATGATTATATATTTTGCTTTGTATAAATATTTTATATGTACGATTTACATGTCTAAATCAATATAACACTACTGTATAAATAATAATAAGAAGAATTATTATTATTATTATTATTATTATTATTATTATTATTATTATTATTATTATTTTTTAGTAGTAGTAGTAGTAGTAGTAGTAGTAGTAGTAGTAGTAGTAGTAGTAGTAGTAGCAGCAGCAGCAGCAGCAGTATTATGTTATAATTATTATTATGAAATCGCAATATAATGCCAAAACCTTGTCTTAGATAACTAACTTTTGCGCGTCCAGTTTCGTATTATCATAAGTCAGGGGGAGTCATTACGTCACGATTGCTGTTACTAATTTCCTCCCACGATATGCGACTGTTACATATCCCTTGACTTCTGTGTGGTTACTTTACCCTCCCTCGGGAAATTCGTCAATTACTTTTTTCTCCCACCAATTATTTGTCTGTTATTTTTCCCTCCCATGAAATATTTATCACTTACATTTGCCTCCCACGAGATATTTTTCCGTTACTGTTTGTTTTTTTTTTTTTTTTTTTTGTTTTTTTTTTTTTTTATCCTGCCATTTATTTTTCTGTTACTTTAACTCACCCACGCAAAAAAAATATATATATATTTGTCCTTTACTTTCTCTCTCACCAATTATATTTCTGTTACTTTTTACTCCCACTAGTTACTTTTTGCTCCGTTACTTTTCCCTCCCAAAAAATTTGCTGTCAACAACTTTCCATAGCAATTACACAGATGATTAGTTAATGTAATATTCGTCTGTTCAAAAATCAAATGGAAATTGTAAAATATCAAAGAACATTTATTCTGCTACCATAATTACTTTTGACGTTTGCTGTCGTTTGCACTAAGCTTTAATAATACACATTCATTCCAATGGTGGGAAAAGTGAGAGAAACAAAACAGAACAAGAATGGAAAAAATGAAAAAAAAAAATCAAATAAGAAATATAAAAAAAAAAAACTGCACATATACAAATTACTTTGACCTGTATACTTTTTGTTCTTCATATTTCCTGTCTTTCGAGCAAAAATGCTGTGTTCTTTGTTACTTCATCCCGCAGCCTCGATCCCATAGATCTCGTTGTTTACATCCACACTCTCGCGGGATTTCGGAATTCGAAATTTAACGAAGTAAAAAAACGTCATAAGATGAAACATAAATGCCAAATGAATAATTAAAAAAAGAAAAATAATCAGAGTTTAAATATTTGTCACAAAAACTGCTAGATATAAAAGACAAATGCAAACGGATGCTTTTTTGTTTCGTTAATCCTAAGCCATGTTTACATTGCCCACATAAACTATAACAGCTTTTGACTATGACAGTCTGCGTGACGTCATTATTTCTTATTGTATAAAAAGTTAATGGAGCTACAAGGACATCGATTTAAATGTAATATTTGTATCAGTGTAACGTGTTAGATTAAGAATTTATTAGTTGAAAATAAATAAATAAATAAATATTATTATTATTATTATTATTATTATTATTATTATTATTATTATTATTATTATTTCAGTTTATATATATATATATTTTTTTTTTTTTTCGTATAGGTAATTTATTATTTAACGCGAAATACATATAACATACGACATAAAAAAATTCATATATATATTATTTAAAACTATGTGTCATAGATAATGGGAGCAATTCTCCTCTCTATTACCCGTTCCAACCAGCGCAGCCAATTGATCAGTTAAAGATATATATATATAAAAGTCCTGAAAATGTTCAGGAAATATGTATTATGTTTGATTCACTCAGGAAACCAACAAACGAGATTTCCCATGGCATCACTTTACGTTGTTTATACGGACCCTTGGCTTTCCACGGGTCATTGCCCACTCTGACCGTGTTACTCTCATCTCAGTGATTACGTACATTTTCACGAAAATTTGTCCTGTTAATAAATATTTCTGAAACACATATGTGTGTGCACACAAATATACACAGACACATGCATATCTATAAACATCATACGGACATTATAACAACCCCCCAGTTTCCCTAATATGTGATACAAATCATTTCGTATTTTTGTAAAAAAACAAACAAATTGTAGATGAAATATATATTTAAAAAAATGAGGTTGAAACAAAAATTATAACAATTATCACGTGTATCTGTCTATTTATTTCTGTATATTTGCTTCTTCCAAAGGACATTTCACTCGATCTTGCAGTAAATAGGAAATTTCATGTTCACAGGCATCAGTAAACAATGTCACATGCATTTAACTGGAACAAGAAACGGCCCAGTAATGAATGGTACCGTTGACATTTAATCTTGCTAAACGTCAGCGTTTCGAAAAGCGTCTGAACAGACAGAATGACGTCACGCAGACTACGTCATAATAAAAGCTATTACAATTTGCGTAGGCGGTGTAAAGATGGCTTAGGATTGACGAAACAAAAAGAATCCGGTTGTTTTGTGGTTTATATCTAGCACTTTTTTTTTTTATATTATTATAAATATTTAAACTCTGATTTTTTATTATTCTCTCTCTCTCTTTTAATTATTAATGTATTAATGAAGCAGTGGCCCGAGGCGTCATTGGTTTCTGGGTCGATCCTTCCCATTGAACTATTTCCTGAGATAACAGATCTGAACACAAATCTTGCCTTATTATTATTATTTTTCTCTTATAATTTTAGCCTTCATTGGCTTATTTCCCGTTCTAACTAATGGGATATAATTTTCGAAGCGTCAGTGGTTTCGCCATCGATCATCCTTTCAAACAAACAAACAAAAATTAAAAAAATAAAATCAAATCAAATAAAAATTAAATAAATAAATAAATGAATTTCAAAAATAACAATGACTACAACAGCAACAATGATCACATTCTAAAAAAAAAAAAAAAAAACATTTCCAACCACGGACAGTTAGGACGCCAAACTTAGGTCACGTTCAAATTAGTTCTGACGTTATTTTCAAACACATTTACGAATCTAAACCGGCCCCATTCCCCGGGCCAGCTTCTAAAACGCTAAGCCGGACTAAGTAAGCTGTAACCACTAGTTAGCAGATCCAGAGACACATGTTCAAGAAGTATATTTCTGTATTATCCAGCCGGAATTAACCTATTTTTCTTTTTGGGGGGGGGTTGTAATAATATCAGCCTGCCTAGAGCAATGTTAGAGATTTAATGTAAGAGTTTAAAATGTGTATGTGTGTCTGTGTACGTGTCTGTGTGCGTGAGAGAGAGAGAGAGAGAGAGAGAGAGAGAGAGAGAGAGAGAGAGAGAGAGAGAGAGAGAGAGAGAGAGAGAGAGAGAGAGAGAGAGAGAGAGAGAGAGAGAGAGAGAGAGAGAGAGAATGGGAGACAAATATGTAAATGATTATAAATTTTTTGATCGATTATGATGTAGTCTTGAAATATACATTCATAAGACTATGTATGTATGTATGTATGTATGTATATGTAGGTACGTCCTGTTTAATGGTCTGTCTCTCTGTCTGCCTGTGTGTATATATGTATACTGTTTAGTTTATATATGTATTTTTCTGTCTTTGTCTCTATCTCTCTAACCAACTATGTGTCCATCTATCTACCTATCTATTTATCTCTCTCTATCTATCTATATATATATATATATATATAGCCATCTATCCATCCATCCATCCATCCATCCATCCACACTTCTATATATTTCAGTATATACGTATTTATCTATATAATAAGTCTGGAGGTGGTGTTTTTTTTTTTTTTTTTAATGCCTCTGAAATGTTCTCAGAAAGACCAGCAGGCAGAGAGAGATCGATGAAGTATTCTAGAAATTATTACTTCATTATTACATGTCAGAGTATGAAAGAAACGGAACAGCGGCGTGTTTAACTAGGTACTAATCGCCAAAACCACTCAACGTTTATATGCAACATGGCTTCTCTATTACTCGCCTGCTTCGTAAATTTCCAATTATACCGATGCGGTGCACGAATGCTTGCAATATGTAGCACTTATTGTAGAAGAAAAACAAAATATATATATATTATTAAAAAGTTACATCTTCATGAAGTGTAATAAAAAAGTGATAGGCTGTGACGTCATAATTCACATGCCGTCTAATTAATATGGCTGCAGTAGACTGGTTCTCCCCGAGTTCTGCGGCGGAGTAATATCAACCCGAACTATTTTGTCGTCGAGATTTTCCGTCTCGTTTCGTGAAAAAAAAAATGTAAAATTTGTGTCGACGTCGTTGTTTCTCGTTTAGTTTTCAGATGAAGACAGAGGTTAGAGACGCGAGAACAAAATTTTATTTTATACAGATGATTATAAACAATATAGTGGAAATGAAATTTAATGCGAAAATAAAATTCAAAGAGTGACGACAAAATGTTTCAAGAGAAGCCATGTGTTAGCAGAAATACATTGATTAAAACCTACAGTGATTTCCATTTAGAAAAAATTCAACCAAGGTTATCTGTAACTGTCCAAGTCCACCCGAAATACAAATTACATTTTGGGTCGCCCCATCTCTCTTTAATTCTCAAGCGTACCAAGACTGAATTTAACCCTAATGCATATCAGTTTGCCAGACGACAGGAATCTTTACCAGTAGCGTGAACTCAACCAAAGGGAATTTTTACCTTCTGGAAAGATCGTATTAATACCCGGAAAGTGCCCACGGCATGTCATTACAAACTATGAGATTACAGAAATGATGAAACCTATTTACATGAATCTGTGTCTTTAATCTTTCTGAGCGTACGAATGAGGTATCAAAGGTTGCAGTATGTTGTTTGTATATACATATAATACAAATAATGATAAAACCTGAAGGGTAGTAGATTATAACTGTACGCATATCAGCCTATATTCAGAGGTTTAGAGAGTGTTTTTTTTTCTATCTCTCACGAAAAGATATTGCAGTGTACATTTTTACTTATATACACACGCATGTGTTCATATATTCGTACAATCTTATATCTTTCCTTCATACCTTCTTGTACCTTGTTATTTTTATCTATTTTTATTGTCGTTTTCTCTCTATCCTTTTCACTTTCCCTACCCTCCCTCCATCTCTCAATCTTCTCTCTATATGTCTGTCTCTGGGTACTTTTTTGTTTTTTTTCGCTTCTGTCAGTCTAGTCATCTATTTGTCTATTTTCAAAGATAACATACATGTCCTTTCTCTACCTCCCTCCCTCCCTCTTTCCCTCCCTCTCTCCTTTCTCTTTCTCCCTCCTCTCTCTCTCTCTCTCTCTCTCTCTCTCTCTCTCTCTCTCTCTCTCTCTCTCTCCTTTCTCTCTCTCCCTCCTCTCTCTCTCTCTCTCTCTCTCCGTCTCTCTCACACACACACACACACACACACACACACACACACAACACACAAACACACTATACCTTTCTCTACCGAACTACCTACACTAATAGCCAAACACTGAAAACCTGTATTCTAAAACCACCAGCACAGAAAAACCACACTTAAACAAACATTAATCGAATAAACAACTAATATAGATCGCAACCGTGCAGTTCGCTTTATAATTTTCTCCGCATGAAGTCGGACATAAAAAGAATAATAATAAATAAAGAGTGCTGTGTTTACTGCGACAGCTTATGGGATACGCCGTATTAATTATAGCAGTGTGTGTTTACACGAAGTGTTGAGTAGGTAGGCTAACAATAAAGTCTGGTACTAAAAAAAATCACATTCGTAGGAAATCGGAGGAAAATAAAAACAAGAAAACCGCCAAATAAATGAAATTAAAAGATGTGTGTGTCTGTGTGTGTGTGTGTGTGTGTGTGTGTGTGTGTGTGAGAGAGAGAGAGAGAGAGAGAGAGAGAGAGAGAGAGAGAGAGAGAGAGAGAGAGAGAGACAGACAGACAGACAGACAGACAGACAGACAGAAATAGAGATAGAGGAACAGACAGACACCAGAGAGAGAAAATCAAATCATTTAGAGTGAAAGTCCATATATATCGATTATGTTATATTACATTACATTATATTATATTCTATTATATTATATTATATTATATTATATTATATTATATTATATTATATTATATTATATTATATTATATCATATTATATTACATTATTTTATATTATATTACATTATATACTTATTTGTTTATTTATTTATTTGCGTATAGATGTATCCTTTGTGCTTTCAATTCAAAAACTTTTCATACAGTCTATTTTATTTCATTTTTATGGGGTTTTTTGTTGCTGTTTTTTTTTTCTTTGCTTACTTGATCAACCGATTTTGTCCATGTGCGCTGAACTCCAAAGCGGTTCACTTCGAACATTTCATGCTGGCACAAAGGGGCTGTCTTTAAGCACACTTTTCCGGGTGTTTTCTTGTTTTTTTTTTTTTATTTGTCGCATGGACGGTTATGACAATAAAAAATCAACAAAAAAACATGCAACATAAAGCTGAAACAAAATGAAGTAATGTCTGCATCAGCGCACTTTATCAATGTTTGATGAGACAGCAGCGTCGTCGATATTGGATGTTTCGGCTCAATTCGCGATGTACTGTTGTGAACGAGTGGAAGAACTGTATGTGTTTTTGAATAATCGAAAAATGTGACGTAACAACAGGAAAGCTTTACGGGTGGACTGGATGAAAACTAAGGGATGCTTTTGATGGGTGAAATGGTAAAACGGTGACGATGGGTAAAACGGAGGTTGATTTTTTTTTTTTTTTTTTTTTTTTTTTTTTTTTTTTAAGATTTATAGGGGTTTATGGATTATAGTGAAAAAAATAATTTTAAAAATGAGTGTATGATGGGAATGAAACGGTAAATTAGAAAGTAAAAGAGAGATTAGGAAAGGGTTATTGGCCAGACACATACATAAAACAAAAAAATAAATTAATAATAATAATAATAATAATAAATTTGGCATGTGTGGTCAAAATGATGAACAAAAGGGAAGGTTTTATGAACGAAATTAATTAAATAAACAATAAAAAAAAGAAAAAAAAAAAGGTTTTTAATGAAAGAAATGATAACGAAAATCAATGAGGGTTTATAAAATAGTTATAAACGGGGTTACGTGTGGAAAAAGAACAACAAACAAACAGAGCGTTAAATTTAAACAACGCTGAACGAAAGAGGATTTTTTTTGCTGGTTGAGTACAGACAGACTTACGAAGAGAAAACACGCGTGAAATGGAGACGTAACAAGAGCGTTAAGAGAGAAAACACGCGCTTTGTGCGACGTCCATTGTACAAATTAAATCGAAAAATTTAAAGTGTTAACGCTCGGCTTGAAGTAAATATTAAATCGCGATTTTTTTTTTGAATGACGACCAACGAAATGAAAAATAATCGATTATCGCCTTTTGTCCAAATCGGACAGTGTGTTTAATTAATCGCTCGAACTCTTAATTATTTCATTATTCACGAAAAATCTCATCCTTTTTAGCCGTGTTCAATGCGATGTTTGAGCATCGCAACGCAAAACTTTCATCAACAAATTAAACGAATTATGTTGCAATATAAAATGAATAAAACTTTCGCCTCGACGTTAGAATTGGGTGTATTTTCCTTCTCCTTTGGGAAATTTCCGTTAATTTCGAATTCATCTAAAAAAATGAAAAAACCCAACGAACATTGAAGTGTTAAAAACACAGTTGATTTCACTAAGCTAATACAAGAACTCGACAAACATGTTCTTTTTTTATTAATTCGACATATCGGTTTTCGACCGTCCATCGGCGATTTCCAATAAAACCATCTTGACGGGGAAAATACGTAAATAAACTTCCCGCCATAACTTGATTTCGTCCTCATAACGACTGATTGAAATCAAACACTTCGCGAATGTCGATGCATATCTAACACGCTTCCCGACCCCTCCCACCTCTCTCTGCGGAACCGCCCTGTCTGCGTAATACATCTTGAAAGCGTCTGATTGTCTGCCAGTCATTCGTCTGTCAACTTGATGATTGTGTTTCATTTACGCTTGTCAAACATGAACGGCATATGTCGTTTTCTCATACGTTGCTACTACTACTACTACTACTACCACAATTGTTATTACTACTGCTACGACAACGATCGCAATTACCACTTCTGTGCTGTTACTACTATTACTATTAATATTACTATTACTGCTTGTACTACCACCAGCACCTCTACTACTACTACTACTACTTCTACGACTATTGCTTTTGTTACCACCAGCACCTCAAATACTACTACTACTACTACTACTGCTTCTACGACTACTGCTACTACAACAGTACTAATATTAATTCAGCTGAAAATAGAAAAGAATTGTATAATATTGGTAAATATCTTTCGCTCTCAATGTATACAACTGTCCATCCTGTATTTCTTGTATCACTTATCACCTGTTTATGTTTCTCTGTTTTTGTATATGAATTGCAAGCCACTGAGCCCAAAGGCTTCAAGCTAATAAAATTAATGTAATTAATACTAATACTAGTACAAGTAATTCTACTTTCACTACTAAGTACAAGCATTTACTACTATTATTGCCATTAGTACTACTATCATTATTATTATTATTATTATTATTATTATTATTATTATTATTATTATTATTTTTATTATTATTATTATTATTATTATTATTATTATTATTATTATTATTATTATTATTATTTTGTCGTTTCAGATACAACAAAATTTCACTAACATGATGCAAGGTAAGAACATCTTTCGTATTTGTTACTGTGTGTGTGGGTTTGACAAAGTAGATGAGTAACTATCGTATAGACACATATAATACACAAACGCATGTATACAAACTGACAATAATCCAGAACAAAAACAAAATAATTTTGAAAACAACAACGATGACGTTGCGCCTAAAATAAAAACATTATTTTTAAATGCAATATGTATCGTTGAGGATTGTGAATGCATCTGTGTGTAAATGCGAGTGCGCGTGCTTATTTGTGAATGCTATAAATATTTCACTTCGTTGTCTAATAAATCGTATCTTAGAGACAAAGCAGCGTTTCATCTTTATACAAATACACACATATTATATACATATATATATATACTATATACGTACTCATACACACATAGATATACATACATATTTACATACACACACAAACGCACACACACGCACAAAGAAATACGCAAACACACACTCACACATGAATACACGTGTATAACTAATTTAATTAAACGTTGTTCGCTAACCTGCTTGCTACATTGTACGGAACGAAAACAACCTAAACCACTGGAACAAAACAAAAAACTGTGTTACACATCATCACTCAGTGAGCAGCGACAGGACGCAGGATCAATTCTCGTCACTGCGACTTTTGAAATTTGTTCCGTTCTAACCAATGCTCCATGACCAGTATTCAAAACAAAGTGTCCGATGTATTTTCTTCTACTCATAAAAGAACAAAAATCAAATACAAGTTATCTTTCCGCCAGTCGACGAGATATTTTATTGAGTGACAGCTGGTTTGGTCTCCGATATTGTTGCCAAAGTCACACAAGTGATAGGAAACAATCTTTAATACGAAATTCATGTACAGATTACACAAACATTTATTTATTCACTGAGCCGCCGAAAACGTTACCGTTATAAAGTTGGCGTTAGCGTAAACGTGAAGACGTGAGATTGTACGTGTTTGTCCTTGTAACGTTTTTTTTGTCTCTCAATTAAGGTCACGTACTTTTCAGTCGTTCCTCTCTCTCTGCTGGTTTTGTCATATCCAGATCAGTTTTTCGGAAATGTTCAAAATGTCAGGCGTCCTTAACTTCGTTTCGAGTGCAGTTGTTAAAACAAAAAATTAATTTCGTAATTCTGAGAACAGATTGAAACTTGTTGAACTTGTTATAATGAATCTTTCATTTAAAAAAAAAAAAAAAAAAAAAAAAAAAATCGCGAATCCAAAAAATAAGTTAAAAAAAAAAAAAGAAGAAGTATAAGAAGAAGTGGGGAGGAATTTAGAACAGCCGCCCGGGTGCACTAGATGTGTCAGCAATCCTGATTGGTCGAGTGGGATAACCTGAGACAGTTTGACATCAGCTGTCACTACAAATGAATACGGTCTACGTACCTGGCGAGCGAATCTGCTTAAAAACTGTCCACTTTCGATCATCTACGGCGAGGGGGGGGGGAAAATACGTCGATGGCTCTTCACTGTTTACAAGATGATGTTGTTTTTGTGAACGTTTTAATTAATAAATGATCCGGAGATTATGTGTCAGCGGTTTGAATGTCTCTCTGACACATGTAGGTCACAGTAACGAAATGGATCGCGCTGTTGTCTATGACGTAGCTAGTTAATAAGGTCGTTGTGGCGGTGTAGTCTTGAACTTGAGATTTACTACGTGTCACGTCGTATTGTGTGTGTATGTACGTGCTTCATTACGTGTGTGTGTGTGTGTGTATTTATACTGTGTAGTGTTTCGTGTGTGACTTTAGTTGCAATATAAGAATTTGAGTCTCTTTTGATGAGTGAGTGAGAGAGATTTTACAATAACCCCCTCTCTCTCTCTCTCTCTCTCTCTCTCTCTCTCTCTCTCTCTCTCTCTCTCTCTCTCTCTCTCTCTCTCACACACACACACACACACACACACACACACACACACACACTACCTTTCCCTTTCAGCCAAATTTAGAACAAATATTACTAATAACAACAACTTTTAACCGCCAGCCCTGAAAAAAAAAAAACCAAGATTAAAATAACCATGCTAACAGAACTGATTATAATAATAATAATAAAAAAATAATAAAAATACGCTTTCACCACGGCGATTTCAAACGAGAAACAAAGCATGCAGACGTTGATTGCACGCAAATAGATATTGAAAACATGTCATGCTACGCATTCTGAAAAGCGATGCTTAACACTGTGGCATTTTGCTTCGGGAGTTGTCGCGGTTTGAAACAGAAACACGCGAACAATAAAATGACACATAATTCGATATTCTCTGAAACGCGCGCACGTAATTGTCGACATCAAACAAAAGAATTGACCCGGGGTGGAATCTTCCCACGCTGTTTATTTTTATTCATTCATTCGTTCGTTCATTATTCATTATTGTCGTTGTTAACGATGATGATGATGATGATGATGATGATGATGATGATACCGCTGTTCTTGTTGTTTGACTTCTTTTTCTGCTTCTTCTTCCTGTTATTATTATTACTGTTGTTGTTGCTGCTGTCTTTGCTGTCGTTGTTGACTTCTTTTTCATCTTCTTCTTCTTATTATTATTTATTATTATTATTATTATTATTATTATCATTATCATTATTATTATTATTATTATTATTATTACTGTTGTTGTTTATGTTGTTTATGTTGTTATTATTGTTGTTGTTGTTGTTGTTGTTGTTGTTATTACTATTATAACTATTATCGTTTGATATATTTTTGGTTTACACTGATACACATGAAAACAGACAGTTATACGTCAGGTTGTGTAATCAAGGGACGTAATCGTCCGTCTTCTAGGAACTGCAGACGTCAGACGGTTCAAATCCCGTTCGCGCCATCTGACATTTATCAAGTCCGTGTCTGGATTTCTTTCGTTCTCCTGGAACCGAGCGGTAATCAAACACGACATATGTGCAGAGTCTAATCAGACGTTACAAACGCCAACAGAATATTCATTTCCAAATACATTGGAAGCTAGATGTAGGAGAAAAAAAAAATAAAAAAAATAAAATAAAATAAAATAAAATAAAAGAAGAAGAATAAAAGAGAAAGAATACAACAAAAAAAAATAAAACACCAACTAATTGTCTTTTTCCAAAAATAAAAATTATTATTCTGAATAATGGAAGCCATCTAAGTTCGTTAAGCTAACGAGAAAACGGTGGCATTTTCAAATTGGTTTAAAGAAAGGCCGTATTACTGGGCTTTAGACGTCTTTTGAAGTTCAAATAATTCGATTTATATTGCAAATGTATGGTACGGATCCTGGAGAAGAACGGTAGCTTTACTGTTGTTGTTTTGTTGTTGTTGTTGTTGTTTGCTGATGTTGCTGTTTTCTTTCTTTTTTTCAGTTACTGTCTTTCTTGTAATTGATCTTATTATTGCTGTTGGTGCTCTTGTTGTTGTTGTTCTTCTTCTTCTTCTTCTTCTTCTTCTTATTCTTCTTCTTATTATTATAGCTATTATTGTTATTATTATTATTATTCTTTTTATTGTGTTTATTGTAACATAACGAAAAAAATTCTTCTTCTTCATTCTTCTTATTCTTCTTCTTATTATTATTATTATTGTTTTATTATTATTATTATTATTATTATTATTATTATTATTGTTATTATTATTATTATTATTATTATTATTATTATTATTATTATTATTGTTTTTATTGTTATTATTATTTTTTTTATTGTGTTTATTGTAACATAACGAAAACAAAATTAACGACCGAAAAAGATCACAACAGTGATAATAACAGCAACAAGAGGAAAATAACTGAAAAATATTGTTGCTATTATTATTATTATTATTATTATTATTATTATTATTATTATTTATTAATCTACAATGGCATCTTATCTTTGCTTTGAACGTTTAACGAACGACATGTGCGTAAGTGTTCTCTGAGTAACACTTATAATTCTCAAAACGAATACGTAAACATCTCCGCAACTCGGCCCTGCAGCTAAATAAAGTTGAAAAAAAAAATGTAAATTATCAGCGTGATTAATCACGCGCTCCCTTAAACAGTGTAATAACTACAACAGTTAGCCCGTTCATTATTCTCCCGATTGTCGTAATTTTCCGTCTCTGTCCGCCGAATGGATCCCCGCTGCCGTGCGTCGTTTACTGCGGGGCTGTAATTTTCTCAAATTGTACACTCCGCCGTAACAGATCGGAGCACCGCAGTCCGCTGTTTAAAGTCGCCATTATTCGAAGGTGATTGATTGATTGACTTTCCCCGAGCATGCGCGTTGTGTGTTATGTTTTGACTTTTGAACTTGTGAAAGGTTTCTTCTTCTTTCTTTTTTTTTTTTTTTTTTTTTATTGATGGGGGTTGGATTTTTAAATGATGATTCAGGAATTTTTTTTTTTTTTTTTTTTTTTTTTTTTTTAGGTTGTTTTGTTTATGTTTCAATATCCACGTGACTTATTTAAAAAGTGAAGATTTGCCCAAGTAATTTATTGTGCATCAACAGTTTAATAGATCTGTTAAGCATTTGTTAACGACGTTGATTTTAAAGAAAATTTTGTCTAAATAAAATATACTGTTTGTACTGCATTTTCGTCTTCTTCTTCTTCTTCTTCTTCTTCTTCTTCTTATTATTATTATTATTATTATTATTATTATTATTATTATATTTTTACTCTTTCTTTAAACACTTTGATGTTTATAACAAAATTTACTTATCCATTACAAGAACGAAAACAACGACAATAATAACGAAAATGACAACAAAAACAACAACGATCAAAACAGAAGAACATTTAAAAATAATAATAATAATAACAACAATAATAATAATAATAACAACAATAATAATAGTAATAATAATAACAACAATAATAATAATAATGGAAATGAAGATCGATAAATAAATAAATAAATAAATAAATAAATAAATAAAACAAAACAAATAAAAGGAATATGGACGCGCCTGCTCAAACCATATAATCCAGTTTTCCGAATAAAAAGCGTGGTTAAAGGTTCCCTGTTGTAACGCACGTACACTGCAGTGTAACGTAAACCAAACGTTCGTCAAACTCAGATAAATTAACATCAGCTTATGAGTCACGTCGATTTTTCTTTTGCCCTTATTATTTCAAGTCGATCGCACTGAATTCGACGTGTCGCACTAATTTTTCTTTTTTTTTTTTTTTTTTTTCTTGACCTACGGCGTCATGCGCAGTTCGTTTCTGTAAAAATCGTCACCTGCACGAGCTCGCCACGCGCTCCACCGCTGCCGATGCTCGTGCAATCGACGGTTTTAACTTCCTGTTTGCGAAAGACTGTTTTCCTGACAGCTGATTTAAAGTAAGTAAACTTCGTTATGTTGATTGAACGGTTTAGAATATAAAATAACATTAATGATTTTTAAGCGTACAGATGTACTTGTCCTTTTCCCCAACTGTTACAGTATCGTATAGTATTAATTGATTTACAAAATTTATTTGTTAGCACTTTTCCTTTACCGAAATCGTTAGATCTCAAATAACGAACAATAATTTTGGTTCTTATCTTATCTTGATTTAATAACATGAGAATTATGTGTCGCGTGGTACAATTACGTTTCAATACTGCAGTATCTTATTTTACTATCTGAGGCGGATATATTTTTGCGGCAGTCTTAATAAAAAAAATACTTAACGACCGAAATAAATGAAAACTATAAATAATGTTACCTATTCCTTGTACAGTAATAATTTCGTAAGAGAAATGGATAAATGTGAACTATAACCTACCTTATCTGATGTATGGTAATTTACTGTGTGAAAACAAAAAATAATACAGTGAAATGTCTTGTAAACACAAACTAAGCTAAACAAGAGTATAGATTAGGTTCATGCTCTGTGAAATAAGTATTCGATTTTCCGAAACTTCTTGGAGTTGGCAATTACGAATAAGAAATTGTCGTCAGGTGTATGGTTTATGGAAATCTTTCTTGTTTATTTATTTCTTTTGTTACTAATTTATTTATCTTGTTATTTATTTATTTACTTATAAATTTATTTATTTATTTTTATTTATTTATTCATTCATTTTGTCGTTTATTTATTTATTTATTTATTTATTTTAAGGAATATATTTTATTTATTTATTCATTTGTCTTTTTATTTATTATTTATTTATTTATTTTTGTTGTTTATTTATCGTGTCATTTATTTATTTTATTTATTTTTGTATTTATTTTGTTATTTTGTTGTTTACAAATTATTTATTTATTTATTTATTTATTTATTTATTTATTTTATTATATTTTACTTGTTTATTTTCTTGTACTTTATTTTTTATTTATTTATTTATTTATTTTTTTATTTTTTTTTTTTTTATTGGTCATCTCGTTAACATAGTTTTTCTGAGAAAATAATCTAATTGTAATTTACGTTTACTTTACATAATTTTACAACACAACAATAAAACAAAATTATTGTAAAACTTTTGAATAGTTTTCTTACTCTTGATCACTAAGAACATTATATTTTCCCCATTTAAAAAGAAAAGAAAAAAAAAAAAAAAAAAAAAAAAAAAGATTCTTCTTCAATTTAACGTTCCAAATGAAGAACATTATTTTGCTCAGTTGTTTAATTAAAAATCTAAATTCAATTACTAGTCTCAGAAAAAAAGAAAAGAAAAAAACAGAAGATAAAAATCTATTTGTTGTAATTACAAAGAAAATCTTTAAGAGTTTTCTGTTCTGAAATTAACTAAAGAGAAAACTGACGATATTTCTTAGGTTTCTTTATTCATTAAGATTTTTTTTTTTTTTTTACTGAATTAAATTAGTTAATTAAATTTGATCTTTCTATGTCTCTAATTCTTACATCAGCTGTTTTTGATTTTTGTAGTTTTTGTAAATATAAAAAAAAAAAAAAAAAGTTTTGTAATTAAAGAAATACAATTGTAAAACTAATCAGTTAACTCTTTTCTTCTTTTGGAATTTTTTATTTCATTTTCCTTCTTCTTCTTCTTTTCCACTCGCTATTTTTCTTTTACATTTGTGTCTATATATATATATATATATATATATTCATTCTCTCTCTAATTATCTCTCTCTCTCTTTTTCTTCTCTTTTTCTATATATATATATATATATATATATATATTCATTAATATGTAATTATCTGGGTACTTTTTTCTATCTGTCTAGTTATCTATTTGTCTAGTTTGTCTAGTTTCAAACATAACATACATGTCCTTTCTCTACCTCCTCCCTCTCTCTCTCTCTCTCTCTCTCTCCTTCTCTTTCTTTCCCTCTCTCTCTCTCTCTCTCTCTCTCTCTCTCTCTCTCTCTCTCTCTCTCTCTCTCTCCTCTCTCCTCTCTCTCTCCTCCTCTCTCTTTCTCTCTCTCTCTCTCTCTCTCTCTCTCTCTCTCTCTCTCTCTCTCTCTCTCTCTCTCTCTCTCTCTCTCTCTCTCTCTCTCTCTCTCTCTCTCTCTCCCTCTCACACACACACACACACACACAACAATTTAAACAACAAAGTGAAAAGTTTACTAACTGCACCGTTCTAAAACAAACGTAATTAATCCTACATACGAGTTTGCGTTTGTTTTTTCCCAGTTTAGCTTGCGTAACTTTCGGTCAAATGTACCTACTAAAATAACTTGACAAGACTAAATATTATGTACACAGCCAGTTTTTTTTTGTGGGTTTTTTTGCGAGAGAAAAAAGAAAACCAAAAGAAAAGGATCGATAATTTTCATTATCACCGCTGGAATTCTTTTGTATTAAGAAAACTGAAAGCTGAAATCTTTTGTAATAGAAAAAAAAAAAAAAAAGACCTGATATGTCGCTTTAATCTGTTTGCTTTCGTCTGATAGACTTCTACAACGACGACGATGATGATGATGATAATGTTGAAGCTGATGACGATGATGATGACGATGAAGGAAAAACATATGATTATTATGACAAAGATGATGTTGATGGTGATAATGATAATAATTATGATGATTATGACGGTGATGAAGAAAAGTTAGGTGAATATGATAAAAAAAAAAAAAAAAAGAAGACCGATGATAATATTGATGAAGATGCTGATTATGATGGAAAAGATGATGACGACGTCGACGATGATAATGATGATGATGATGATGACGATCGTGATAATGATGACTATGATTTAGTAAAATTAGATGGATATGAAAATGTAATTGTCATACTGATGATGATGTTGACGGTACCGATGATGATGATGATGACGATGGCGGTGAAGAAAAAAATATTATCAATGTGACGAAGACGATGATGATGTTATGGTGATGATGATGATGATGATGGTGACAGTAAAGACGAAAAGGAAAATGTATATGACAGTAAAGAAGAAGAATGTGATGATGACACTTGTAATAATGATGATGATGATGATGATGATGATGATGATGGTACTGATGGCGATGTCTACGAAGATATGAAGAAGAATATATAATGACACTGATGATGAAAATTAATTAATTTACATTTCTTTATTCCCTTCTTTCTTTCTAACTCTTTTATTTATTTATTTATTTATTTATTTATTTACTTATATATTTATTTGTTTTGAAAATCGGTTCAAAAGATTTTTTTTTTTTTTACAAAAACAATCCGAAAAAGCAGTCTTGTTAAATAAACGAGTAACATAAAACAACAAACGTCTTGTGCATATAAAATAATAATACTGGAAACGGGAACAAATAAAACCGTCTTGAGACCTTTTCAAGCCAACTAGACAGGTCTCACCTCGATATTATTGATCGGCGGAACATTTTAATTGGACGCGGTAAGCAACACCTTAATGTCGCGCAACATCTGCTCAATATGTAGCGTCTTTATTTTAAAGCCAGATTTTTGTTGTTGTTTTTTCCTCTGCCGCTAATCTATATATAGAGATGTCGCTGTGATCTTTTTTTTCATTCTTTCTTTCTTTTCTTATTCCTATTGGTTGTTTTGTAGCTGCATCTATAATCCTTAACCTTTCACTTACTTGGTGCAAGCGGACTTCCTTCCTTCCCCTAAGTAAATCCGTCAAAGAATACACAAATTATCTGCACTAGTGTTTGAGAAGCGTTCGCTTGATATGAATTATGTATGCATTTTATCGGGAAAATTTGACAATGTTGGTGCTTAATTTTAAAAATGACGTGATGACGAATATATGACGTTATTACGAATATACGAATTTTTTGTCATGGGCTGGTATACGTTTCCAGACAAGGATGTATCCAGCAGTTTCCAGCAGTTACACACACACACACACACTCAAACATACACATACATACAGATACATATACACATATACACATACACAGCCAAACACACGCACACACACATACACATTTAAGAGAAAATTTGATTATATAAATTTATATAATAAAATAATTTACTTTAATAAAGTCCCTGTAACGATGATTTTTGTTTGCGCACCTATTCATACATGTATGTATGTGTGTATATATATGTATATGTGTGTATATATATGTATATGTATGTATGTATGTATGTATATTTATGTACTTGTGCATGTTTTGGCTTATTTCTTTATAGAATAACTTTTTTTTTTATTATTTTGAAAACTGTGTTCAAAACAGACATCACAGCGCTCTTCCGGTTTTGAAAGCGTTGTAATCTTTGCTTGTAGCCCCAGAAAATCCCGTTACACTATTCATAATACATTATCATCTGATTATCATGAAAATAAGATTTCCTTTCATTGCAGTCTGCATAATTAAATCAAAAACAGTGGCATGTATTCGCGACACGAACGAACGATTATATTTCACTCACTTTGATCAGCACGACAACGTGTCCGAAGCTACTGTTGGTTCGTGACGTTTGTGCTCAATTATTTTGTAATTCCCCTAGTGACGTCATAAATAACGTTACCTAGCTCTTTGTCACGTCATAATGTATTTCCTTAGTAATACAAGGATTAACAGAAACAGTGATAATACGCTGTTTGGAAAAATAATATCCGTTATTATTATTATTTTTTTTTTTTTTTTTTTGATGTAATGTTTTTATTTTTTTTATTTATTATTATTATTATTTTTTTTTTTTTTTTTTTTTCTCTGAAATGTTGTCCCACCTGATTTCCATACCTTTTTTTATAGATGTTTTAAGGCTTAATAACATTGTTATTACTTCTTAAAATATATCTCTAGGTGGTATCAATAAATGAAGTAATAAACTTCTTATTGCATTGGTCTAGACGTTCTTTCATTACGTATTGCAAAGTATGACTGTAAAAAAAAAAATACAATTACAAAACACACAAACTTCCACAGATGGAGTCATGACGTCACTGCATACGTAATACACTGATATTTCTTATTTTGTTTATTTTTATTTCGCTATATCAGTCCGCCCTCTACGTTTATTTTTGATCTACGAGCTTACGTCATAGTAAATACGTATTAGGTGTGTCGGATTAGGGAGAGTGGTTTACTAATTTTAGGCTGGTTCATCGTCCTGTTACGTAATGAAGATTTACGTAAAATTAGTAATACGTCTTCCAATGTGAGTATCGTGTTTAATACTTCAAGTATATTATACCAGTCAGTTCAGTAACCTTTTCTATCAGGACAGTATGTATGTGTTTATTAATCTTCACTGCATATATATATATATATATATATATATACATACACACATACACACACACATATATACATAAATACACACACAGAGAGAGACACATATATATATATACACACAAACACATACACATATATATGCACACATACACGGAGATGAACATAAATACATATATATACAAACACACACACACACACACACACATATATATATGAGTGTGTGTTTGTCCATATATATATATATATATATATATATATCATATATCATCATCATCATCATCATCATTATTGACAATAACATATAAAAATTAAGTTCTAATACCTGTGGGTACCCTTCAAAAGTTCCATCGGCGTATTTATTACAGTTTTATCGCCTTTGTCATCATCACAGACATCGTCAAACAGAGTAGACGAGAGTTAAAGTAACTTTTAAATACCTCGGAACCCGAGATAAAATCTTTGTTGCCTTAATCTGACAGCATGATGTTGTCGTTATCGTCAACAACGTCGTCGTCGAATGCAGCACGTAAAAGTTAAGATAAATTAAAGCCCGTCTGTTCTCGATACAAACTGTTGGGTTTTTTTTATAATCCCTTTCGTCATCGACGTGATCATCATCATCATAGACGTCATCATCATCATTGACATAAGCATCATTACACAGTAATGTATAAAGTATGTCATGGATACAATATCTTCCCCCTCTCCCACCGTCTTTAGCTCCACCCTCAGTCAAAGTTTTTATTGGCTTCTCTGTAATCCCCGTCATTGTCAGTGGTCATCGACATCGACAACGTCGACAACAACGTGTACACGTTAAGGTAGGTTTATAAAAAAAAATGCCTCTGTCCCCGACATAAGTTCTATTGGCTTGGCTATGGTTTATTTGTTAATGATATATAAACTATGGCCTAGCCATTGAAACTCCAGTTGGAATGACTGAGGTTTCGTCGTCTTTGTTGATACGCCGTTGCGTCCGTTGTGGTCATCGTAGTTGTGCCCGTTGTCGTCGTCGTTATTGTTGATGTTGTATTTTTTTTTTTTTTTTTTTTTTTTTTTCGCCGTTTTGGTTTTTTTTTTTTTTTTTGTTTGTTTTGTTTTCGCCGTTATTGATGTTTTATTTATTGGTTTGTTTTGTCGTAGTTGTATACGTTTTATTTATTTATACGTGACGTCGTTGTTGCTGATGTTTTATTTATTTGTGTTTTCTGTTGTTGTTGTTGTTCACCTTCTGTAATGCTGTAGCTGTCCTTACTTGCTTTATTTCATGGCATTGTTAGTGGCTGTTTTGTTTTCTGCTTTTTTTTATTTATTATCCTGTTTGCAGTTTGTTGTGTCCGTAACATTGATTTAATTATTTCTTGTTGTAGTTTCTCTGTTTTATTTGTTTTATTTGAACATTCATTTGTGCGTAAAACTTCAATGTGTTCAATTATTTAAACTACGACGTCGATTTTAAATCTGAGAAAAAAATTACAAATGTTTTACACTCAATGCAGCCCATTGTTAATTGTAACAACTTTTTAAGTCTTAATTACTTACTTACTTATTTATTTGTTTATTTATTTTTCTATTTCTACGTAATTTCAAAGTTCAGAGTCGGGTGTGAAATCTTAAACGATAACAAAAACACCAACAACAATAACAACAACAACAATAATGATAATAAATAGTAGTAGTGGTAGCAGTAGTACTAGTTGTTGTTGTAGTAGTAGTAGTAGTAGCAGCAGTAGTAGCAAAAAAAATGTATACGTTTCATTTACTTCCATTAGAATATTATTTTTGACTTTTCCTTTTTTAAAATTCACCTCTCTCATACTTTTATTTTTGAAGTGTAACTTTTCTCCGCAAGCCCGAGATGCAATATCTTTTTCAAATTACTTTTCTTCTTTTTTTTTCTTTTCTTTTTTTATCCTGATATACTCAATTTTACGAGAAGAAAAAAAATATATTAAACAGAAAGAATAAATCCGGTTTTTAGAAGTAATTCGCAGTGCAAGATCCGATTTTTCGCGTGTCCATTTTCCCCAGTCGAATATTCGCTCATTCGGAAAACCTCGTGCTGATTACGGGTTTATCCGATCTAATCGGCCTAGATATTTCTGACAGCGAAGTTAGAGCAGCCGTCAAACTTCGTAACAGTAAATACAGACTTTGTAGACATTAAAAAAAAAGAGAAAAAAAGAAAATAAAAAGACTTAATCCAATACAGCTGATATTAGCTGATGTCTTATCTGCAGTCAATGTTTGTTAATGGTTTAGAATGAGACTCTAAAAAAAAAAAAAAAAAAAAAAAATACGGAAAAAGCCGAAGTGTGGTTCTTAGGACTGAAACTCAATCATCCTCGGTCGCTGTCGGGAAAATTCCCGTTCCAGACATTTAACCGAATCGACAGCTTGTAAGTAGCTCCTTTTATAGACGTTTAGCTTACAGGATCGGTCTTCCTTTGGTGCAACAATGTGGTTATTTCCCGTTCCAAACAGTCTCTCAGTCAGTCAGTCAGTCAGTCGCAGGATCCTCAATTTTTTTTTTAACATTTTTTTTTTTCGGTCATTTCTCACTGCAGCCACTTCTTAAATCTCGAGGTCAAATTCTCTGACCATCAAATGGGTTAATTCCCCATTCATCAGTGTGTCCCATGGCCTGTGTAAAAGGCTGAGATATTTGTGTTGTGGGGAAAGAGCTTATTAAAAGATCTATGGACCTAATCGATACGACTAACTCGCTGAAAATCGCAGAAGTATTTTCTCTTCTTTTTTTTTTTTTTTTTTTTTTTTTTTGCGGTCAATATATCGTTTCTAAAATAAATGATCGTAGGGAGGCAAAGTATTTCGAAGCGACGAGGCCCTAATTAGGAAACATTTCAGAGACCTTGTTTAGTTAGTGTTAGAATAGTGCTGTGTAATAATGTTAAAGAAATTGGTAAACGTCACGAATGACTGAAATC
>CM022674.1:5498935-5508935 GCA_012295275.1 Chrysomallon squamiferum
GGTAATCTTCGGCGCAAGATGACTGACACAAATTGCATGGCTCGAAATTAACATCTATTAGAAAAACTAACGAATGACATTAGTGTCCTTGTCACTCGCTTTCTCAATCAACAGAAAAGTATTCACAGACGTGACTTGTCGTCGTTTTCCCTAACATCTTCACTTACTATTGAGAGATGGGGAAAAAAAAGAAAAGAAAAGACGTAAAAATGTACGAAAATAAGGTTATCCACTCATTTCTGGGCAGTGTCAAGCACCATTCAGGTGCTATCTGCGTAAATGGAGGAAAATACGTCTCGCAGCAGAAATGACTTCCGTCGAACGGGAAGTGAAACGTGAACATCTTCTGTACGTCCGGTTTGCTTTGGCATCGACGAGTGACATCTATCGGCAACAGCAACGTCAGACGAGGAGGGACTGCAGCGTCTTTTTTTTTTTTTTTTAAAAGAAGAGAAATGGCGGTGATTACTCTCCACAGCAAATCTTTTCCGTGGTCGATACACCAAGCTGAAGACGTTATGTGTTTGAACGGCTCCGATATATATAGGCGTGACGTGATATATATAAAAGTTGAAGTAATAGTTATAATAGTAGTGGTGGTTGTGGTGGTAGTAGTAGTAATCGTAGTAGTAGTAGTAGTATTTGCAGCAGTAGTAGTAGTAGTAGTAGCAGCAGCAGTAATACCAGTAATATTAGCAATGTTGGAGTAATGGTTATAGTAGTAGTGGTGTTGGTGGTGGTAGTAGTAGTAATCGTAGTAGTAGTAGTAGTATTTGCAGCAGTAGTAGTAGTAGTAGTAGTTGCAGCAGTAGCAGCAGCAGTAATACCAGTAATATTAGTAATGGTTATAGTAGTAGTGGTGTTGGTGGTGGTAGTAGTAGTAAGCAGTAGTAGTAGTATTTGCAGTAGTAGTAGTAGTAGTAGTTGCAGCAGTAGCAGCAGCAGTAATACCAGTAATATTAGCAATGTTGGAGTAAGCAGCAGCTGGTAATACCAGTAGTAATATTAGCAGTAATACCAGTAATATTAGCAATGGTTGCAGACCTTTGAGTGGATTTCTCGAATCCAGTGATCTTGAATTAATTACACTAACAAAGAGTTTTTTTATGTGATATTTCGGTTACGTCTAACGAATCTGCGATCACCCAGTGAAGGAAAAACACGAGTTACCACTGATTACCGTAAACTGTGTAATATACGCCGTGCTCATAAATATATATATATATATATATATGTGTGTATATGTAGATCTTTGAAACTAACGATTAATGCATTCCACTGATTCCCAGTGCGGCGAAACAGCACATTTGTAAGCTCTCAAAGCCAGAACATCCGGCTTTTGTAACTTGATGATAATGACCAGATTAGTGTTAGCCTTGATCAATCATTGTGATACTGTATGGTGCTGGCAGAGTCGGTTGGCTAGTGAACTAGTAGCGATTGTCAGAGCAGTTAAAACAATGACAGTAGTAAAAGTAGAAATAGGTGTGGTGATAGTGGTAGTATTAGTAGTGAAATACTAGCAATAGGAGTAGCAGAGGTGCTGGCAGTGGTGACAGTTGACGAGGCAGTGACTGGAGTAGTTGTGGTCGTCGTGGAATAGAAGTAATAAAAGCAACGGAAAAAGAAACAGTGGAAGCAGCAGTAGTAGTAATAGTAGTAGTAGTAGTGGTAGTAGTAGTAGTGGTGGTAGTAGTAGTGGTGGTAGTAGTAGTAGTAGTGGTGATAGTAGTAGTAGTAGTAGTGGTAGTAGTAGTAATATTAGTAGTAGTAGTAGTGGTAGTAGTGGTAGTAGTGGTAGTAGTAGTAGTAGTAGTTTTTTTTTTAATCTACGTACATAGATTTCATTTCTTTACCTACCTTGCATGTCAAACATCAGAAAGGTACATCCAGTGATCAAATTAAATAAATAAATAAAAATAAATAAATAAATAAATAAATAAATAAATAACAACTCCGCAAAGTTATTCCACAGCCCATCACAGCCGTGTTACACGTGTAAATTCCGTTTCTTACTATAACGTTACGTAATTCTATTATGACGTTACGTAATTCTATTATGACGTCACAATCTAACGAAACGTTGCTTGATCTCAGCGTTCTTTTGCCAGTGACCGACCGACTCAGCACATTTTCTCGAATTCGCGCTGGTTACATTATATTTTAACTGGACAACACTCGACATAAACTGGCTACCTAATCATATTACAGGTAATAAATCTGTCACTGACTACCACTGACTCAGGTTTATTAGCGTAGAAATATGACACAAAAAAAAAAAAGACTAAGTAGGTAACTCACACGAACGCCATTAGCTCGTGTATGGTATTTTTATTTCTGTCTTGATTCTGCTAAGCTTTCTCTTTTATTATCTATGAGTCTGTACATTTTGAATAGGTATATGTTCGTTCGTCGCGTGTGTGTGTGTGTGGTTTATTTGTCTACATGTGTGTGTGTTCGTGTTTGGATGTGTACGTGAGAGAGACAGAGAGATTATACACAGTTTTTTTTTTCCATTTATATGTTATCTTTGTATTGTTTCGTTGTAATTTTTTCCTCTCGTTTTGACGCCATCGTATTTCTTTCTCTCTATCTCTTTATCTTTTTATCTCTTTCTTTCGCTCTCTTTCAATCTCTTTCTCTCTTTGAATACAACCCATGTGTATATATCTCTCTCATGTGTATATATATTAGTCGCTCAGTTTCGTAATAATCTCTGAAATCTCACCACACATACATATACTATAAACTCTCCCTCCCTCCCTCTCCCTCTCTTCCTCCATCCCTCTCACTCCCTCCCTCTCCCTCTCTTCCTCCATCCCTCTCCCTCCCTCCCTCTCCCCACTCCCTCCTCTCTCTCTTCATCCCCTCTCTCAGTCTCGTGCTCCCGTCGCCCCATTTCCTTTTCCCTCGCTCTTCAAAATGAAGTACATAAAAATGATGGCGTAATGTCGACTGATGTGTCATTTTGTGTGTCGTTAACCTAAAAAAAAAAAATCATTATTTTTCATGACTTCATCCTCATCATAATATCCTAACCATCGCCATCTCTCTTACAGTCACGTAATAAGGATATAACGATACAAGAGGCACAGAAATAACAGTGAATCGATAGACGCGTCCTATAGCAGTACACGGGTTTGTCTCAACAAGTCGACTTTTTTTAAATAGAAGAGTTCATAATTATCGTGTGGTCGTATTTTTTTTATATGTATATATATATAATTTTTTCTTACATAATTGTTTTTTTTTTTTTTTTTTTTTTTTTTACTTTATTGTTATTATTTTATTTATTTTATTTTATTTATTTATTTATTTACGTATTTATTGTTTGTTTGTTTAATTATTTATTTGTTTATTTATTTTTTGTTTTATTTTTTTTATTTATTTTATTTTTTATTTATTTATTTATTTATTTATTATTTTATTTTTTTTTTTTTTTTAATTATTTAAATTTTATCTACTTATTATTTATTTAATTTTTATTTATTTATTTATTTATTTATTTATTTATTTACTTTTAACGTATATATTTATTTTTAATTTTTTAACAGCCTGATGAAAATATACTATGATACCCATAGCATATGTAGTTTTAAAACTTTCAAAAAATATATTGTTGTTGCTGCTGATATTATTATTATTGATTTTTGTTGTTGTCGTTATTATTATTATTATTATTATTTTTATTATTATTATTATGTAACCACACTATCATAGCTGGACAAATATCAGGCCAATCTTCACAAAGAAAAAATAGAAAACCGCCAAACTTTTATTTGCGTAGGCAAATATCAATTGCCAGCTCTATAACACTCTGTAATCTTTCTTCTTTTAATACCAAAGAATACAGCAAACAGAAAAAAAATAAAAATAAAAACTTCAAAAAAAAAAAAAATAAAAAATAACGAAAACGAAATCTTCACAGAACATTTTTGATGGCGTCATCGAAACAAGTATTAAACCCCTTGAGTAGTTTTCTCATCTTTTCTATTTCTTTTTTTTTTTTTTTTTTTTTTTTTTCTTTGTGTATCGAAGTCATGTTTTATATTTTCCTTGTCTACTGGTCGAAGATAATCAACGTATTGTTTGTTGTATAGGTGAGCAAATAATCAGTGAAATGACTTCATGGCGTCTCGTTAGAATCAAATAACAGTCGAGAGAAAATATGATTTTTTTTTTGTAAGCTTTTTTTATTTTATTTTTTTTTTTGTAAAATGGTATAAGAGTCTAAACAAGGACCCGCGTCAGAAAATCGTTTTATTCATGAACTGTTATTATTAGTGGAGGAACTGAAAGATTGAAAAAAAAAAAAAAAAAAAAAAAAAGTTTTTAAAAAAAATATATATGTATTCCAAGAAATTTCGTTTGTTTGATATTCTTATGACGGGTGATGTATTTGTTTGATTGGAATAAGAATCATGAAGAGGAGATAAAAATAATTTAAAAAAATAAAAATTGTTTCTTGAAATTTGATTCTGTAGTAATTTATTACTTATAATAAATAAGATGATTAAAAATATTAAAATTTAAAAAACAATTTTGTTTTTATTTTTTTATTATTATATTTTGATTTTTGAAATTTGATTTTTCGGTGACATATATTTATAGTAATAAGATCATAATATTAAAATATAAAAAATATGCACAAAAATTAATTTTCTTGACATTTGGTTTTTCAGTTGCACAATTATAATGAATAATAATATGATTATAATATTAAAATATAAAAACTATATAAAACAAATTTTTATTTTATTTTATTATTTTTGTTAACATCCTGATGAAAACGTAACCATAGCATTTGTAGTTGTCCATGATTTTGAAGAAAAAAAAATATATATATTTATATAAAAAATTGAAATACATTTAGTGAAATATAGTTTGTTAAAAATGTGAGGCTATAAGACTCAAATTTCAAAAATAAATTTCAAAGCATCTTTTCCGATTTTATTTTTTCACATTCAGACAAGAGGGTAAATATAACAATGTGGAGAATGTATTGTTAGCGTTTTTATATAAGTTTTCCATGTGATTCTTGTAAAACAGGATATTAGAAGACTTAGAGGTTTCCCTTTGTGTCAGATACTGAAGCCGTATTTTGTTTTTACACATTATGAAACCTTCACTTTGCTTTTATATATTATGAAACCTTCCCTTTGTTTTTATATATTATGAAACCTTCACTTTGTTTTTATATACTATGAAACCCTGACTTTCTTTTTATACATTATGAAACCTTCACTTTGTTTTTATATATTATGAAACCTTCACTTTGTTTTTATACATTACGAAACCTTCGCTTACTTTTTATATATTACAAAACCTTCACTTTGTTTTTATACATTACGAAATCTTCGCTTAGTTTTTATATATTACGAAACTTTCACTTTGTTATTTACTGCATTGGTTTATGTGATATTTGTGGACCTTTCTTACCATTATCTTTGTTTTTTATCCAGGAGATTGAGTTTGAAATACTGGTGTTTTATTACCTTAATTAGCAATTCCAAGTTTTTGAACTGTGTAATAAACAGCATGTGGGTTTCCTTTTTTGTATGTCCATACGAACGCATGCAGTCTGTCTGTGAGTGTTCGCTTTAATCTGTGTTGTATCAGTGTACTTATACCCTTGGATGAGAGCTCTGTCTGTCTGTCTGTCTATCTCTTTCTCTCTCTCTCTTTCTCTTTCTCTCTCTTTTCTCTCTCTCTCTCTCTTTCTCTCTGTCTATGTACCTGTCTCTCTCTCTTTCTCTTTCTCTCTCTCTTTTTCTCTCTCTCTCTTTCTCTCTGTCTGTGTATCTGTCTCTCTCTCTCTCTCTCTGATTCTGTCTCTCTCTCCCTCCCTCTCTCCATATCTCTCTCTCTCCCTCTCTCTCTCTCTCTCTCTCTCCTCTCTTTCTCTTCCTCTCTCCATCTCTCTCTCTCTTTCTCTCTCTCATTCTTGTCTCTCTCTCTCTCTCTCTCTCTCTCTCTCTCTCTCTCTCTCTCTCTCTCTCTCTCTCTCCCTCCCTCTCTCTCTCTCCCTCTCTCTCCTTTTCTCCGTCACACATAATACAGAGACAACAACACATAACAAAATCTAAATTTGTAAGAAAAATCAAGAACTTTAGTAGCACCATTTTAATTTTTTGTTTTAACTTCCCTGTAACGGAGAACACAGACAACTTACTACCACTGGGCAGACTGTACGCGTCTGTTCAGGAACCGCAAATACCTACGGCGTTGACGACGTCATTGTTTACGTCGCCTGAGCGAGACGACACCAGCTGTTTGCAGCCTGGAAGATCATTACAGCATTCATTTCCGAGTAACTGTCGACGACTTAAGCGTAATTAAACTTCGTCACCAGTTGATGACCCAGTTTCTCTCGGAAGTGATATAACGCGCATGTCAAATGGGTACTGTTAAATGTACTTTACAAAAAAAAAAAAAAAAATCTTTAAGTCTTCAGTTAAAACAGTTTAGTTCTTTTCGTAGTCCGAAATGTTGAGCGTTAACTTATATTTCTTTCAGTTAGTTAGATGATTTACGGATTAAATGAAGAATATTTAAAAACTGAATATTTTGTGACTAACCTTACTGAATGATCGACTCGTTTATGATTGACTGATTGATGAACTAACTGATTTATTGTCTGTCAGAATGATCAGAAAGCTGACTAAATTTCCGACTTACTAACTGACTAATGTATTTAGAGACTGACTGACAGACGAACTGACAGACTGGCAAAGTAACAGACGAACCATATGATATCCAGATAGAGAGAGAGAGAGAGAGAGAGATTTCATTTCAGAGCCACTGTTGACTTTCCTTGAATAATTACAAATAATCAAACTAAATAAAACCGAATAAGTTTGAGATATCTTCAGGACTAGTTTGATAAAACAGATTTTTCATTATTATTATTAGGTTTTTTTTTATTTTTTTTATTTTTTTTTTTTTTTACGTGATATTTCCTCAAAAATTTTATATTTGGATAAAATTATATTTCCTGCTAACCGAATTGTTTTGGGGTTGTTGTTTTTTTCTATTGTTTTTGTTAATTTTCCACGCCAGGTGTCGCTAATTGCATTATCACTTGACAACGCTGCGTTCTGCGTTCAAACATCTGTTCTTCCGTCACCTTAGCGGAAAGTAGCGTGGAAACTCGTTAACAAAAATCTCCGTGTTTCCTGCTGTAATTCATATCTTATTCCTGTGTGGTCTCACGTCACAGTTATTTTTCCTTCGCTTATTTTTATTTTATAATTTGTTTTATTTTAATTTATTATATACTTCTGCATTTATTTATTTATTTATTTATTTATTTATTTATTTATTTATTTTTGTTCCGGATATTATTTCAGTGTTTTCTTCCTTTTATTTTAGTTTTAGTTTTTTTTTTAGTTTTTTTTTTAGTTAGTTAGCTAGTTACTTACTTAGTTAGTTAGTTAGTTAGTTAGTTAGTTAGTTAGTTAGTTAGTTAGTTAGTTAGTCAGTTAGTTAGTTAGTTACTTAGTTAGTTATTCATTTATCCATTTATTTGTATTTGTCGTTGTTTTCTGATGACGGTGAATTTCTTTAGTATTTATCGACTGTTTCGAGTTTTTTTCATCATTATTTCTATCACTATCATCATCATCATCATTTTGATTATTAGGCAGAGAGAGAGAGAGAGAGAGAGAGAGAGAGAGAGAGAGAGAGAGAGAGAGAGAGAGAGAGAGAGAGAGAGAGAGAGAGAGAGAGAGAGAGAGAGAGAGAGAGAGAGAGAGAGAGAGAGCGCGTGTGTAAACACATATAAATTTCGTTATAAGAATTGCAAAGTTTACTAAAACTTGTAAAATTGCTGCGAAATTCTGAAATCATTTAAACTTTCAACACATCGCGTGCAGTTCGATAAAATATCAATCAATCATTATCTTTCCATTAATGTGCGAACCACATCAATACAAGTGATGCATTTTTACAAGACGAAAATATCTCTCGTTAATTTTTTCTTCATAAATGAACCATTCAGTTTTATATTGGAACAAAAATGATAGGCCGAAGAAAATAAAAAAAATATAGTAAAAAAAAAAAAAAAAAAAAAATAGAGCATTATAGAAAGGAATAAAATAAAATAAAATACAAAAAAAAAAAAAAAAAAAAAAAAATGAATAGAACAAATCAAAAAGAAAAATATCCAGCTGATTTCGGGGTTAAAGAAAGAAAAAAGAAAAGAAAGAAAAAGAAAATAATCTTTGTGAATATCTCCAAACGTGATTAAAGAAGCGAAAAAAAAAAAACACGTTTTTTCTACATCAGTTCGTCCTTAATATTTGTTCCTGTGAAGAAGGCAGAGAGAGGACATCCGTTGATTGCCGTCTATTGTCTGCTAAAGACTCCCGTCAACACACGTCAATCAAAAACGATAAAATACTTTTGGCGCCGTGCTGTGAACACGAAAACTGCTGTGCGCATGACAGCACTTCCGAAAGGAAGTGGCTAAACTGGTAGCAAAGTTTAATTACGCTTTATTGTCGACTGTTACACCGATACGAACGCTGTAAAGATTTTTTTTTTTTTTTTGTTTTGTTTTTTTTTTTTTTTTTTTTTTTCTTCTTTAATTATAAAAAAAATTCTCGTTCAAACATCTGCTTTAGACTCGTTTGATGACGTTTTGTTAATTTTCTGTGACAGAAATGTCTCTTGGGTAATTTTTATTCTGGAATTGGATTAAGAAAACGCTATCAGATGAGATGTGTGTTTTTTCTCCTTATTAAATCTTTTTTTTATTTTAATATAATTTTTACGTTTTTTTTTTTTAATATAATTTTTACGTTTTTGTTTTCTTAAAATGATATCTTCAGTGATGATTTATTTATTTTTAACTATCCAGATCATTTTTCCTTTCTTTGTCTCTCTTACTTTTGCTTTCTCTCTTTTTCTCATTGTTCTCTTCTCTCTCTCTCTCTCTTTCTCTCAGTCTCTCTTCCTCTTTCTTTCTATCATTCTGTGCATATCTATTTATCATCTCTTAATTTATCTACTTTAATGTATGTAAAAATTTGTATTTATATATATATATCTCCATTCTCTTTTTCTGTCATCATCTCTCTATTTCTCTATCTATCTCTCTCTCTCTCTCTCTCTCTCTCTCTCTCTCTCTCTCTCTCTCTCTCTCTCTCTCTCTCTCTCTCTCTCTCTCTCTCTCTCTCTCTATTTCTCCTTCCTTTTTTTCTAATATTACAACACCGATGTTTTTTATTATATTTTCAGCCGTTAGTGGGGTTTTTTTTTTTTTTTTTTTTTTTTGTCCTGTTCAGCTTTCGTTTTAATCAGAGAGTGAGTTCAAATAAGGTAATCCGTATTTTTATCCTACAGTTTTCTTTCATCATATCAGTAAAAAAAATACATGTTCTATTGTTCTTTTTTCTATTTTTTTTTTTCTTTCTTTTTCTTTTTTTCTTTTTCGAGTATATTAATACTATTTTATCAACTATTTATTATTTTGTTTTATTAATATATAATAATAATAATTATTATAATTATAATAATAATAATAATAACGAGGGCAAAATATATCGAATGAGAACTGAAACCTTTGTAGTAGAGTTTTTATAAATTCTTTAATCTCAGAGGAATTTTTTTTTTTTATTTATTTTTTTTTTTTTTTTTTTCAAAAATAAATAGGCTTCGTTTTTATGATTTCAGACAAACATTTTTCTTTTTTGATCTAGGAAGCCAATACAGTTCTCTTACTTCTACTCAGATATTTTTTTAATCTGCATATGTCGTTAGTTCTCTATTGTCGTCTTTGTCGTTGTTATCATTACCAGCGTAATTAGTCTTGTTGTTGTCGTTGTTGAGGTTATTATTATCATTATTACGTTCGTTGTAATCATCATCGACACCATCATCATCATCATTATTATTATTATTTTATCATTTTCTACTACTACTACTGCTTCTACTACTACTACTACACTGCTGCTTACTACTACTGCTGCTGCTACTACTACTACTACTGCTGCTACTA
>CM022674.1:5511435-5541435 GCA_012295275.1 Chrysomallon squamiferum
TCGCTGTTAGAAATCTTATTTACGTTTTTTTGTTCTGACATTTACATGCGAGATAATCGTGTTTTTTCTGACGTCTTTATCCCAGACTCGAATTTGTTTTTAATGCTTCACCAAAACCGCGCAATACCGCGAAATGATTAAAAACAATTTACTTGTAGATGTAGTTGTTGTTGTTCTTGTTGTTCTTGTCGTTGTTTTGTGTGTGCATGTATTTAACCACAGCCGTTGTAATCTTAAGCTCTGCCGATATTGCAATATAATAGGTTTTTATTATTATTATTATTACTACAGATATTTTAATCAAGATTAAAGGAAGAACATGAAGCCGCATTGTCAATCCGATCTCCTGTTGTTAAACGCAGCTGCAAAACAATCGATTCCTTCTTGCCTTTCTGATTTGTTTATTTATCAAAAATTCATGCAACAATCAAACAGGAATAATAGCCGACTGCGCGTTATCCATTTTGTTTTGATTTCGATTTAACGAGGTGATGTTTGGTCCCTCGGTCTGTGCGTGTTTATTAAAAATTCATGTAACAATTAAAAAGAAATAAAAGACTGCGGCGATAACTGAGACAAAGATCCGGAACTGTGAAGGAGAGAGAAAAAATGGAGAGGATATACTATTATACAGACTGATCCAGAAAAAGATTACCATTTTTATTTTCGATCTCATTTCTGACATTGTTATCATATTTTCAAACGTTTATCACCATTCTGAACGATAACGGTGTACATTTTTTGTCCTGCAGTTGTCATAGAAAATTGGAGTCGTCTTAGAGTTTTCTTCTAAGAAGCATTGATCCTGCAATCTGTCGTACCTCACGTCACACGCTTACGTGAATACTACACAACTGCAAGGCAGCTCGGAAGGAAAAAAAATAAAACGAAGTAAAATGATGTGTGACATTTCGTATTATGTTACATAACGCAGCTTTATTCTTCATACCACGCGTTTTCACCAAGAAGGTGGACGCCACGTATAAATATTCTAGCAAGACGCACGCGTTTAATTACTATGACGTAATACGTCTCGCTGATTGCAATCTACGTAATGACGTAGCAGCCTTCGTCGATATTACCGTAATATGTGTAACAAACTGCCGTCGTTATTAGTTGCGATGACGTAAACTTTCATTATTATTATTACGTAAAAAAAATTGCCTAAAGACTGCGCGGTTCGTTTTGTATACTGGGATGTGTGGCGTCCGTGTTAAAATTGTTGTTTGGATTCTGCGCCGAAGTGAATTTAAATATTTATTTGCTGTATGTAACTGCAGTTCTCCATGATACGCTGGAAATGAATAAATAAATATTTAATTCAAAATTGAACTATAGCGTGTTCGAGGTGTTACTAAGAGGTAAATAAAAACGCGTGCGCGCGCACGGACACACACACACACACACACACACACACGTGTTAAATGTCTCTACCAATCACTGTTTCTATACGATATATATATATATATTTTATTTAACTGTGCGTGCGTAGAAAGTGTTTGTGTATCTATATATATATATATCTACATGTATATGTGTTTGTGTATCTATATACACACACACACACACACACATATTAAATGTCTTTAATAATAACTGCTTCCATATAATCTATGTTTCTCATTCAGCTGTGCATGCACAGAAAATACTTTTTTCTCACAACATTTCATTATTGAAATGTATGTGAATTAAAAAAAATAATAAAAATAAAAAACGGATCTAGACACGTTTGAAAACCACGAGTTGTACAATAAACCCTGATACATGCAGTCTATTCTTATGCTATTTCTAATCTTATCAGAACTTTCCTCTTTTTTTTCTTTTTCTGAAAAGACGTAAGCAATAAACTTAACCAATAGCATACGTAATCAAAAAATACCGTGTCGTTTGAAATACCGTTACATTCAATAAAGGTTAAAACACCTTCGTCATCATCAACACCACACACACATTGTCGTTGCTGTTAATTGTTAAGCGAAGCTGGCGGAGATGACGACGGCATTATTTCCCCTTTCAGACATCATCATTAACAAGTCTGCGACACATTAACATTTAACATCGTGTCTTCTGCCTGTATGCAGACATTGCACCACTTGAGTTTTATATTCGGATGCACGCGACCATTTTCTTTTTTTTTTTTTTTTTTTTTTTTTGACACATCACCTTTTACAAAACTTGAAGTAAACCGCAAACTTAAAGTCGATTAATAAACCTAACAACGCGAAGTGACATCCATGACGAAAACAACATGCTTCGGGCGAAAAAAAAGGGGAAATAACTCACGTCCATTTACAGGAAGTCTCTAACGTTACCTATCATGCGTCATACGGGCTTTTTTTTTTTTTTTTTTTTTAATTCACTTTTCCCTTGTCCTGTTTCCGAAACACGGGACTAAAAGTTGCAGACTCGTTAACGTCAGTGTCATGTCGGTGTCAGTACAAGTGTGTTGCATGATAATGAAACGAAGCATTCATCATCGCTTTTTCTCTGGAATTGTCATCACTATCAGGTTTCATTTCTCACAGAGGAAATGGTTTTAATCACTTTCGTGCTGCTTAATTTCGATAGTCGAGGAAGCAGGGTTTTTTTTTTGCTGTCAGTTTAGAAACGATTTTTATTCGGTAAGTCAAAATCGTACTTGTTTAATAATGTATGACTTTATATTTTGTGTATGTATAATATATATGGTACACGGGGAGAAACGCACAAATATACATACATACATACATACATGCATGCATGCATATATACATACATACATACATACATATATACATACATACATATAGATATATTCTTGTTAAATATAATGTAGTATATTGCTATATTTCAAGATACAGAAATGCTAATGTTCAGTTTTAATTCTGATGTCTGCTTACCTTAAATAACTATGCATTCTCATATATAAAAATAACATTATTGTGTAGTTATAGAAGAAGTTCGAAGATCCGGGAATTTCAATTAATTAAAGGTACATACGTACTACAGACTTATTTATATGAATGAACGTATATAATACATACATATATCATACACATACATACATACATACATACATACATACATACACACATACACACATATACATACCCACATACATACATACATATATGCATAACATAAACATACACGCATATACATACTTTTACACACATGCATACATAAATGCACATATATACACACAGATACATACACACACACACACACACACACACACACACACACACACACACATTAACATACTCCTGTTCATCGCAATGTCTAACATTATCATACTACTGTACATACTTTTACACACCACAGTAAAAACGGAGATGAAATAACTGTTCTCTCGTACGACACCTAAAAATCACATAACCTCTCCCGTTTCTCAACATAAGTCCTGACCTTCTGCGCCTTTCAGACATTGTTTTTGCAGCATTAGGTCGGATTACAGCTCTCTGGTAAAACTTTTACGTGTCTGTCACTGTTGATAGTCGGAATGTTGTTTTTGGAGATTATACGGTAAAAACGTTATTTCCTATCGGCGGTGTCAGGGTTTACTTTTGACCGGTAAAATTAATCGATTTTCCATAGTTGTAAAGAGAATCTCTTTTTTGTGTTTGTTTGTTTCTTTTTTCTTCGGGTTTTTTTTTTTTTTTTTTTTTTTTTTTTTTTTTTTTTTTGTTTGTTTGTTTATTTATTCGTTTGTTTTTTAATTTATTTATAGGTTTTTTTTTATTTTTTTATTTATTTAATTATTTTTTTTTTTATTATTATTTTTTTTAATTATTTTTTGTTGTACTACTACTACTACATCTCCTATTATTACTACTGTATCTGCTATTACTACTGCTACTTCTAATATTACCAATATCACCTCTATTTCTACTTCTGTTATTGCAACTATTTCTATATCAGGCGTCTGCTACTTTTATTATTTCTACTACTACTTCCTATTATTACTATTATTATTCTTTTATTGTTGCTGATACTACACCAAAATTGATATTATTTAAAAAAAAACATAAAAAATACTCGTTAACATGTTTGTCCTTTTTTGCGAAAAATACTACTTCTATCTAATAGTGATGATGATGATAATAATATCATAATAATAAATCATGTTTGTTTCAATGATTTATTTCCTTTTGTAAAATAAATTCTGTTTTATGACTTTCGTTTAAATATCTGATATTTCTCCATTTATTTTGTCGTTTTTTTTTTTCTTCATTTATTCATTTCTTTTCGTCTTATTTTTTCTTTCTGTATTTGTTTCATCAGTTTCTTCGATTTTTACTATTTTTTTACATCTATTTTATTATTATTGTTTCTTCTTCTTTTTATTATTATTATTATTATCATCATCATCATCATCATCATCATCATCATCATCATCATCATCATCATCATTATTATTATTATTATTATTATTTTGTAGTTTTTGTTGGAATTTGTTTTCTGTGGTCTTTGAGGGGGGGGTCCTTGGGGTGTGTTTTTAAATCTTAATTTTTTAATACTATAATATTTTTTTTGTTGTTGTTGTTTTTAAATTATTATTAGCCCCTTATCCTGAATTAATCAAATGTATTGTTCAGTTTTCTTGCCTGGGGGTGTTTTTCAAGAGTGTATCATCTTACTTAGAGATCAAGTAGCGACATGGAAAAATAAAACCACTGATATCGTCTTGTGAAGAAATACATGCAGTGAATCACGGAGTACGTTTGTTTAATCGAAAATTCAGCTATTTAACTGGGACTATTTGTGTTATGCAGTGAAGAGAATGTTAGTGCGTATTTCTGAGTAAACGAGAGAGAGAGAGAGAGAGAGAGAGAGAGAGAGAGAGAGAGAGAGAGAGAGAGAGAGAGAGAGAGAGAGAGAGAGAGAGAGAGAGAGAGAGAGAGAGAGAGAGAGAGAGAGAGAGAGAGAGAGAGGACTGTTTGTAGGACTGGCTTTTCACTTCAACAAGTCGCAAAGACAGTACAAGATCATTTTAATATTTCTTTCTCTCTTTTATTTATCTATCTATCTTTGTGTATATACATACATATATAAACATACACACACACACACACACACACACACACACTGTTTTACAAGTAAAGATTAAAATACGTAAATAAAATTACTACATAAATATTTAAAGGAAACTTCTCATTGACTTTGTTAACATTCAGACACTGATTCAACCAAACTCCAGAATTCTTTTATAAACTTTTCTTAATCTTCGTTCCTATATCAAAACAAACAAAAAAAAAAAGAAAGAAAGAAAGAATAAAAAACGAAATTCTTAAGTAACGAATAACATTCACCAAGTAATAAAAACATTATGAAAATGTCATATTATCGAAAATTATTGAAAACGGATCAACCTCAAACGATTCCTTTTAATAATACACTTTTTCTTATCTTTGTTTTCGCGTTGTGAATTATTTTTTTTTTTTTATCCAACGACTAAAATTTCGCGTTTAATAAATGGGATTTCGCGTTCGACTATTAATCTCTGACGGTGATAAGGGGGCCCCCTTAAAAATGATTTATACCTGTGTACTCGTTGTTAGCGCGATCGTTGCCAAAGAAACCGCCTATTAATTCGGGCCGTTAAAGTCCGTATAACGTATAAATAATATATCTTCATACACCTCGCAAACACCGTTTGGACTTAAATTAACATCTTTCTTGCCCATACAGGCGTAATGGCGAATAAACGTTTGTCTTGGCTGTGTAGACGCATTCTTCGGCAAACGAAACCAGTTATAAAAGCAGAGTTATCGTAATTTACGGCCTCGAGGTCCGACAGAGGGCGCTGAAATTGCCCGCCTTTATTCGTTATTAAATTGATTTCAAGTTGCTATAATACCTTGGAAAAAAAAAAGAAGAAAACTTCCATCGTTTAACTTGCTTGTTTAATGTCGCCGAAGATGCCAGAGATCTCGTTCTCAAACGGCTGAGATGTTTGTTGCGAAATTTTCTGTCGTTGTTTAAACGCGTCGATCGCCGATCGTACCCTCCTCTTTCGCCATGTTGATTCTTCCTTTGCGTTAACTGCACCGTCGGGTGAAAAGCATCAAAGTTTTCAACGAGAGGAGCTACGAGTCCTGGGAGTGCTCTATTCATCGATACACATAGCTTCGCTTTGAAGTCGATAATCATACACGATTTTCGCTTGCGTAATAGAAATAAATGAACATTTTCTGTCAACGATTTTTTTTTATTATTATTATTTTAAATTCGTTTCTTTCATAGATACGTTCTTTTTCTTCTTTTATTTCTTTTTTTTTTTTTTTTTTTTTTTTTTTTTTTTTTTTGATTTTTGTATTATTATTTCTTAATTTTTATTTGGGGTGTGTGACTTCAAATGTACTGCTTGAGGGAAATACATTTATAAATTAATGATTTGTGTGCGAGCGGTCTGTAATTTTTCAGTGAGAGACCTGTTATCTAAATATATATATATATTCTCTTCAGCGAACTCATTTCGATCTATTCCAAATGCCATGATATGTGTTGTCTTGCATGTAGGTCATGAATATTTACCTTACGTAAAAAGACTGAAGATTAATTTATTATTTTCAGTAAATACCAGGTTTCCGATATCCCGCAGTTGATAAGAGAAAAATTAATTAAAGTGTTAGTTTTTCGTTAAATAAAATCAGCTTTAAGTAAGTAGCTATACTGTTCGACAAAAGAAACTAGTTATGGCGTGCGTTATTTTAGTAGATACACTAAGAGAGTTTGTTGTATCAGTTTGGCAGACGAAAATGAAACGCTTGACCGATAATAAATATTACTGACAATAAATATGTGTAATTTCTTTTTAACAGGATATATTGTAAATCAGTGTACGTCATAAACCGGCGACGTCCTAATAAACGTTACATTTAACGCCTCATTAAGGCACGGTGACACGGAAAACTCCGAACATTTCCGAGTTCAGTCGAAGTTCACGTCGTCGCCACGAAGGTTTACGACTGTCCCAAAGAGCGCGGGAACATTATCCAGCCTTCGTCCTTAAGTACTGTCGACCTTAATTTGCGCACCGTCTTCCGGTTTATCTGTTGGGCGTTGACAGATAGTGGATTGATGTTTTTCTGAAGAGCTCCCGAATAGCAGAGTTGTCCTTCCTTGTGTGCTCTCTGCTTTATTTTCAGAAGTAAACGCGTCGTGTGGTCACAGGAGTTCATACATAATCTTTAAAGTGTTTATACTAATTGCAAAATAAATCATTATTTGCGTCTCTCTTGGCTGAGGCACGCTGACAGAGTTAGTGACAGGAAAATCGAAGCTGGAAGTTTTTGTGGGATTTGATCGAATCAGAATCGCCGGCTGATTATACAACATAATGTGGTGAGCACAAAACGTTTCAAAGAAAACAAGTAAATAAAAAAAATGTTTTAAAAAAATTAATAATAATAATAATAATAATAATAATAATAATAATAATAATAATAATAATAATGATAATGATAATAATAATGATGATGATGATGATGATGATGATGATGATGATGATGATGATGATGATGATAATAATAATATAGATATTAATAATAATAATAATAATTTAAAAAATAATAATAATAAGCCAGTAAAGAACGAAGATAATCCGTGTCAAAGGTGAAATAGTGTAAAACAAAAATTAACGAAACGAAAGAAGGGATATATGTGTAAATGTGTTTATATGTGTGTGTTGTGTCTTTATATATATATAGATAGATAGATATACATGTGTATATATTGTATATTGGAATTATTTGGTTTAAAAGAAAAGAATAGATGGTGGGGTTATTTTTACAATGTGTGGAACGTTATTATAGCTTCTTGGTTAGACTGTTGACTTGAAATGTGGCAGGTCTTAGGATGAATGCTTTGTAACGTACTCACATTCTATATATTGCTGCATAGTTATCAAGAACAGTGCAGTGCACCGGTGTATACACGAATACTTGCTAATGACAGAAAGGGACTAAAAATGTAAAAAATTTCACTGACGTAAAGAATATACAATCCCAGATCAGGTCGTAGCTTAAATATTAATATCGTATTATTATCTTTTAAAAAAAAAAAAAAAAAAATTATTATTCAGTTTTAACAAAATTAAATTTATTTCGTAACTCCAGGTTTATCTCCGTAGTTTTGTTGTGTTATTGTTGCTGCTGTTGTTGTTGTTGTTTTATTTCCATTTAACTTTACTTTATTTCAGAATATCTATATAATTCGTTGTTATTTTTATTTCATTTTATTTTATTTTATTTTATATAAAAGGAAAAAATTATCTTTCTTAAAATTTATTTTTAACTGTATTTATTAATACCAAGAACATACATATAATTTTAAAAAGCAACAAAAAACAACACAACAATTCTCTCGAACTGAAAAATAAAGAAACTGCATTATTAATAAATCCTATTTTCGTCTTCTTCGTTCGAAACAAATTTTGTGTCATCAAAAAGTCTCTATTTGAAAGCGCAGTAATTTTAAACTTCCGTTTTTTTTGTTTCAACTTAATGAACTACGAAGAGGCAAGCTTCCGTAAAACCTCGATTATTTCCGTATCGCATCGATTATTTCCGTTTACTTCTGACAGATGTGAAAAGATAATATCAAAGAATGCAAAAAAAGAAGTAATAGTTTTGTACAATATTTAACGTCATCAGCGAAAAAAAGTAAATATCTAAAATTAATCATTCCATTTTAAGCAAAAAATTATTAAATTTCAAAAAATGAAAAACAACGAGTGATTTTAGAACAGATATGTGCTGATGAAAAGGAATCAATGAAGGAAGGATGAAAAAAAATGAATGAATGTTGTTATTGGTGATATTCTCTTAAATATGAAAAGAAGAAGAAGAAGAAGAAGAAAAAGAAGAAGAAAAGGAAGAATCATCACATTGAATGTAAATTGGTAAAGAAAAGAAATATTTATTTCAGCAGACTTTCTTAAATGTCAACCATTTCACAGCTTCATACAAACATGCACGGACTTAAACACATTTGTATGTATGTATGTTTGTATGTATGTAATATGTATGTATGTATGTATGTATGTATGTAGTATATCTGTATGTATGTATATATGTATGTATGTGTATATATATATATGTACGTATGCATGTATGTATGAATTTACGTATGTATGTATGTATTTACGTATGTATGTATGTATTTACGTATGTATGTATGTATGTATTTACGTATGTGTGTATGTATGTATGCATGTATGTATGTATTTATGTATGTATGTGTGTATGTATTTACGTATGTATGCATGTATGTATGTATTTTCGTATGTATTTACGTATGAATGTATGCATGTATCTATGTATTTACGTATGTATGTGTGTATGTATGTATGCATGTATGTATGTATTTATGTATATGTGTGTATGTATTTACGTATGTATGCATGTATGTATGTATTTACATATGTATTTACGTATGAATGTATGCATGTATGTATGTATTTACGTATGAATGTATGTATGTATGTATGTATGTATGACTCTATATCTATGTACTCCAGTGAGTACGCATGTATTTATATACCGTCGTACGTGTGTATAGCTATGTATGTTTATGACAAAAAAAACCACACACGAACATAACTCACACAGACACAAAATCAGCCTCTCAGCTCTGAGAAATCACTACATCTTAGCGGAATTCAATTCACCTCGGGGCCACCGGATGTCAATCTGTCGACCAGTGCGGCTCTTCACTGTATATCGCCCAAACCAATTATATTAAAACTTGACGTATTACCGATCGTACGAGATATCGAATTATTTTCAATTTGTTTGCGGATTATTATTAGTTCCGTGTGATTGAAAATAATAGCCAGAGAAAACGAAAATTAGATATTCTTATTTTTTTTTTTTTTTTTTTTTTTTTTATACAGTACATCGCAATGTCACTAATGGAAACCGAACGTCATTTTTAAAAACCAAAAGGTAAAATAAAAATAAAATTTTTAAAAAAAAAGGTACTGAAAGATAACAGGAGGAAGGTTTTATTATTTTACCAAATGACCTCTGTGTATCGCTTTCGGTGTATTTTTCGTTACATAACAAATGTTTTATGATTTCCTTCCTTCTTTATTGTTAAGGAATTCTGACACACAAAAAAATATATATATACTTACATACTAACACACACGCACACACACACACACACACACACACACACACACACACACAAATTCCTATAAACCACTGGATAATAATAATAAGAACAAGAAGAACAATGATAATAACGATAACGACAACGATAACAATAATAATAACGGTAACAATAATAATGACAATACTACTACTACTACTACTACTACTAATAATAATAATAATAATAATAATAAAAACAGCAGCAACAACAATTATTATTATTATTGTTGTTGTTGCTGTTATGTAACTGAAAAGTAAAACATAATAAATGAAATAAAAACAGATCAAACAATGATGTTAAAAGAAACCAGACTTACACTGAATACATATCATTCGTTTTCCGCTATCTAACGTTATTTTTAATTACGTCCTTTTTCGTTTAATTTTGATAAAGTACTTTTCTACTTCCTGGATAATTGCGAAAAAGGTATCTTAGAAAGCAGCTGTGTAAACACGTCGTAAACACGTCGTAAACACGTCGTAAACTGAATGGCTGTCGTAAAGTTAAGAGAGATAAGCTTATTAGATAACAGCTAATTAGAGAGAGAAATAAATAGGACAGATATATAAATAAATACACAGGTAATACCGCCAGATTAATACGCTAGGTGATACGCTGGGTAAATACTGGTGATACGATAGGTTAATACGCTACATGATACGCTAGGCAAATATGTTAGGTGATACGCAAGGAAAATACGTTGGCGATACGATAGGTTAATACGTTAGGTGATACGCTAGGCAAATATGTTAGGTGATACGCTAGGAAATTGGCACAAGCAAAGGAACAACATTTTACATGAGATACAAATTAGATTCGAAATATATTATTATATACAAAATGACGTAAACAAATTTAAAAACTTTTAAGAGAAACGGGGAATACCAAGGAATGAATGAGTGATAAAACGAACGAACGAACGAATGAACGAACGATCGAATACAGGACGAATAAATGAACGAATTTATGAATAAATAAAATAATGAATACGTTAACAAATAACTGAATAAACGAACGAATGAATAAACGAAACAGTGAGTAAATGAATGAAGGAACCAACGAACGAATGAACGGATCGTTTGTTGCACGATATTTCACATTTTTTTTTATATTAATGAAAAATTAATGTCTTTCAACGGGTTCGTTAGTACACTGAATTTAGAAACGAAATCTGTTTCCATTTTTCCATTATTATATTATTATAAGTTATTATAAGTAATAAATACTACTATAGCCATGGTGTTTTGTATCTGTCTATATCTGTATAATTGTATATTTAATAATAAAACAGTGTCTGTGATATCTCCTCTGTTATTACAAAAGCTTTCGGCATCAATGGCCACAAATGACGGTTAAGTTGCCATAACGTCTGACAAAGTTATTCTTCCAAGATAACTAGTTGAATTATTAGCTTTATTATAATTACTTTCTATTGTCGTCGTAGTAGGTGTTGTTAATAATGATGATGATGATAATTTACCATGAAGAAGTTATTAATTGCTGCTGTTATGATGATGTTGAGAATGATAGCTTTGATGATGGTGCGATAGAGGTAGTTGTTATTCCTGATAATGATAATAATCATCACCATGATGATAAAATTTGATGATTATTATAGTCGGTGATGATTACGACCATCATTATAATCATCATATATTATGATTCTTCACATTTCAAAACGGAGCTTTTCAACTGGAAAAACGTCTAAATTGCAAACTCAGTACACAATCAATTGAAAAAAAATCTTCCAAACAGAAATTATTTTTTTTTTTTTTTTTTTTTACTTCCGTTGGTCATGACGTCAACTGTATTTATGCAAATTTGAAAAATTGTTTGCTCAACCGACCATCCAGACGTACTGTTACAACACACGCAAATTAGCAATATAGCCTTTTTAAACCAGGGTCATTACGGCATCTGTTAATGGCTCGAACTCTTTTGATAATTGTTCGCCTCGTTGGTCAGCTTTCTGCTCATTACCTTTGGCTGAATGACGCGGACGTTTCTGAAAGGACTCCGACAAGTTAACAGTTTTCATAAATCATTTTGTTTCTTTTTTAGCGCCCGTGCTTCTGTCTCGACGTTATTGAAATGGTTTTAACGGTCTTGCTTTTAATTACCCTCTACAGTATTGCGTGATATTTTTTTTTTCTCTTATTTCTTTTTTTTTTTTTTTCTTTTATTTTTTTTTTCCCTTTTTCCCCGAATAGTCAAGGTTTATGAAACAGTCAAGGTTTAAAACCAGCTTTTTTTTTATTTTTGAGTAGAGAAGTTTCAGTCATAATAAAGCATTAAGTGTAATGCATTATTACGTTCTCTGTGATACTCAGGTGTGCGTTTCTTTTGTTGTCGAGTATAGAAAATGTTTGGTTAAATTGTACTTTCGTGCGTAACTCGACGCAAAACTGCTGGTTAAATGCGTTGTTAACTGAGTGAGGATAGACATGCGGACAGTTTTACTTCTTAGGAACGTAAAATGTTTAAAGTTTTATTGGAATTAAATAGTTTTCAGTGGCAGTTTGTTTTACTGATTATCAAAATATAGATAATGATTTGTGTAGTGACGGATAAAAACCTTTAAAAATATATTTATTTATTTAGTTATTTTTTAGGGAGGTTTTTTGTTGTTTTTATTGTTCTTCTTCTTATGGGTTATTGCTGAGGGAGATTTTTATTTTTATTTTTATTTTTTTTTTCCTTTTCTTTTAAATTTTTTATTATTATTATTATTATTTTGGTTTGCCCTGTGCTTTTTTTATGATTTGTTTTTATTTTTTTATTTATTTTTTTTTTTTTTTGCATTATGGTTGTATTATGGTTTCGTGTGGGGTTTTGTATTAAAGTCATGCATTATTTATTTATTTATTTATTACATTTTGTTACGTTATTTTATAACGTCTTTTTAAATGAAAATTACTGTCTTTTCATTGCTTTTAAACAGTAATTCTGATTTAATCATAAGGAGAGCAACGACGAACATCTTATTCTAGCTGAAAGTAGTTTTTAAATTAACCTTCCCATATACACACAGAAACACGTGGATTTTAATAAAGTATGGATCATTAGAAGGATCGAGAAAGAGTATTAATCTTGTTTTAGCCGAAATATTGAAAAACAGCAGTTGACTGGGGACGTAATTTGCCAATCCTTCAATACCGTATACGAAATATTCAGGAGAGTTTTGTCTGGAACGGGAAACTGACCAAAAAGAAAGCATCGATCTTTCTTCAGACCATATCTCTCATGATATCTTCCAGTAAAAAGAATCCATCTCAAAACCATTTATTTTTTACTTCGGACATTGGAGACTACATTGGTTATAACGGGAAATAAGTCAATAGAACCCACCCACCCACCAAAAAATAATAAAATAACATTAACACGTGAACATCTAGCTCCAGATGATCTGCTCTCTCTCTCAGGAAACAGTTCAACGGGAAGGATCGATCGAGAAACCAACGGCGGCGCCTCTGGCGAATACGTCATCTCGATTCCCATAAAGCGAAGAATATTTTCGAGCTGCAATATTCACGGCATACATGTGTCTTGAATGTGCAATTACTGTGTTTACATGAACTGCTAAAGTGGATAGGTGATCGCGGATGAGCGCTTTTCTATTGGAAATGCAGGCAAATAATTGAAAACTCGATGTTTCCACCGACGTGGCAAATTGTATTTTGGCTACTTGTAGCAGTAATGGCGTTTTCAGTGGCGAATCATTTCCAGCTTGTCATCAATCGCTATCTGCCTTTTTAACAAGACTCTAAAAGTTTCCATTCAAACTCTAAAAGTTAGATTATTTAAAAAAAAAAAAAAAAAAAAAAAAAAAAAAAAATGAAGAATCTTTGAAGTTTGAAAAGATCGATTAATCCAGATTTATAAATAAATAAATAATTAAATAAAATAAAATAAAATAAAATAAGTAAATATTCGAAGTAATTAAATAATTAATTAAAAAAAACATATATGACTACTATGATTACTTCAACTATTGCCGTTATTATTATTGCTATTACTACATTTCTACAATTACTGCTACTACTGTTATTCCTGCTGTTACTATTACTACTCTTTTTACAACTGCCACTACTACTGCTACCATTGCAATATTACTATTACAATTACAGATGCTACTACTATTATTATGCCTGTTTCTGCGTGTTATGTTCATTTTTTGTTTTTGCTTATGTAGTTAACCTTGTCTATATCCCTGGTTGACAGTATTGCGTAATTCAAAAAATTACTCTTTATTTTAATTTTATATTATTTCATATCCTAATTACTGCTATCATTGTTGTTCTTGATCATGCTATCATTAATAATGATTATAGTTATTATATCCAAGATGATGGCTGAATAACTATCAGTCACTGACAGTTCGTAGTTGTGTGGGAGGGAGGGAGACAGATGATGATAATGATGGCAACATAACTCTTGTAAAAAAACAAAAAAACTGATAAAACGTTTTCAATTTTTTATCTTTTCAGTAATGTAACCAAAAACATCCAAAATGGGGGACGCTGACATCAACGTTGCGACAACGAACCACACGGAGCCCAGAACGGAGGTGTACGCCGTCATGGGCATCCTCTCCGTCTTCGCCGTCACGGGCACGATCGGGAACGCGCTGGCGTTCTACGTGTTCTCCAGCCTGAAGAACAAACTTACCTCGACCATCTTCATCCTCGCCTTGGCCGGCGTCGACTTCATCACCTGCCTTCTCACCATCCCCTACACGATGGCCATCGAGTATCTGGAGTTCAAGGTCGCCAACGACGCCGTCTGCAAGATCTACCACTTCCTCATCACGACGACAATCCCGTTCTCGGCGTTCATCATGGTGGCCATCGCAGTCGACCGCTACCTCTGCATCTGCCACCCGTTTCTGCACCTGATGACCATCAGGAGGGCGAGGGTCATCGTAGCATGTCTGTCCACGTTCGCTCTCACCCTGGGGGCGACGGCCTGCATTCACTACACCGTCTACGAGACCATCAACGTCAAGGACGCCATGTCGGCGGGGGGCAACGACGTGGTGCTGGACGGCAACAGCTCGCACCCGGGCTACTCGGCGCTGATCGACGTCACGACCGCCGCCGTCAGCAACGGCTCGCTGCTGCCCGAGTTCAAGGAGATCTACACGGGCGTGTGCGTCACGAAGAAGACCATCATCCACCCGCTGTTCTTCGAGGTCTTCACGAAGATCTACTCGTCCTTCTTCGTCATCTGCTGCCTCATCGTCTTCGTCCTGTACAGCCTCATCTACCGGTCCGTGATCGCGCAGCGCAAGAAGCGCCTGCGCATCAAGACGCAGAAGTGCTGCATGATCTGGGACACGGCCAACGTCGAGAACGAGCAGTCCGAGGTGACGGAGGCCCTCGAGCTCAACCATTCCGCCGCCAACGGCGAAATGCTCAAACCGATCCCGGGAGAGAACAACGCCCTCGACCCCAACCAGGTCGGGAGCAACTCCGCCAGGGCGCGCCTGGAGCGCATGCGCATAGCGAATATCAAAACGGCGGTGATGCTGTTTGTCGTGACGCTTGTTTTCATGGTTGCCTTTATGCCGGCGTGGTTGATGGTGCACCACATAATAACAATGCAGTTGGTGTTTTTCTACATGTACTTCGTCTACAACGTGGCCAACCCCATCATTTACGCTTTCATGAATAACACGTTCAGAATAGAGCTGAAGCGATTGTTTCATTGTGAGAATTAGTCACGTGGTGTTTTAGCTTCTTTTTTTTTTTTTTTATTTTTTTTTTTTAATTATTATTATTATTATTATTATTATTATTATTATTATTATTATTATTATTATTTTAATTTTCTTCCTACCTACGGTAGACAGTTGGTGCCATATTTTCTTTTATTTCAAATGACGTATCCGTAAATGTGTTTCTTGTTGTTGTTATTGTTACTGTTACTGTTATTGTTATTATTATCATTATTATTGTCATTTTTATTATTATAATTATTACTATTACTACTACTGCTACTATTACCACTACTAGTACTGTATCATTCACTATATATTATTATTACTACTACTGCTGCTACAACTACTACTGCTACCACTACTACTATTGTACCATTGGCTACATACTATTATTACTACTACTACTACTTCTACTACTACTGCTACCACTACTACTACATCATTCGCTGTGCTATTTGGAAAGATTATCATCACCATCATCTTCATAACCATAATCACTATTATTATTATCATCATCGTCATCATCACCAGCACTATCATTATTATTATTATTATTATTATTATTATTATTATTATTATTATTATTATTATTATTATTATTATTATTATTATTATTATTATTATTATTGTTATTGTTATTATTATTATTATTATTATTACTGTCCGCTATTTGGAACGATCGCTTACATCAGAACTGATATTGAATTGGATGTCGCTGTATCGGTGAATAAATAAACACGTTTCTGTTTAATCATATGTCGAAGTATTTACTTCTTCTTCTTTTTTTTTAATTTTTTTTTTTTTTTTTTTTTAATATCAACTGTTTGATTGACGATTCGAGAAAGGAAATGAGCTATCGAGTTTAATTCAGCTCTGTTGTCAGCCACAGAAAGGAGTAAAATTTAGAATGAAGGATTACGTGACAAACAAGAGTAAGAGAAAAAGAAACACAGAGAGAGAGAGAGAGGATGGAGGGGGAATTCAGAAAGAGAGCAGAGTACGTTATATGAAGAGTATAAAATACGTGATTTGAAGGGGGATAAGGTACGCGTATGTGCGTGTGTGTGTGTGTGTGTGTGTCGTTAGTATAACTGGGTGGATAAAGAGAGAGTGTATGTATTTTGTACATGTAAGTGAGTGTATTTCGGCAAATATGTATATTAATAAATTACTTGTTTAACAAAATTTATATTAAAACACGTTCAATTTCCACCAACCTGTACATTTTTGGAAAACTAGCAAATTAACGTTACCTAAATTTTTTTACAATATTTAAAATAAGATATTAATTTATGAATAAAAACAATGGAATAGCATTTTAGTCTTAAACTCTTTTTTTTTTTTTTTTTTTTCTGCACAGAAATCTACGAATGTTTGCATTATATATATATATATATATACCGTCTAACGTTTTTGTTGTTCGAAAGTTTACGTTAAACTTCGACGAGTGTTGATGTTTGGCTTGCATGGAAAAAGAAGAAATGGCACAAACGGTCTACCATACTTTCTTAAAATCAATAGAACGCACACTGTTCTAGTAATACTAGTTGTGTTTTCTTCATGTGCTGAATAAAGTTTGCTTTTTATGCTAATACTCTGTGTTTGTTTTAATACGTGCAGCGTATGAATGTGTGTATGTATGGATGTATATGTATGTATGTGCTCATGTGTATGCGTCATAATATAAGCATACAATAAGCACACATACATTCATACATATGTATATACACACAGACACATACATACATACATAAATATATACATAATTATATACATTTTTTCCTTTGTTGATATTATTATTCTATTTATTATTATTATTATTATTATTATTATTATTATTATTATTATTATTATTATTATTATTGATCAATCGCACATAAATTAAGAAATCATTACTAACCTTGGTACCACAAAATTAAAATTGACTTCTAAAAAAAATGCTTCTCAGTAAACTGTACAGAACAGTATGCGTCATTGTGATTATGACGTCATACACCTTAGGAACGTCATTCATTTCTGCGTGTCTTGACAGCACAATTTGTTTTTACCTTCGATGTTTTTGTGAATATGAGAAACATATTTCAGGTAATACTTTTCTGAACAATAACAACAACAAAACAACAATAATAATAAGCTTTTTCCTTCACAGATAAACTAATCGCTTTTTCTACAGCGCTGCCATATCTGCAGATATTCTCTAAAGATAGCTTAAGAAATTACCCTATTGCGTATACTGAAATATAGTTATTAATTTTTAAAGGATTAAAAAAAAAAAACGAAGTTCATAAATCATCCGATAGTTAGAAGGAAATAAAAAAAAAAAAAAAACGTAATAATAATAATAATAATAACAACAACAATTTATAATTTTATTTTCTAGGAAAATATTGATTTCAAAGAAATTATAGTCATTAAGTTACCGTGATTTACATAATGACTGGAAACTAAATTATATATTAGTGTGTAACAACAACAAAAAAAAAATCGTTTACGTAACTTGTTAGTGAAATTGCTCACTATATGTTTGTCCTCCTATTTATCTCTCGTTCCGTCCTCATTATTCGTCCGTCGGTATTTCTGCCCATCTGTCTGTTTATCTTGTAATTATTTTTCTCGTCTGGTGTTAGTAAACTAAAAATACCAGCAACACAGATAACTATTTAACAATTTCTTGGATATTTCAGTTTTCCTTTTTCTAAAAACCGTTCTGGAAACCTAATGAGTAATAATAGACAAGTTATTTTTTAAAATGTCAAAAACTTAACGAAGCAACAGGAAACCGTAAAAAAAATAATAATAATAAAAAATAAATTTTGTCATCGATGGCAATTTTAGAAGAAAAATTAAAGAAAACTTTTTTTTTAATCAAATTTAAAGAAGAAGAAGAAGAAGAATTAATATATTCCATTGTAATTTGTGTAATTGTCCTTTTTTGATGTAATAAATATATAAAAAGCTGAGGGTTTTTTTTTTTTTTCTCTCTCTGATTATTAAAACAATAACTGAAAATAAAAATGAAAAATAAAACCAGAATAGGAGCGATATATATGTGTGTATGTGTGTATGTGTGTCTGTGTGTGTGTATGTGTGTGTATGTAAATATATATACATATACATACATATTATATTCATACACACACACATATGTGTATATGTTTGCATATATAGATAGATAGATAGATAGATAGATAGATAGATAGATAGATAGATAGATAGATAGATAGATAGATAGATAGATAGATAGATAGATAGATAGATAGATATAAATACCTAGAAACATACACACATATACAAACATATGTACGTATATATACACACATATACATTTAAAATCAATAATTTAACACAAAGCCCAACCAACAGTAAGATTTATATATATATATATTGTTGTTGTTGTTGTTGTTGTTGTTGTTATTACTTAACCCAAATTTTTAATTTTATAACATGGCACAATGATCTTTAAGAGAAATATCCTAACGATCCATACATTTTTTTTTTTTTTTTTCTGTTCAGTATAATGTCATTAAAAAATCTTTATTACAGCTAAAAGGTTTAACAAGTTAGCGCAGTCTTGTAAAGCTAACAGCACCAACACCTTTAAATATTAGCTTTTCAGCCCGTCCCTTCCCATTTGTTTACTTCGGACTGCACCAATTGTCTGTTCACAATTCGGGCGCGTTTCAGAAACGTGTTCGCTCATAACAGGGCCTCGTTTTGATAACGCGCGCGCCTCCGATCGGTAATCGGTTTCGATTTGCGTAAAAAACATGTACGAACATGCGGTCGGCGAAGTTGGTTTTAAAGTTTATGACGCGATCGATGACGACGTTCTGTCCAGAACAAGTCGTTGCTGTCTGCTATGAAGAGAAACAGACAATAGTGAAAGAAAGAGAGAAAGAAAAAAATTTACTTTTTTAAAAACAAAAAAAAAAAAAAAAAAAAAAATCAATGCGCCAGCAACAGACAGCTCGTAAAGGCAAAAGATGTAAAGATTTAAAATAGATTCAAAGATAATTTTAAAATATTAAGCAAAATAATTTTTTTTTTTTTTTTTTTTTTTTTATTGGATTTAGACGGTAAATAAGGTTAAATACATTTTTTTCATACATGACTTCCATTTCTGAAAGCTAAGATTAAAACTATCTCAATCAAATAAATGTCTTTTAAATTTTTTTTTTTTTCCATTCTAATGTAACTCTTTCAAAATAAGGTTGGGCAAAAATCAGAAATGAAATCTCTGCAGAGATAATACGATCCAAACCTCCTTTTGACTTCATAACATTTTTGTTCACACACCGCAATAAAGTAGAAATTAGTCAAAGTCTGCGAAAAGAAAATGAATTATTCCGTATTCGCTTCTGTTTGACCGCCAAAACAAACACAGTCTGCGCTCAAATTACCCTCCAGAATTGGTTCGGCCAATATTTTCCTTTTATCTGCTGCAGAAAGCGCCCTCTGTCCACATCCGTTCCATTTTGAAGAGTATTTGCTTTTGTAAACACGCGAAAGAAGATAAAGCGACGAAACCGGAAAAATAGTCTCGATCAAGATGGCCGATAATAGGAAATTCTTCCGAAACTTACCGAAGTGTTCGCGCTTGGACGAGTTACTGTCGGCGCGCGTTCGGAAGTAATATAGTCTAAATTAAAAGAATTAAATTGAAAAAAAATAAATAAATATTCCTTCTGTTGGTTTCGGTGCATGATCGATCATCGATCTGTCAAGAGGAAACTGATTAACTGAATGTTTTATTTGACGTTTTCACGTTTCTTTTCGAATTTTTTTTTTTTTAATTTTTACTTAATCTCAGAATATTTTTTTTTTTTTTTTTTTTTAAATTTTATTTTTTTTTTTTTAATAATATATATGTTATTTGTACTTTATTTATTTTATTTTGTTTTTTACATTCATAAATATATATTTTTTTATATTTAATATATCGATGTTGACGATTAATATGATATGGCTGGTTTTTATCTGTTGTTTAATCGATAACAACAGATAGACAGACTGGCAACCAGAAACACAGACACACAGACAGACAGACAGACCGATAGACAGGGATTTAAGCTAACACACAGACAGACAAACAGATAAAAACCCAGAAAAATATGAATGAATATCAAGTGATGCACTAACGAATTGAAAAGAAAAATTCGTTGACGGGAACATAAATCATGTGCTATTCTCTGACTGGGCATCAAATTATATACTTTCACATACGACTGCTTACAGTAAGAAAAACACATACAGTGACTTTGATGAACTTCACTTACGAGTATGTACTTGATAACATTCGTCAATAGTTAACTTTGCGTTCTCTTATTTAACCACAACCGCTGTATATTTATATTTTATGTATTTTCTTTTACAAAAATATAGATTGATAGCGAGAGAAAAAAGTTGGAATAGTGCTTTGTGTGTGTGTGTGTGTGTGAGTGTGTGTGTGTGCATGTGTATGTATATAATAGAAAGGGAGGGATGGGGAGGGAGGGAGGGAGGGAGGGAGAGAGAGAGAGAGAGAGAGAGAGAGAGAGAGAGAGAGAGAGAGAGAGAGAGAGAGAGAGAGACAGAGACAGACAGACAGACAGACAGACAGACACAAAGACAGAGACGGAGACATGAGAGAGAGAGAGAGAGAGAGAGAGAGAGAGAGAGAGAGAGAGAGAGAGAGAGAGAGAGAAAGAGAGCGGGGGCAACACAGAGAAAGAATAAAAAAGAAATATTTAACTTTGTCTGTTTGCATATACTGTGTTTTTATTTATTTATTTATTTATATATACATATACATTATATATAACAGAAAAAAAAAAAAACCTCATGAGGTTAACCCATTACGTGTAGAAAATAACAAGCGACAGACACGACTTTCATAACTATGGAACAAACACAAAAAAATCTTCTCGCAAGACCGAGTGTCACCAGCTCTTAATGTATTCCTCCGCGCTCGCCGGAACCAGTAACAGGAAGTCTTTTCTTTCCGATCCGTAAATTCCTCCACTCTGACGCGGCGCACGACGCACGGCGCATGATCAAGCACGGCGCGTGCGTGCAGCAAGCTAAAAGAACGCGGTGGAGCGGAAAGCACGGGCAATGGCTGAAGAAGTCGGATCGACGCTTCACGTGTGAATTCTCGTTAACAGAAAGACGAAGTGATTTGTCCACGCAAACCGAGGACAAGAGTGACAGCTGCAAGTGGCGCAGACCCTCAGTACAGACAGTAATAGACATAACAGATCAAGAGACATATCTATTTACAGTTTATATAAATATGAACAGATAGATAGACAGATACACGTACATACATATATACCATACATACATACATACATACTAGATAGACAGATATATAGAGAGTGAGAGAGAGAGAGAGAGAGAGAGAGAGAGAGAGAGAGAGAGAGAGAGAGAGAGAGAGAGAGAGAGTTTATCAATACTTATTATTAATATATCCTCTTATGTATGGATCAATAAGCTTATTTATATATAGATATTGTGTGTGTGTGTATATATATATATGTGTATATATGTGCATGAGTGCACTCGTGCGTGCATTTTATAAGATCTTCATCTCATCCATAGCAGCGACAGGTAATTACTGTTTAGGCTTTCTGCTGTTATTTGTCTTTCTACTTCTACGCCAGGACAAAACAAAACAAACTAACAACACTAGAACTTATTTTATTTCCTGATACATCACTACCAGCGACACCCATCGGTATTTCTTTATAATAAGCGATCTCTCTGTTGTTGTGATTCAGCAGCTCCTAGAAGAACTGAAAATACACTTTCCCCCCACCCAAAAAAAATTGTCCGCTGACCTTCCGAGTTCATCTACTGACCCGTCAGAGGCAGAATATTGATTTTACAATTCGACTCGGTAATGATGCTGCGACCGAGTGAAACAATTGAGAAGTTCAAGAAATTTTATTTTAGAATAACGATTAGCGGTTTTTTTAAACAGAGATGAGGATGTATGGGTAAGAAGAAGAAGTGGAACGGGTTTTTTTTTGTTGTTAAAAATTCGAGTTGGATGGAGGGTTGTGTATGTCGTTGGGGGAAAAAAGGGTTTTTGATTTTGTAGGTTAAGAAAATGATGGGTTTGCAATGGTTTCGAAGAGAAGGATTGTGGAGAAAAAAAGGGATTTTGGATGAATGAATGAATGAATGAAAATGAATGAATGGTTTGCCTGGATGGTTTGGATGAAAGAGGGTGGTGGGGATTGAGAGATAGTGAATGAATGAGTGGTTGAAGGGACGGGTGGTGAAAGTGGGTGACTGGGTGGATGAATGAGTGGGTGAAGGTGAATGAGTGGGTGACTGGATGGGTGGGTGGGTGGATGAATGAGAAAATATGAATGAATGGATGGGTAAAAAAGGTGACATAATGAATGAATGAGTAATCGAACTAATAAACGAGCGAACGAAATTAACAAACGAAGAATTAATGTTTGTTATAAAGTCTACTCAAGATTATTTATCATAAATGATTATTTGTAAGATAAACAGAGAGAAAAACAGAGACAGAGAGAGAGAGAGAGAGAGAGAGAGAGAGAGAGAGAGAGAGAGAGAGAGAGAGAGAGAGAAAGAAAAACCCTGTTATACTGACATACTTTTACAGAGTAGCAGCAAGTAATCTTTTAGATGTACTTTACAGAAGATCACATACGACGTTCTTTCATACATTAATCGTGAGAAGCTGGCTTGATCGGGAAAAAACCCACACCAAACAGGGACTCCTCTGATGCTTATCGATGAACTCTGTCGATGAACACGAATATTCACCGTGACTTGAAATTTAAAAAAAAAAAAAAAAAAAAAGTGTCACGAACGATTAACTCGCTTCCTAAGTCAAAGTTATTTTTCTGTTTTTCTTTAATCAGCAACGACTGCGCGTCATCAAGCACACCTCTTACATCTTCGACACTTAATTAATAGCATCTGAATGTTCCTCTACAGCATTCCCAGAATCCTTGGTTGTCAGTCTCACCCATTCCTAGCCTATGTAAAAAAAAAAAAAAAAAAAAAAAGTCAACGTTTATCTCAAGCATTTTTCTGTGATTCCAGGCATTAAACAGTAATTTCAAATTAATGGCTGATTCTAGAAACCATTTGATCGCGAAGTCGCGTATAGATAGTAGTATTTATTGCCTCCGTTTATTGCGACCATTGTGTTATCAATTTTCGTAATATGCACAAAAGAAAGATTACGTTTTTGCGTAGATAGTAGCGTTTTACTGTACGTCGATTAATGTTAATGTTTAATAATATATCTATCATAAAAGCATTAGGATTTTATAGATAGCAGAATTTATTGCAACCATTTAATTTTAACGACTTCGTAGTATATATCATAAATGACATTTAATTTCGTGTAGATAGTAGTATTTGTTGATATTTCATGGACGTATTCAGTTTGTTAATACATAACAGCGTGTGTTGGATCTTTCCTGTATGTTTTTATAGAGTTACATGCACTCTCTAAAGTAATTAAAAAAAAAAAAAAACACGCCATAAATGTACTTTCATACATACATATATATTATATTATATTATATTATATTATATTATATTATATTATTGTATTTTACTACATTGTATTATGTTTTATTATACTATTCTATACTCTACTATGTTTACAATACTTTATTATGCTATACAATACTTTATTATATTATATTATATTATATTATATTATATTATATTATATTATATCATATCATATTACACATGCGATCGTACGAATGTGTTTCTGTGTGTCTGTGTGTTTGTCTATGTGTGTATGTGTATGTGTGTTCTTGTGTGAGTCTGTGTGCATCCGTATGTGTGCATGAGTGTAAATGTGTGTGTGTGTGTGTGTGTGTTTTGTGTTTGTGTGCCTGTCTGTGTGGATGTTTATGTGTGTGTTTATGTGACACGTTTCGTTGTAGTATATCGTTCATAACGATAACAGTAATTAAAAACATCCATTGAATGTATTTGTTGAGAGAGAGAGAGAGAGAGAGAGAGAGAGAGAGAGAGAGAGAGAGAGAGAGAGAGAGAGAGAGAGAGAGAGAGAGAGAGAGCCCAAGAAGATAAAATACGAAAAACCCGGAATGTGTCACGTGATCATCTTCTCTGTTTTCAATTAGCAGCAAGGAATTGTTTGTAAAGTCAAAACCAAAAGCCTGGTGACGTCACGCAATTGTCTGCTGTCTTTTCATTTTTTTTTATTCATTTTTTTTTTCAGTTAGCAGCAAGGAACCTTTTTATATAATAATAATAATAATAATAATAATAATAATAATAATGGCAAAGAGAGAGACATCGCACCTGTTACCATCACGTGATTTTTCGATCGGCCGCAAAGTGTCTTTTTACACACACACACACACACTCACCAGCTTTCTCGCCGACTCGAAAACTGACGTCACCGCATTTGACAACCCGGGCTCGCGCGCTCTTCCTCGCAGACGTGTATTTAAACGTGACAGCGACTCGAGAGGACATTAATTAATTCTGAGCAGCAATAAAACAAACAAAAACCAAAATGGCGGTCCGTACAGACGGCGGCCACGCCATTACCGAGTTAGCCACGTTCACCGACGTTTGACCAGCTGACCATGAAAGAGATAGCCTCGCGCAGATTGTGTATTAATAACGCATTTGACCGGTCAGCCTTGACGACGCGGAGGTCTCGGGATCGATTCGCGGTCAAGGAGAGACAGGTTATAGTGATTTTATTTCTCTTGACTAGTTTTTAGTGTGTTGATGTTATCGATTATGAGGAAGTAAGTATTTTTTATTTTTATTTTTTTTATATGTGTGTGTTTTGGGGGTTTTTTGTTTGATTTATGGTGTTGTTGTTGTTTTATTTGTTCATGTTTTTTTTTGTTTGTTTGTTTTTTTGTAGCTTTTTTAATAAGTGTCGTAATTTCTGTATTTTGTTAATTTCTAACCGAACAAAAATGTCGCGTGGAAATTTGGAGTGGAATGAAAATTTTGCAAACATATACATAATCTGTGTGTATGTGTGTGTGTGCGTGTGTGCGTGCACCTAATACACACAGACTCATGTAAAAATAAAAGGAAAATAGCTTCATACATAAACGAAGACGCAAACTGACAGATTTATATATATGCATGAACAGAAATCCTTACTTTTAAAAGAACAAAAACAATAACACGAAACCAAAATAGATATATATGCAAATAGACAAATTTAAATCTAAAAGAAGAAGAAGAAATTTAGGAGGTAAAAAAAAAAAAAAAAAAAAAAAGAAGACTTTAATGAATAATCAGAAGCCGATGTAAAATTTACTGCTTTTTAATCCGACCAAAATGGCGTCCAGCCTTTCCCATGTTTGTATAATTCCTCCTTTCATTAAGCGCACCGCATCACAAGAGCACCGTTTCAAGTTCAATTGAAGATTACTCTTTTCTGTGAACAGCGATTTTCGCCAATAGCTGACACATTAATTGTGATAGACTTGCTTTCTTTCTCGTGTGTTTGTTATGATTAACACTGCAAGAGTCTACGGACTTTGCTACGTTGTAATTCCAGTGAAGGAGATTTCAAGTCGCGTTGTTTGGAAAATTGCGTCGTGAAGCAAAATTACTGTAGAAATAGTTCTGAGTTCACCTCCTTGCTTCGTAAATTCGCTCTCAGTAAAGCTGTGTACATACAGTGTGACTTGCTATAGATGATGATATTTTAAATAAATCTTGTTTTTTTTGTATGTGTTTGTGTATAATGATTGTGGAGTGTTTGCAAGTATATGTAGGTAGGTGTGTGTGTGTGTGTGTGTGTGTGTGTGTGTGTGTGTGTGTGTGTGTGTGTGTGTGTGTGTGAAAGAGACACAAACAGAGAGATTACATACAGACACAAAACACACACACACACACACACACACATATATTACCATAAGTGTCTGTCTCTCTCTCTCTCTCTCTCTCTCTCTCTCTCTCTCTCTCTCTCTCTCTCTCTCTCTCTCTCTCTCTCTCTCTCTCTCTCTCTCTCTCTCTCTCTCTTTCTTTCTCTCTCTTTTTATCTCTGTACGTCAAACTGAGATTTGTTCTTTTTATTAATCCACCTCTTTTCTCTCTCAAACCAGCCAATTCTCTGAATCTGTGGATTTATCTTACTGTATTTGCTTATAAAATCAGTTAATAATTTGTGGTTGTTATTTTGTAATTTCTGTTCTATAATCGAACATACAATGTCAGTAAAACGAAATCTACTGATTTGTAACTTTCAAAACTGTTGGTTTTTTTTTTTTTTTTTTTTTTCAATACTAGCTATTTTTAAACAGAAATGATTTCGCGTTTCGAAACTGATAGTGTAAGGGTCATTACTCAAGTATAAACAGCTTCTGCGAAAAAAGTTCGTTTAAAAGTAGAAAAGAAAAAAAAAAAACATACATCGGAGTGGGAAAAACAAATCGAAATTCCATTTTAACGAAAAAAATAGTTTTTGAAAGGGCCTTTAGAATAACAGGATGCACTGAAAATTGCCATATATTTTTATATCTTATTTATTTCTTCTTTCAATTCTTTTTTTCTTTTTTGACGAGCGAACCATAAAAGACGAAAGAAAAGTAGAAAGAAAAGCATTAATTAAAATATAAACGTACCTGAAAAGTCTTTTTGATAATAATATTATTTACAAAACATCCATGACAAAAATCGATGTACTGTTATCCAATGACGTTACTAAGGAATATGACGTCATAATCAAAACTACGCTGCGTTTGTATTCTTTAGAGAGAAGATCTCCGAGACAGTTAAATTTTCTCAAGGTAAGCCTTTCATTTTATTTTTATAGATATATATATTTATGAAGTTAAATTCTGGCGTACGATGTATTAAGTATTTCCATGGCAATTCCATGAAATATTTGTTTAACAGCACTTAACAGCGTCACCTCATTATAATTATCTCAGTATAGATAATGGTAGTGATGAGAATGATTGTGATAATGTGTTGTTGTTGTTGTTGTTGTTAGTAGTAGTAGTTATAGCACTGATATTGTTATTTTTGATATTATTCTTATTACTGTTATTATTGTTGTTGTTGTTTTGCTGACATTGATATTTATTCTTACTGCTATTATTACTATTATTGTTGTTGTTGTTATTATTATTATTATTATTATTATTATTATTATTATTATTATTATTATTATTATTATTATTATTATTTATTTATTTATTTATTTATTTATTTATTTATTTACTCTTAATTCTTTTTCTTTCTTTTCATTTCACTTTTCCATATGTTTGAAACAAGAAAAGGTCTTTTTTTTACTTTCAGAAATATTATTTTGTTAATTATGATGGTAATTCTTTTCTTTTCTTTTCTTTTCTTTTCTTTTTTTATTATTATTATTTTTTTCTTATTAATGTATATATTTTTGTTTGTTACATGTAGTCAAATTACATTCTATATACATTTAGTATTCGAGAACTCACTGCCATAAACTATATACATATACATATATTAAATAGGCTTGCGTCCACGTTATCTCTCTGTATGTGTGTGTGTGTGTGTGTGTGTGTGTGGTGTGTGTTTCTATGTATATATGTATATTTATATGTATATATATGTATATATGTCAGTATGTATAATTATATGGATGAATGTATGTATGGATTGTGTGTGTGTTTGTGTATGAATGTATGTCTCTATGTTTGTACATGTGTAATTTTGAATGTATGTATCTATAAATTTATGTATTTCTGAATGATGTATGTTGGTGTGGAAATGTGTAATTAATAATGACTGTAATAATAAATTCTACTGCTTTAACTAGCTCTCGTTCTAAGGGCAACAACTCTAGCATGACTGTTTATCTAGCACCTTTATTCATGAATAGTCTCCCTTATCCTGAATCAAAAACTATTTTGCTCCTTTAAATAAACGACACTTTAAAATAAAATAATAATAATAATAATAATAATAATAATAATAATAATAATAATGATAAAGAAATAAATAGAAAAGGAGAAGAAAACAAATTTCGATGGACTGTTAGAAAACGGCTTGTTTAATGTGAAAAATAAATAATATTTGTAAGTTCATGTTATTTAATAATATTAGACAACTCAATAATACATGAATCAGAGTCCCACAAGCTGATGAATGCACAACATTTTCCCCTTTTCTCAGTCAACTTCTTCCTTCTTTTTTTGAAAAAAAACCCTACAGTTCGGTTTAACATTATTTGATCACACAGATGTACAGTACTGGCTCGGACTTATTCTGGTGTCAAGGGGGGAAGGGGAACTTAAAAAAAAACAACCCTAGACAAGTTTTCTCTTGAAACGAATAAATCTAAGAATCTCTGATGATAATTTTACATCATCCCGTAAATTTGATTTTTTTTTTTTTTTTTTTTTTTTTTTAGGATTCTTTACACACATTTACCGGATGTTTTTTTTTTTTTTTTTTTTTTTTTATTTATGGAAAGTCATTCCTCCTCTAGAGCGAATCCAGCGGTATTCCTGCTCGCTGCAGTATGAATCTGGAAATATCTGTAACAGTTCCACTCGCGTAACGAACCATATTGGCGTGAAGCTCGGGGAAGTTGTCGACCCAGTGAAACGACAGAGTCTCGTTCTGCCAAAAGAAGCTCTTCCCGGGTCTGTTCTGCAGCAGAGCCGACCTGTAGCCTTCCTGCCACGTCGGGTGACAGTTGTGGTTGAGACACTTGACCTGAAGGTGAGGGTCGATGAAGGCGATGTCCGGCTGGAACTCGACGATTTTGTACGAAAGGTAGCGATCGGCGAACCAGACCGGGTCTTCCCGATGCATCCTGAACATGACGTTGAGCTGTCGGAGGTACTCGGCGTTCTGCTTCGCCATCACAACGCAGTGGTTGATCGACTCGGGCCAATCCCCGTGCGTCAGCCAGTCAGGGGAGACGACCGCTTCGTACCCGAAGTGAGCGTCGGGGATCTTCTGCGTCCACAGCGTGTTCTGGTCCTGGTAGACTCCGCCGTATTTCAGGAGGACGTCGATCTTCATCAGACTCGTCGCCAGGTCTTCGGGGACGTCTCCCCCGTCCTCGGCCGGCGCTTTTCGCTGGAGGTAAATGAACTGAGGCCGCCGGGAAATCTTCTCCCACCACACGCCAGACGGCGCCACCGGTCCGTGAATGTACACCG
>CM022674.1:5546435-5646435 GCA_012295275.1 Chrysomallon squamiferum
AACCTCTCCATCAAATTTAAATACAAAACCAAGAGGTTTTTTTTCTCCTTTTACTGAAAATCATTATTTGATAACGGACTTAAAGTTTCAATAGTCGACAGAAATCGGCAAAAATGTTAAGATTAAGCCTCACTATGAATCAGTTAGAAACAGATTGTTGTAATGTGTAAAATAATACCGGAATGTTGTATTCGAGCAGAAGATAGCAAAAAATGTAAAAATATTTTTTACCTACCTCTTCACAGTCAAAACAGTTGCTTGCTCATTATTAATTCAAAGAACAGCTCACACCTGTTGACAAAACTGCGCAATTTATATCTCAATAACTACCAGATTGAAGAAGAACTTACTTATTGTATATTTATATATATTAAGAGGATGGGAGAACAAAATTACAATAAAATATTAACAGAAGAAACAATTTAGGGAATATGAATAAAATAACTGACTGAAAATTTCAGTTTTTAAACATAACGCCTTAAATTTTTAGGAATTGAAGTCCTGCATAATTCCTGAATAGAACAGACATTTTACATTAATACCTGACAATTGTAGAATTGTGCTTATTCCTTGTAAGATTATCAATATATATGAAATCTCATTAATAATCTTGTCTACAAACTCAATAAATATTTCTCTCTCTCTCTCTCTCTCTCTCTCTCTCTCTCTCTCTCTCTCTCTCTCTCTCTCTCTCTCTCTCTCTCTCTCTCTCTCTCTCTGTTTATAAAATAACAGACGCACAAAACTACAAACCTCGTTTTCAGATGAATGGATGTCAAGGCGAAGGTATCCCTAACCGCTCTGTAGACTCAAATGTAACATATCTCTCATGAAATTCACCAGCAGGTGAACGGAGTACTTACGTTATTCTCTTAATATATACAACATCAACAACAACGACGACAAAAAGAAAAAAGAAAAAAGAGACCAGAATCCTCCGATTGAATTGTGCACTGGCTGTTACGGGCCACTGCAATCCCAAAAAAATACATATATAATAATAATAATATATTTTTTTTTTTTTTTTTTTTTTTTTGCTATTCATCGGTTGTCGAACTTTATGAGGTAAAAATGACTATAAAGGATGGGAAGAAGAAGCAATGGTTACGCTTGATTGCGTTTTTGAGAAGAAGAAGAAGAAAAAAATAAACTAATTGAGAAAGAGAGATCGCTTTCACAAACATAGACCCATAAACATCTTTATATGCATGTACGTGTGTCTGTATTATAATCTGTGTGTCTGTGTATATGGTTGTGTATGTACGTATGTATAGATGTATGTTTAGGTCTATAGCTGAATGCTCTCATGCATATATAAATACAAATATATTAAGTATTTTGTGTTTGTTTGTATGTCGTTATGTATTCTTTATTTATATATATGGGTACGCACATAAATATATTTATGTGTGTGTGTGAAATGATAAAGATCTGTGTTGTTTTATATATATATATACCTAATACATACATACATATATATATATATATAGATATAGATATAGATATAGACAGATATAGATATAGATATAGATAGAGATAGATAGATAGATAGATAGATAGATAGATAGATAGATAGATAGATAGATAGATAGATAGATAGATAGATAGATAGATAGATAGATATAATATACCCACATAAATATATATATATATATATATATATAGGTAGGTAGGTAGGTAGGTAGGTACACAGCAACACAAACACATACACACACAGATCTTTATCATTTCACACACACACACACACAGAAGCGACAAAAACTGGTAAGGATTGAAGCAATTTCAAATCGGGGCAGACAGTAACAGGTATGAAAATGAGTCTGTTTGTTTGTTTTGTTTGTTTGTTTGTTTGTTTATTTGTTTTATTTTTTATTGTTGTTGTTGTTAAATCAAGTTTCAAGATAACAAATGTTGTTTTCCTAACTGATAACTGCTCCGGCTTTTTTTATTAAAACTTAACAATATATGACAAGGTTCAAATATGCTAGGTCCAATCTGGACTAATGCCAAAGGATGAGCTGGATTTATTTAACATTTATGAATATTTTATTTTTAAAATGAAGTGTTTTTGGTGGTGAGTTTTTTTATGTGAAATTGTGTCTATTGCTGTTATTGTTGTTGTTGTTGTTGTTGTTGTTGTTGTTATTGTTGTTGTTGCTTTGGTACGAAGTAATACTTCATTTCTATAATGAACAACAAGATGTTGATGTTAATAATTACCGTTTTCATAACGATCTAGATGTATACAGATGATGACGATGATGACGATAATGATGATGATGATGTTGATGACAATGATGACAATAGTGACAACGAAGAAGAAGAAACTGTAATTATGAAGATGGTGCTGATGACGACAACGATAATGAGCATAATCATAACGATGTTGATGATGATGATAATTATGTACATAATGACATTGGTGTTGATTACGATCATGGCAATTATGACGTGAGCAAAGATGAAAATAAAATGAAAATAATAACAGTGATGATGATGATGATGATGATGATGATGATGATGGTGCATAATCAGATTTTTATTTTGTACTTCAGATATAAAATAATCATGAATAATGATTTCAAAAAATTCAAAACAAATAATAAATTTGTTCCACCTTCGTTCCTATAATTATCATATTCTCTCAGGGTCGGAGCAGAAATTATAAGGATGGTGGTTCGGTTGTTCAGTGGATCATTAAGAAAAAATTATTTTTAGAAAATTTTGACGAAAATATTAAACTTCTTACAAATTTTTTTTTTTTTTTTTCATTTTATTTTATTTTTTAACGTCGATGTTTCTTTAACTCAAAACTTGAGAACGTGTCAGTTTCTCGCTAACGTCGTTTTCGCAAAACGATCATTTTGTGAAAATATTTGGATTTTCCGTCTATCAAAGGAGATTTCATTTCAAAATAAATAAATTTAAAAAATAACATAGAGAACTGTCCTCCTCGACAAACTAATCCGTCGTCTGCTACACCCGATGCACGTGACCTGTTGAAAGAGAACATCTGTTTACACGAATCTTGGAGTTTTGTATGAGCTGAGCAAGAAATTTGATATTTGTTTAAAACGAGACAAGCGAAAGTTTTCACAGATTACGGAGAACCAACCAACCTACAGAATGTCATAAACATTTCCACTATAAAAGAGAAAATAAAACTGTTATGAAAAGAAAATGTTCAGTTTGGGGTGTAAAACACCTACGACCCTGTAAATCGAGATTTGTTAATTTGCACATAAAAAAACTTAAAATTAGAAATTAGAAAAAAAATTAAAATAAAAATAAAATAAAATTTGTATCCTTCGTGTTTGAATCACTGTAGGAAGATCAAGATGGTTACATACATCGTTAAAAGTGTTCTGTTATCTGCCAGTCTTACAAACAAAATCTCTCTCTCTCTCTCTCTCTCTCTCTCTCTCTCTCTCTCTCTCTCTCTCTCTCTCTCTCTCTATATATATATATATATATATATATATATATATATATATATATATATATATATATATATATATACTGATATAACAAAAAGATGTAAGCATGTAAAACAACAACAATAACAATAACACCACCATTAATTAATTAATTTAGGAATTAAAAATAATTAATTGCAAATAAATAAATAAATTTCAAGCTAGCAATTATTAAAATATATCTTTGCATAACTTAAAACGAAAATTTATTTATTAGTATTCCTTTTTCTTTTTCTTTTTTTTAATAATGTTACTTGCATTGATTAATTAATTCTAACAAGAGAAGAACAACAACAACATAACACTAACAGAGGAAAAGAGAAAAAAAATACCTCAGATGTAATTATAATTAACGAGTTCTTAATTATAATTATATGTATGTATATATGTATACATATAGGCAAATGGTATTTATGTATCTTGTCTATGGATTTTACGAGATCGTGAATAAAAAAACATGTATGTATATATTCACATCTACGCACATGCATAAGTACACACCTACACACACACACACACACACACACACACACACACACACACACACACACACACACACATTCCTACGTCAACATTCGCTAACAAATTACATCAGAAATCGTTTAACCTATTTTTACAATCACACACACACACACACCGGTCAGGTAAACTTAATATTTAATACACCATTAAACATAATGGCCATACCCACTTTCTACGAAGGAGACCAGTGAATTATTTCGCTTTATTAACATCAGCAGCTTGACCTTTCTGTCTTCGATTTATTCTGTGTGTGTGTGTTCCAACCGTTAACGCCTGGATATGTATTTCTATAAATTTCTATTATATAAGCATTACTTAATTTAAGATATAACACTATGGCGCCCTCTCACGCCTAGCCTCAAACACTGCGATGAATGAAAACCAACCATTGTAAAAGATCTTCGAAAATAACGAACGATAAATTCATCCCAGATTTCATGCATGACTGAAGTTCAATAAATTGTCGTGCATATATATATATAAATAATCTCTATTCAGGTGTGTTTTGTTGGAAGATTTTTTTATTATTATTATTATTATTATAATTTTTCTCGTTTTTTCTCTCTTGTATTTTCTTTCTTTCTTGTTTCTTTTTTTTTTTTTTTTTTTTTTTTACGCTTAACGTTGTACCTTTAGAAGTACCTTTTTAATGACTTTGAAATTTTCATTATCGGCAGGTGTTTCGATAGGAAATTAATAACTGATTAATATAGTTATACTACAGGACATACACTTGTTTAAAAAAAAAAAAAAAAAAAAAAAGTATGAAAGAAAAAGATGTACAGACATTTTCACTGACGGCCATATTTTATATAGAGCTACGGTTTTTTAAAATGTTGAAGCAAAAAAGAAAAAAAAAAATGGATAATAAAATAATAATAATGACACAAGCGATCAGACAGGACAAAATACCGCCATTCACCTGCATGATGGACGTTCTTTATTTGCTGTCATTTTCTATCACTCAGTTTGATGAATACACTTTTCTACCTCATACTGGCGTGATTTCGTTGGTACTCCTTTGCACGCTAATAAAAGCAAGTCCTAACCGTATTAAATAAATTCACAAGACTCCGAGTTTAATGTTTGATTCAGGCGATAAAAGAAAACGCTTCGTTTGATTCGACGCTAAGCATATGTATTACTGTTAATGTCGTATTTTCGTGTACGAAGTAATAAGTACTTAGTTTAATGGAGGGAATGAAATAGCAAATCAAATTTAATACCCATTCAAATAGTTTTTGATGAAATGGATGCTTTTTGTTAGAGTAGTAATAGTAGTAGTAGTAGTAGTAGTGTAATAACCGTCATCATCATCATCATCATCGTTATAGCATCTTTAGGGTTAATGGTGATAAAAAACACATTACTTACAACTGAAAAAGTAATAGATGTAATACTAGTGGTTCTCTAGTAGTAATATTTGACACTAATAGCTGCTGAAGTAGTAGTTACTGTGGTTGTAATAGTTGCTGCTGTTGTAGTAGTAGTTGATGTTGTATAATGTGTATTAGCAATAAAACTGTTATTGTAATGTTTATTTAAAAATGTGACCACAAATGTGACTATCAAAATGTAATTATCAATATGTCATTCCTAAACATACTCATAATAAATCAAAGCAATCAAATTTATTTATTTAAATGACTTTTCTGTTTGCAACATACCTTTTCTTCTTGAAAAATAAAGAGGGAAAATGAAAAAAAAAAAATTGCTGTCAATTTTTTCTAATTGTACTCATTTGATTTCAGTTAGAAATTAAAATTCTAAGATGTAATTCATGGGAAAAAAAGGGAAGGAAATATATTATGGTATATTTATTGTAGGAAAATCTGGAGAAAATTGTGAAAGATTTAAGATAGGAATGAAATAATATTTGGAATGGGATCAGTAGGGCAACTGATTATTATTATTATTATTATTATTATTATTATTATTATTATTATTATTATTATTATTACTGCTGCTGTTGTTATTGTTGTTATCATTATCACAATCATCATCATCATCATCATCATTATTACTACCACTACTACTACTACCACCACCAACACCACTATTACTATTAAGACTAATAATATTACTGTAACTACTACTATCGCTGTTATTACTATTACTAACAATATTACTCTTGCCTCCTATACTACGCTACTACTACTACTAACACCACAACCACTACCGCTACTACAACCACTGCTACTTGTATCTCCAACCGCAGTACGAAACCTATGCTGGTGATAATAATAATAACAATAATAACAATAATAATAATAATAATAATAATAATAATAATAATAATAAAAAAATAATAATAATAACAATAATAATAATAATAATAACAATAAATTAATAATAATAATAATAATAATAATAATTTTAATAATAATGATAATGATAATGATGATGATAAAAATGTAATAATAATAATAATGATGATGATGATGATGATGATAATAGTGATAATAATAATATCAATAATAATAATGATAATAATAATGATGATAATGATAACAGTAGTAATAATAATAATGATGATGATAATGATAATAATGATAATGACAACAACACCAACAACAATAATGATAATAATGATAATGATAATAACAACACCAACAACAACAACAATAATAATAATGATAATAACACCAACAACAACAACAATAATAATAATAATAATAATAATAATGAGACGACGATAATAATAAGGTAATTTTATCTTTAATAACATAGCTATGTGTTTTTGTTTTTTTAACAAACTAACTTTCTAACCACTCAACAAAATAAACAAAACAAAATCGAAAAACCAAACACAATTTAGAAAATCATTATCGTTAAAATTAAACAAACTTAGAGATTCTTTTATAATTATTAGTGTTTTTGTTGTTGTCGTTCTTTGTAGACTTAAATATGTGTTTTTCAAGTGTCGACTAGTTAGATGATGTGAAGCACGTTTGAAGTAGACTCCAGTAGGATTTGAACTTTCTACCGCCCACGTCAAAAAACGACAAAAACCGACAGCAGACGTCATAAAATTACGTTTTCAGTTTATTCCGAGGCTAACAATTTTGACCGACCAAGTGTAAAATATTTTGTGTATTTGCGTCATTATTTATACAGAAAGAGAAAGACAAGCAGTAGAAGTAGTAGTAGTAGTAGTAGTTGATGTTGTTGTTGTTGTTATTGTTGGCATATTACTTATTTAATAAATTATTATTATTTTAAGTATTTTTTTTTTTTTTTTTTTGTTTTTTTTTTTTTTTTTTTTTTTTTTTTTTACTTTTTTTTTTTTTACCTTTTTTATTTATTTATTTAGTTATTTAGTTATATATATATATATATGTTTTATTATTATATTTTATTTTTTTAGTTAGTTATTATATATATTTTATTATATAATTATATTTTAATTTGATTTATTTATTTTGTTTCTATTTTATTTATTTATTTATTATATTTTATTTAGTTCTTTTATTTTATTTGTTTTTATTTTTTATTATTACTTTTCTCTTTTCTTTCTTTTTTTTTTTTTTTTTTTTATGTATTTAAGATTATTTTACTTGCTTTTCATATTTTTCATTTTATTTTGCTGTCTAGTTTTATTACGGTTTTACTTTTGTTGTCGTCAGCGTATCTCCTCTTCTTTGTCGTTTTAATAGTTGTCAAACTGTGATCCAAATAAACAGATATAAAAATAAATAGATAACTAAAGACAGAAAAAGAAAAAGCATTTCGTCTTTCTTTTCCGTTGTTTTCAAATTGCAAAAAAAAAAAAAAAAAAAATTCGAATGTTAAACACACCTTTACAGAAAACGTGAGCGAACTGTGATTCAGTGTTTGTTCGCGTAAGTTGTGACGCTTAATGTTTGTCATTCCGTACGTCATTTAACTGTGAACTGAGACAAGCCTCGTTTTGTTATTTTTTAGTTAAATACATACACTGCTTTGTGAATTTGGAGCGATGTATTCACAGCGTTTGCAGGTTTTTTGTGTTCATGCAGACAAAAGTTTATTGTAATCAAACCATTTCTCATTATTTGGACGTACGTACGCCCTTCTGAAAAGATGTGTGCATCCATATGTTTTTGTATAATGCTGCAGCTGTCACGCATGTTCATAACAGCTCACAATTGTTGATTGTGCTGTAGTGGCATGCACGTGGAGGGGGGCGAAGGGGCAGTGGCCCCGTGCATCCAAATTGGATGGGGGGGCATCCAATCCGGAAAAAGAATTTTGTAAAATTGGTTGGTTTATATTTAAAGTGTTCATTTTTATGTTTCATCTGTGTTTATATATTCCAAATATCTTACTTTCTCATAATATTTCTCAGGACTAGGCCTTATACTTGATCCTTTGGGGCATACAAACAAGGAGTCACCAGACCTTTGCACTCCATTTGCTAAGCCCCTCTCGAAGCTTAATGTTAAAAGTTATAACTTCTTTGATTATATTTTTCTTTATTTACTTGAATAGTTTGATCGTTGATTGATGGAGTAACGTTGGTTTTTTAACATCTATGCAAATACATATCGTGTTATTTGTAACTTGAATAAAATAATAAACGGTTACTTAACAATATTTTAACGACTAGTTAACATATATTTTAACATTACATTTATCCTGTCTTAACAGTTGCAACCGGCTGTCTGAGGGCGACCACAATGCAGGCGTGGCCGAGCTTCGGTGAAAATGAGAGAAGGACACCCCTGCCCTACGGTAGCTGAATGAAAAGATATATTTATTCGGTTTTATACGGTAACCATCGGCTGTCCAGTTTTTTTTTTTTTTAAATAAGCTCACATCTGTTGAACATTTTATATTTCTTACTGAACGAAGTTTCGAGAGATAAGTTATTTTGTAGAGATTACCTGTCTATTGACGGAAGCAGGCTTAATCCTCGCACCAGTATTTTGTTTTATATTTCCGGTTCCAGAATGGACTCCGGGACAAAACAAAATATAATTAAATAAACAATATGCATGGTTCTATTCAATACTACTGCTACTGCTGCTGCTACTGCTACTACTACTACTAGTAGTATTGTTATTGTGGATTATGATATTATTATTATTATTATCATCATTACGTTGAGTAAACACAAATTAACGAAATCAAAAATGTTTAATTGTTTTAAAGTTTTCCTTTGTCCCACTAACGATTTTTTGTTTCCACACCATTCTTTTTTCCTTATTTACATTATTTTTATTTGCATTTACTTTTTTTTTTTTTGGGAGGGTTGTTTTTTTGTTTGATTTTTTATTATTATTTTTCCCATCGCTGTGCGTCTGTGCGTTTTTATACGCACTTTTTCTTTCTCTCTCTTCAGTATATTTATCCCACTTTTTACTTTTTATTTTTATTTTTATTATTTTCATCACGACTGTATTAATACAGTCGTGCACTATTTAATTTCAGAATGTCTACACTAACATTATTAATAATTGTTGAATGCTTACGTATTAACGACACTGAAATATCATTCAAAACATTCTTTGTTCATCTTGACGTCATTTTATACATGTCAAAGAACCTCGCATTTAAAATAAAAATTCTTTATAGTCAGTTCTTTTAACTTCGTTACTTGCACTTTTCACTTGGTTTACTCAAGCAGAAACAAGTAAAAAAAAAAAAAACTAATGAATTTCTTGCGGGCGAATCGAATAACATCGAATTCAAAAGGTTTACTGTGGTTTTAATTTTTTATTATTATTATTATTTTTTTTTTTTTTTTTTTTTTTTTTTTTTTTGACTTTATTTTATTTTATTTTATTTATATATATTACCTTTTTTTTTCACTGTCTTGTTGTTTTTCTGTCCTGTGAATATTTTGTTATCTCCGTGCACGTGTGCGTGTATATACACAATTTATATTTCTGTCGTTAGAGTACTTTATCCTTTTTTTTTTTTTTTATCAAGACTGTTTTAATATTGCGTGCACTATTTATTTTCAGAAGGTCTCGGCTAACGTTATTAAAAATTGTTGAATGTACAATGATCCGTATTAACGACACCGAAATGACAACAAATGACTGTATTTAGAAAGCTCTAAGTGTGTTTTCAAAGCATTCATTCTCAAATTTGGTGAAACGGTTGGCTGAAGAACATTTGAAAGCATTTGACGCTGTTTTAGGGTCTGTTTGTTATAGACACATAGTAATTTTAATATCAGAATAGGCATAGATACGTTTTACATACATACATGTATATATATATAAGAAGTGTCGTTGCTTACCTTTAACATATCATGTAATGTGTGTGTCATTTAGTAGCCGTTTTGTTTGATGCTGTTTGGATGTTTGTTTTGTTGTTTTGTTGTTTCTTTTTCTTTTTTTGTTATTTAGTATTTTTTTCTTCTATAGTTGTATTTTTTTTTTCACTCTTGTAATAAAACATTTGAAAGAAGTATTTTGCTATGTTGCTTACATCATATCTAGTTAAATTAATATTATGCAGTGTGTGTGTGTGTGTGTGTGTGTGTGTGTGTGTGTGTGTGTGTCTTTGAAAGCGTTTATGAGTTAGCGACAAATAACGAGAACATAATTACCGCCATAATATGAATATTAATAATTAACAAATATATTTTTAAATTAATTATTCCCGGTACAAGAGCTTTATTGTTTTTAAATACTATCGCAGGGCTTTGCCGAAAATCCGCTGCATTTCCAATCACTTTACATCGGCATGGCTTTTAGATCAGTGATCGTTACGTGATTCTTTAAGGAAGAGTTCTCTACTAAGAGAAAATAACTCTAAACGAATCATATCCATGCAGAAATAAACAAATGTCTACGTTTAGAAACTTAATTTCGGGACCTGATGCTGTCCTGCATTTAGGTAAGATTTTGCAAACATTCTAATGGTGGATGTTAGTGCTTTTCAGTGTTAACAGTTTTTATTGTATGAAACGATTTAAGTATGACTAAGACGCAGCTGTGATAAAGTTCAGACATTATGATTAAACATAACATAACGACGTAACGTAGTGATTCTGATACTGTCACTGTGATAGTAACATAACCATGACATAGTTATATATTTTAATACTAGTTTGTGACTTTGTACTATAATACTACTTTACTACTACTGCTAGTAACAAGTATACTACTGCATAACCAGATGTCTGAAGTTTTAACTAGATAATAATGAATTTTAATGTTTACAAATTAATAATGCACACATGATTATGTTTTTTATTTTTTATTTTTTATTTTTATTATTTTTATTTATTTTTTTGTTGGGGTTAGTAGCATAATTGATTTAATTGACTTTTCTTCTCTTGTAACTAAATTATTTAATGATATATAAAGAGATAAATAAATAAATAAGAAATAATATATATATTTTTTTATAATTAATGTGAATGTTAAAAAGAAGTTAATAGCATATTCCATCAATTCTAAATAACATTCAGCTTGAAATGTGAGATAATTGTAGACTTTTGTTCTTAATTATTGTGTAAAAATGGATAATAATGTTTTATAATCCTTTAAAACTCTTTCTGAAATGTTTGTTGTTGTTATTATTATAAATACTGTTACTGTTTCAGCATCGCTTGTTAAACCAATGATTGCCAATAACGACTGGTAAGTTTGATTTTATTTATTTATTTCTTGCTGAGAAAGCAAATTAATAAATAAAAGATAAATAAATAAATAAATAAATAAACCAAAACCCAAATTTTAGAAATGCTGAAAGAATGAGCAAATATTTATTTAATAAATCTCCACATATTAACAAACATGAGAGATAAAACCTCTGTGTTTTGGACTTTTCTTTTATAGATAGACTTAAAGTATAAAAAATAGTTAAGGAGTAATGTTTAGAACTGTAAATAGCATGAATGCATTTAGGGAGTGTATTAAAATTGTTATGTAAAATACAAATTCGGATGAAATCCTGTTGTGAATATTTTGTTTTGGTTCAGTTGTATACAACTGTCTTTCAGTTTATGTAACCTTTTTTAATAAGCTATTTTATTTATTTATTTATTTATTTATTTATTTATTTATTTATTTATTTTATTATGATTATGATTATTATTATTATTATTATATAGGCACACACATATACAGACACACACACACACACACAAACACATACACATGCACACATAAAGACATGTCTGTATGAATGTATATGTGTATGTATACACATATACATATACACATTAAATATAAATATATATATATATATATATATATATTAACACAAACACACACATATTTATATATGTATATAAATATATAAACATATAAATATATAAACATATAAATATATATACATATATATGTATATATAAAATCTTTTAAAAGATTATATATATACACTCAGACACATGCAAACATTATGTACGAGTATTAAATTTCAAAGTAAAGTACATTTGTGCAGATGTTATTTTATCTTTCATAGTATCAAGTGTGTTATTGACTCAAGCGGGGACTCAGTTTTTGCAAAGGACATCACATTGTTGCTGAAGCTGCTGGATATTGAGGTATATTTGCATCACTATCATGTTTCGTTTAAACTTTTTCACAGTTTCAATTCAACAGACCACTGAAAGACACCAGTAAAAGATGAATAAAATGACTGCCGACTTGAAACCTGAGTGCACATAAATAAACAAAAATAGTTTGATGTTAAAGTTCAAAATACATGAACGTTGGGAGTATAACATAAATAAAGGGGTTTCGTTTTTTTAGCACAATAATTATACAAGATTTTTATTTTGATAAAGATTAATAAATGTGTTTTATAGCTATGTTTATTTAATGAGAGGATATAAAAAAAATATTAAATATGGACAGAAGTTGTCATAGTAGAATTAGCATTTTGGTAGCAATTTTTTTTTTTTTTATTTTTATTTTTATTTTTATTAATTTTTTTTAATTTTTTATGTAGCATGGTGGGATAATAAGGTCACTTTCAAACTTCATTCAACCAGCCATGACTTTGAAATTTCTTAAATAGAAAAGAAATTTAAAATATTAAGATATAAAAATGTAATATGTTCTTCTTTGTAAAAATAGGTTTTTTGACTTTGTTTTTCAAACATTCCAAGAAAATTGTCTTTTGTCTTGTGTGAAGTTTGATTTGAAATTATTTGTATGTATATTTAGTTAAATTAATTTATTTATTTTAATTGTAATAAATATTTTCTTTAAAATAAATGTTTTCACTCATTCCATACTTTTAAGGATTTTTTATGTTGAATTCAGTTTTAATAAGCTGGTAAAAGATATTAAAATTATTTCAGAAAGTGAAAAAAAAATAAAAGACTACTGCTATTACTAACACCAACAACAACGACAACAACAATAATAATACTAATAGTAAATTTTAAAATTGAAAAGCTGAAAAAAGATTGATAAAACAAACTCTCTCTAAAGCTTATGGAAGAATTTTTCTAACTTAATGTAAAATTTTAAAATAATTTCAGAAATATAAATGTTTGTTTTTCTTTCTTTTCTTTTTTCTTTTTCTCCTTTTTCTTTTTAATTTCTTTATTTTATTATTTATTTGTTTTCCACTTTATTTTTTCTTTCATGTTTTATTTTTTACTTTTTTTTGCTTTTTCTTTATTTAATTTAATTTAATTTTATCATGTTACGTTTTATATCTTTTTCTCACTCTCATTTTCATTTTTTTTTCATTTCTTCTTTCTTTATTATGTCTTAAAAACTAAATTCCACTAGCAGTAATAACTAAAAGGCACAAACACAGAAATAAAAATACAATTTTTCAACATTATACATAAGAAAATTTATCCTTTGACATTATATCTGAGAGCTAAACAGTAAAATATATTTATTTACAGATTCACTTAATTGAAAGTTTCTTTATTATCTGCAGTCTCCTTCAGTAAAAATTACTTACTTTTATTTATCAAAATACAACAGCTGCAATGAACAGTACAAATACACTTTTTTTTTTTGTAAAAAAAAACAATGGCTGGAGACCACCTATGTTGTGTTTACAAAGTTTTCAGTTTTTATGATAGGTAATGAAGTTATTGGCAGGATGATGTTTTGGAATTTTTCACATACCTCAGTGAAGATCAAATGAGAGTAGAATGCTTTTTTTTGGTACTGAATATTTTAACATACATGAATGTAAAGAATGTTTTGGGTGTTTGTTTGTTTGGTTGTTTTTTTTTAATTTAATTTTATTTGTTCTTTTTTTTATTATTATTTATTTGTTTATTTATTTAGTTATTTTTTATTATATTTATTTACTTTTTGAAATTTATTTATTTGTAGGAACACTATAGTATCTAATATAATTATTGTCATCATCATCATCATCACTACAATATTATTATCATTACTAATACTACTACTACAACTGCTACTACTACAACTACTACCACTACTACCGTTAGTACTATTACTAATACCATTAACACCAGTGTTTCTACTGCTGTTTCTACTTTTACTACTAATATAACTACTATTACTACTACTACTACTATTACTATTACTGCTATAACTATTTCTTTACCACTATTACTTTGTCTACATACAGTACCAGTATACTACATAATTTATTTTCATTACTCACAGATCTGTGCAAAAACGTAACTTTTTCATTCTTCTTTTCTTTTCTTTTTTTTTCATTCTATTCTGACAGCATCCAGTGGGTCACTTCTTAGTGTCCATGTGTCTGTCACACCACAAACAGTTTGGAAGTGGAGTTAAAACACTGATAACTATGACAGGACTTTTCATCAGTGCTGCTGTCAGTCTGAAAGAACAGGTAAGAACAGGAATGAGTGAGTAGATGAATGGACAGATGGATGGATGGATGGATGGATGGATGATGAATGAAGACATGGGTTAAATAGAAATAAGTGGTTATTGTTAATTAAGCGCTGTAATAATAGCAGTAGTGATAGTGTGTTTGTGTGTGTGTGTATGTATTGTGTTTTGTGTGTATGTATGAATAGGTGTATATGTTTGTGTGTATGTATGAATAGGTGTATATGTATGTGTGTATGTGTGTGTGTATGTATGAACAGGTGTATATGTATGTGTGTAGGTATGTAAGTACATGTATGTAGGTGTGTCTGTGTTTTGTGTGTGTATATGTGTGTGAAAATGTGTTTGTCTGTGAGTGTTGTATATGCATGTGTGTCTTTCATCATCTTTATATAATTTTTAACTCTGTTTATATATGTTTTTAATTTGTTTTTGGTGTTTTCTTGTTAAAATTTAATGCATATAAGCATCTAAACATTCACTGGACTTTATTTTGATATATATACCTATAATACTATATCTAAATCAAAGCTTGAACTTACACAGTTTTTATTTCATTTATTTTTTTTTTCAGGGAATCCCTGTAACAGACATAATAACTTTAATGCAAAAAGCAGTTGAAGAGTGTGTGTGTTTGTGTGAACAGCTGAAAATATGTTTAGACTTCTCAGGAAACACATCCAGTGAACAAACACGTCATCCTACAGCAAAATGTGGCCCATTACAAATCTTACTGAATCAGAAACATGAATCTCAGACAAAAGATTCTGTGTTAGATTATGCTTCAGAAAGCAACAGTTCAGACTGTCATTTTGCAGAGGGTGTTTTAGACCTCAGCTTTAGATTTAGCAGAAGATTTACAGATGATGGAAAAAGGTTTCTTGACACAAAAAAAGTTGAAGCAGTCAGTAATGAGTGTGAAGATTCTGGGAGACAAATTTTTGATGATTTGATAGACAGTGAAGTTTGTTTGCCTGAGCAACTGCTTCATGAAGTTCATGACCAGTTAGATCATGTCCTCGATGACAGAGTTCATGAAAGCATATTTCATGACAGAAGTATTCATGATACTTTATTTCACAACAGTTCAGATCAGATGAGTTCAAAAAATAAATCTTCATTATTTCAAAACAATATGCTGACACAGAAAAGATCTCAAAAAGCATCAGACATTGATGATGATGATGATGATGATGATGATGTTTCCTGGTATTTTGAAGATATATCTGCAGCAGATTCTGACAGTGGACTTGGAAAAATCCAAGATTATCAAAAAATATCTAGCTCAAATAGCCCACAAGATTTGGATTTCGTAATTCCAAGTTTGCATGATGCTAAACAGTATGATTCAGATTTTGAAGAATGTTTTGAAGATGTTGATTCAATATCTAAAGATACTTCTGAAAATGAAGAACTGAAAAATCTAGAACAAAAATATCACAACAGTAATTGGTTGGAATCTGAGCAACCAAAATATCAGTCAGAGAACTTACAGAAAGATGACTGGTTGAAATCTAATCAATCAAATGATGAGTTAAAAGGAATCAGCAGTGATTGGACAGAAACTAACCAATCAGAAGCTGACAGTAGTGATTGGTCAAACAGAAATCAGTCACAGTCTGATCACAAAACTCAGTCTTCAGTAAATGATAATTGTAATTGTTTACAGAAGCTGAATAATATGTTGAATAATTTTAATTCCAAAGGTTTCTCTCAGGATTCCAAGAAAGTAAAAAACTGCAGCAGATATTTCAAGACAGTTGTCTCTTCAGTAGAATGCATGAACTTTGACAAGTCACTGAATACAAGTATCCAGAATAATGAGTCAAAAACAACAACATATAAAGATGAAAAAAGTCAAAGACTTTTGTTAATAGCTCAACAAGAAAAGAAGCACAAGAAATTTCAGACCCTGTTGCTGTTGAAGACCCATTCTATACCTCATCTGCTAATATAGTTTCTTCTGCTTCAGTCACAGAGCCATCACTGATACAGAATGAAACTCAATCCTTGAATACTTTTTTACAATCTCAGATAAATACACTACCAAATCCAAAAGTGTCAGAGAAAGACTTAAAATGTTTCTCAATTCCTGAAAAAATAAAACTTAGAGATGCAGCTGAAAGTTCTGACAAAAGAAAGACAGAAGATTCAGATTATGAAATGACAAAATTGAGAGAGATGATGAGTGACATCTTTAAAGAAACAAAATTTCGATACTCAGACATTCAGGATTTTGGAGAAATCAAACTGACAGAGACAGACATTGAAAACTTTAAAGAAACAAAGTCGAGCACTACAGAAACTAAACTGATGTCAGTGCTGAATTCACTGCAATCTGGTACCAAACCAAAAAAATCTAGAATTTCGAACTGTTTATCTCAAAGTCGACATTTCAGAAATTTTGGTGACAGCAGATATTTTGGAAGTCAGGATGGTGACAGGATGCAGGGTGAGTGTTCTAATGTTTCTGGCTCAGATTTTCAGTCTCTATCATCAGTCTCCAGATCTCCAGAAGCTTTAAGAGTATCAGAAAAAATTACTGTTTGTAATAGTAATAATATTAAATCATTCAAGAACTTGACTGATTCAGAGAAAAATTGTAAACTTATTAGAGAAAATTTAAGAGATGATGACATGACAGCTGTTTGTGCTGGAACAGAAAGAGATAAAAAGAACATGCATTTTTTCTCAGATGTTTCTAGTAATGTACTGGAAAGCTGCAAAAGGGTTAACGTGACAGTGGACGAAGCAGCTGAAGGGTTAAGTCATGGTTTAAATGGAATGATGAAGTTTGTCTTGAATGCCTACAGAAATCAGCAGAAAACAGGAAAAACTCAAAAGTAAGTAACTAGTGTACTCTAAAGAATTTCTTAGCAAAAATTAAAATGGTACTTTATTTCTTGTTATTTATTTAATATCAATTCTTTTTGTTATTATTCTCATCATTATTATCTCTTTCTCTCTCCTCTTCCTCCCTCGCTATCTCTCTCTCTTTTCATTCTAACCCTCCCTCCTTTTCCTCTTCTCTTCCACTATTCTCTCTCTCTCTCTCTCTCTCTCTTCTCTCTCTCTCTCTCTCTCTCTCTCTCTCTCTCTCTCTCTCTCTCTCTCTCTCTCTCTCTCTCTCTCTCCTTCAACTATCTATCTGGCTACCTATTATATATAACTTATGTAACAATATCACTGTTTTGAGCAAAGCTAAGAGAAAGTTTTAATATCATTACACATTTACATCATTCATTTTACAAACCACCGATTATAAATAATCTTTCTTTCCTCTCTGAAATATCAGAAATCGTCTAAATCTGAAGCTAGTTCACAGCTGTGTGGTTGAGGGCAGAAATTCTCAACATTCTCAGCTTGTTGATGGGTTGATTCTCAGTGTAGACTGGGATCAGTTTGACTGCATCAAGAGAAAATGTGAAACTGCTGTAAACATCCTTGTAAGTTTTATAACAGCCGCATGTGTGATTTTTTGTTGTTGTTGTTGTTTTGTTTATTTATTGTAGAAGTAGTCTGTAAGTCTGTGTGTGTGAGTTTGAATGTCTCTATTCATGCGTTTATGAGATGTCATGTGGGTGTTCACTATTTTAATTGTATTTTTGTTGTTTAATTTATTTTCTTATTTTTTTAAGGCTTTCTAAATGTGTGATTGTTGAATGTCTGTGTGTTGCCTGTAGGATTTTTGGATGTTCATTTATTTTTGTTCATTTATTTCTTGATTTGTTATTTTATTCTTATGGCTGACTATTAGTGCATATATGAGAATGTGCATGTGTATATGTTAATCACATGTGTATGCTTGTGTAACCATGTGCATATGAAATATTTTTGTGTTTTTCATCACTGCATGATTGTGAGTATGTGTCTTGTGTTTTGTTTGTTATTTTAAATTAAGTAAATTGTATCCTTATATTAAATTTATTAAATGTCACAGTAGATAAAAAATTAAATAAATGTTCTAGATTAAACATACTGAATTACAGTTGCCATTAGATTATTATCACCCTATTCATTTATACCAATTAAATGTATATAATATTTTCTAATGTACTGATTCAAATTTTGCAGTTGGTGAATGGAGATGTCAGTTTCACTTTTCGACACACTGGATATAAAGCAGCAGCAAAGGTTTCCACTGTTCTGAATTCAGCGTCTTTATATCGAAACAGTCCTGAAGATGAATTTATCTCTGAATGTCTCTCAGTGCTCAAAAAGGTTGTTTGTGGATTATAAACTAAAACAAATCCTTACATGGCAAAAAATAAATAAATAAATAAATAAATAAATTTTTTTTTATTGTTTTCAGACATCTTTGTGGACAGATTACAAACTTTCTAAACGGTTTAGTTGTGGGCAAAAAAACTTAAGTAAAACTTAAGTAACATATATATAACTATATATTCAATGATTTATAGAGCAACAAAAATTTGGTAAAACTTTTCATGTAATGATTTGTTTGTGTGAATGTTTGTCTGTCTGTGTGTGTGTGTGTGTGTGTGTGTGTGTGTGTGCATGTGTGTGTCTGTGGATATATAGATAGATAAATAGATAGCCAGACAGACAGACAGATACACACACAAACACACAAATATATATATATCCTGCAGTCTCTGTATGTAGTGGTATGATAGGATGTATTAGATAAATATTTTATATTTGAGAACACTGAGTAAAAATATAGTTTTTTAAGTTCATTAGCTACATATTTTATATTTTTTAATTTTTCTTCATTTAGCTTGAACTTGATGTCATTCTGGTCCATGGCAGAGTGGACTCAAGTTAAACAAGCCATGTTGTCATGTGACGTGGTTGTCATGGAGACAGTGGATTATCGAGCTCTTGAGATTCTTCAGGTTTCTAATCATACAAACTGTGTCACCTACCTTAACGAAGCTACACAGGTAGATACAAACCTTGATAACAGCAGGATTTCATAGATGTGTAGATATATAGATTATAAAGATACCACCACCAACCGACCAACAAATATGTTCACATACATGTATTTGTGTGTGTGTGTGTGTGTGTGTGTGTGTGTGTGTGTGTTGTGTCTGTGTGTACATTTTATATATATATGTACATCTACATCTATATATCTATAAAATCCTGCTGTTATTTATCTGTACAGATTGATAGATATACATCTGTAAATATATAAATATACATAGACCTGTATAAATTAGCTACAGTTTAGATTATAACAGTCTTTTTCTGTTCAAGAAGAATTTCCTAATAATGTCTGAGGTCATGTTCATCACAGAGTTAAAATTTAATAATAATGTTTTTTCTAATGTTGTGACATATCTTGAATATCATTTCGGTTGTTCAAGGTACAAATAAAGTGAGAACATAAATCATAAAAGTGTAATCACTAAATTAAAATTTAAATATTATTTCAGACACACATATGTACAGACATGTTTATTGATATTTTCAAAATGGACTGGATGGACACAGTTTACACTCAGAATCAGCCATGTTTAGTTTCTGTCAAAGATTCACAACAAATGGTTCAGGTATTTTCTGTGATTTTTTTCTTCTTTTTTTTCTGATATTTTTTTTTTTTTTATTTTTTTTGTTTTTTGGTTTGTTTATTTATTATTATTGGGTTTTTTTTACTTATTTTTATGTATTTATTAATTTTTTTATATTTAGTATTATTATTTTTACTATTTGTTTTTTTAGCCTTTAAAAGATTATCAAAATTGTTACGCTAACAGGTCTTTTTATATTTCTACTTAGGAAATAAAATTTCATTAAAATTTTGTATCATTATTGCTACTGTTCTTATATTTTTTAATGTTATATTATTATTTTTTATTTTTATTTTTATTTTTATTTTTATTTTCATCTGTTCAGACATTTGTATCTTGTCACCCAAGTAAACAGGCTGCAGAAATTCATGAACAGGAATTCTGGCAATGTGCCAACAGACTTTCTAATGCATTACAAGACAAGAGAGTTCTTCCTGGAGGGGGGACAACTGAACACTCCTGTTCACTTCATCTCTTTAGACTAAGTATGTCAGTGTATTTGATGCAGTCTTGTTATTGTAATATGCTTCTTTTTTCTAGTGTGATTATTATTTTGTTTTTTCACTTCTTTTTCTTATTTTTCAGACCGTTTTCATTATTATTATTATTATTATTATTATTATTATTATTATTATTATTATTATTATTATTATGATTATTATTATTATTGTCATCATAATTGTTATTTTAGACAGCATTAGAAATTAGTAAATAGTATTGTTAACTGTATACAAATGCATATATATTCAAATAATAATAAATAATAAATACATACTATCATAGAGAATTCTATAAAAATGCATTTAGATACCTCATTATAGCAAACACATATACACACACAGGCACCAAAACACACCAACAACACACAAAAAAATAAAAACTTAGAAAAAAAAGACACCAAAAAGTAAAAACAAGAAAAAAGACACACATGCACACAATAACACACACACAGTAAACTTGTATTTTTCTAATATTATTTTTTTTTCCAGATGAAACCCCTTCTACATCCAGACAAGAAAATATTTTCTACAAAACGGTGTGCGAGACATTATCAGAATCCTTCTTGAAATTTTATCAAACTGTACAGCAGAATTGTGGAGCCGATCAGAACAAACCTAAATCCACAGAAACAGGTCCTGAAAATCCTCACGTTTCTTGTACAAACTCTTTAAGTCCAGAGATTTTTGACAACTGTAAATCAAAAATGGCCGCCTGGCAAACAGCTCTGGATGTGGTTTCTGTGATAATGAGAACTGATTCGTTTGTTGTTACCGGATTTGCACAGTCTGATGTAGTTTATACAGATACTCTCTTATTTTAAATTAACTGTTAAATTTTAAATTAAATATTTCTGAGTTCTTATTATGTGCTTATTCCATTTTTGATTGACACAGATATTTTTTTTTATTGTTTTTTCCATTGAGTCCATATCTTTTTCTGTCATTCTCTCTGTTTCTTTCACTTTTTCCTTGTCTCTCTATCTCTATATATCCCTCTCTTTTTCCATTTCTCATAAGAAAAGCATACTCACACACACAACAGACAAAACTAAACAAAAGGATTATTTAAATATACTCCCATTATATTTTCAACAAATTGTTCATTTCTTAAATACATTATGTGGATATAAAAATCTATGAAGTCCTTCTATTGATCTTCTTGTTGACAAAACAATATGAAATTGTTCCATTGTTTGGAAGACATTTGTCATTCATTAAAATGTGCAAATTTAACCAGTGCTGCCACTGTGGGGATATCAAATACTTGGATATGTTTTCCTTTTCACAGGAAGATATCCCTAAAAGACTCCTTGCTGCTAATAGGTATGAAAAGCAAACAATATGGCAGAACTGTTTTATTCTAACAGTTTTCTCCAAATATTTACCTGTTGTTCAATTTTTAACATATCAAAAACAACCAAATATGTAAAGATGCCCTCAATCCAACATTCATTTGTTTTTTTTTCTTTTTTTCCCTCATATTTATAATTTCCTATTCTTTGCACATACATGAACATAACTAAGAATTTTTGAAAGCAGATTTTGAAAACAGTTGATCTTCTACAACTTACATTTTTCATTTGTAATTTATTTAATATTTCCATAAATGCCAGATTATTTTTCTTTTCCTTTTTAAATTGTTGTGTGTGTGTTATTGTCTGAGGAGTTGCATGATGTAGCCGATAATATTGCAGCATTAGACTTCCTTTCCCTCTCCCTCTTTCTCTACCTCCCTTTTTCATTCTCACACACACACACACACACACACACACACACAGACACACACACACACACACACATATACACACACACACACACAAAATCATATGAATAAAGGTTTGTATCCACAAATCAGTACTAAATGTTTCTTCCTATTTGTTAATTTCATAATGCAGGCACAGATCAAACATTTTTTTAAATTATTATTATTTAGGCTTCACATGAGAGTTCAAGACTGAATTTAGCTATGCATCATAGCATTTTTCTCATCTTTTTTTTTACCCATAATGAAATAATCTTTTTCAGAATTAATTTCATATGATTATTATTATTATTATTATTATTATTATTATTATAATGAAAAATAAATCAAACCAAGCATTAAAAAGAAACTGCACACTTTATTGAAGTTAAATTAAATAACAAATCTCAGAAAATTGAATACAATAATAATCCAGTTTAGTTATAAATAATCCTAGTTATATCAAATGTTTTATTTCATACATAATCTTTTTTTTTTTTTTTTTAAATACAAAAACATCTATAAAAACCCACATATATCTCTCTCTCAATAAGGCATTCATTAAAAATGAATATAATGCATCAAAGAAAACAAATTCTAAAATTTTCCAAAACTTTTTCTCTTCATACTTGAAAAAAGGGATAGTTCACAATGGAAATGGGGTGGTCATCAAAATGTCTTTTTATCAAATTTTCTTTGATTTAATTCCTTTTTATTATTTATTACTAATGATGTATAAGTGATAAAAAAAAAAAAAAGTAAAAGTCACCTGCTCAACTTATGTCCCCTTTATTTAATTTATGAATATTTGTTATTCATTTTTATCTCAAAACCCTTCTCATAACTGGTCCCAAGTCAATCCCCAATTAACCCCTTTTTTCAAAAACTGTCTGAAATACACCAATAATTTATAGTTTAATCACTTATTTATTGTATACCTCAGAACAAAGACTAACTAGTATCTTATGTCACCACACTACAAATCTGAACAAACAAAAACTAATATTATTTTTAGTTTTTATTATTCTTCCAAAACAGTAATATATTAAATTATATGTATATCTATATATATCTAAGATAGATCTTAAAAATGTTAAAAAGTAGAATTAATTAATAAATATCACAGTCACACCAAACATAACAAATTAGAATTTGTTTAGGAAAAAAATACCTCAGTAAAATGAATTAAAATTAAATGATTTGAAACAAGGCAATATTGCTACAAAACAATATTAATATACAGACAATGCTGGCTGGTAAGAGTTACCTCCCTTGGAGACAAGGGCATGGCAAAGTTTTTTTTTTTTAAATAAATGAAAACTTAATAAAAAATAAATACTAACAAAGGTTAGAATCAAGTACAACAAAAAAAAAACAGAACAAAAGGGAAATCCAATAAATATACAGACAAAAGATGAAAGAGATAAATAAATATACAAACAATTAACATGATCCCTTTGCAGTTTTATGTATTTTGATATCCATTATCATTGTAATTGTTGCTGCTATTATTTTTTACTGCTGTTGTGTTGTTACTGCTCTTGTTTTTATTATGTTGTTAATTTATTTAACATTTATTGAGACCACTTATAAATAAATTTAATTTTGAGTTCGCATGTTAAAGAGAAAATTACCTTTTAATTCAAAATTGTATTACTGCTGACGAAACAGTTATAAAGGAATTGTTGTTTAATGAGTAAGTTTTTAACATTGGTAACTTTCACTGAGATCTTAAACCACAGCTTCTTGCTTTTATTCTCTGTCTCAGTTTCTCTTTGCCTCTTGAGATTTAGACGTTGGGATAATTAAACTCCCAGAAACGAAAGAATGTTTTAAATTCACCTAACATCTAAATCATTTATTAAGTAGTCTCTTTCTTTTAAGTGAACTTTTCACTTATCATGCTGTTTTCATTTCCATTTCAACACTGATGTAATTGCAGATGAAAAATTATCTGAGCACTTTCAATCTTTAATTTTCTTAATTCTTGCTATTCTTTTGATAAAATGTTTTTAAAGTCTTTTTACAACAGTATTGTAAAAAGCCTAATGTGAACTTTACAGTCTTCACATGATTTTTATTTTTATTTTTTTTTCTTCATCTTCTTCTTATTATTATTATTTTAATTAAGTCTTTTTGAAATAATATCATAAACAGCCTAATTTTATCTTTACAACTTTCACGCCATTTTGATTTTTATAATAACTGTACAAAACAGAATTTTCTATTGCGGAGTTTACTAACAACAGCTTCTAGAAGATGAAAAAAAATAAAAATTAAACTAAAATGAGCAAAGGGACATGAAAGTGAAGCAATCTTACAAACAACAAATAAATTTTTAAATAAAAGACAATTATAAACATTATAATGGACGGATTATGATAAATCTCATACATCATGGATTGTAATGCTGGACATTTCTTTAAAACTAGACTGTATTCAAGTGATGACTGTTTGATTTGAAGACTTTTAAATATTCACTTCATTATTTAGTTACTAGATTTCTTATTTAATGTTTATTTATTTATTAAATGATTGTGAATTAATTATTTATTAAATTTATTTATTTATTAAATTTATTTATTTATTAAATTTATTTATTTATTTATTTATTTATTTATTTATTTTTATTTTATACTTAAGCATTTATATTTAAAATAAATCAATCAATATGAACCAGAAATGAAACCTGTATTTCACAATACTTTTTTATTATGAAATATACAAAATCAAACTTTTAACAATTCTGTAATTTATATCTCTCACATTAAAGCAAAATTTATTTATTTATTTTTAATTAACATCAAGATTACACTTTATTTTTAAAAGGTGAATTGGAATTAATTACTGTTTATTTATTTATTCTAACTTTTTTTTTTTTTCCTATATCATATATAATCAATAATTTTAACATAAATATCACTCTGTTTCATGATAAGTCTCATTTAAAATTGTTTTCCCATTTATCAATAAGCAACAAATGAAGCAAACAAACACCAAATCAAAACAGTCCACATCACAAATACAGTCTAAATAATAAACTTATTATGTTCGATGTTTACATTTATGAATCATTCATTCAGCAAATATGTCATATATTTTAATTTTTTAATTTTTTTTTAACTAAGTGCTGTTTGAAATATGCTCCTTAATTATTCTTTTTTTTTTATCACAGCCTTTGATAGCGTTGGACAAATAATAATACAGTCCATGGAAATTTTCAAAATATCCTATACATTATACAAATCATGATTGTATTTTGTTACTAGGCAACAAAACAAGTAATACTATTTCATATATAAATATATATATATAAATATTAAACATTTTTTCAATGACTGATAATAAAACAGTTTATCACAAGTATCAGCTATTTTTCTCTCTATATTTCTTTCTCTTTTTTTTTCTGAATGAAAAATTAGTCTGTTTGTTAAATATTTCAAAATAAATACATTTCTAAAGCTAAGATCAAATTATTAATATTGGTCCAATCAGTTTAAAACCGTTATTAGTGGTGTTAAAAATAAAAATAACGCTCAGGTAGGAACAAAATACTTAAAAATTAAGCTATTCCCTATAAAATAAATTAAAATGTTTCCAAAAAAATTTCATCAAATTATATAAATATATTCTTTCAGTAAATGGGATCTAAAAAAAAAAAAAAAAAATTATCTAAAGTTCTCTAATTACTAAAAAAAAAAACAGTTTATCATGCTAGTCCCCCTTGAACTATGGAACGGTCCAGTTTTGTTTCTACTGTGGAAGTTTGCGACGATGGTTAATTGGGCTGCGCCCACTTCTCCTGAAGGGTGAGGTCAGTCTGACGGGGGAAAGTCCCCGGTTGGGGGAGCGCTGTCTGGGAATCCTGGTTGGCAGACTGCTGTGGATTTCCAGCGAGTCATCCAGCTTCCTCTTCTCCAGATCCAGGAGGATTGGATCCAGGGATCCATCGTGGGTCACGTTTGCAAGGGACTTGTCGAGGATGCTGCGGATGTCGTGAATCTCGTCGCCGGTGCGTGTACTGCGGGAGATGAACTGTTGACGTTTTCTTAGTTCCTGGCTCAGTTGGTCTTTCAGTGTTGCAATCTGATTTTTAAAAAAGATATATATAAATCAATGTTATTTGTGGTTTTAGTGGTTATATATATATATAAAAATTATAATAATAACAATAATAATAATTTCTATAATTGCTACTAAATAATAAATAAAATTAAAAACATATGAATAATTAAAATGTCTACTAAATTAAATCTTTTACAAACCATGAACAACACACTGTATGTTAACACACACACACACACACACAAAACACATACATGTCCTATAATGAAATATACATATGCACTCAAACACACACAAACATGAGTACACAGACACAAAAACACAAATACTTATAATCATGCAAAACACAAAACATACACATCTACTATAATTATATATATACAAATGACACACACAAACCAGACACTCAGAAACATACACACTCACACATTAACAAAAAGAAAAAAACACAGACACACTCGGATAATTAAATGAACTCACCATTTCTTCAAGACCTTTGACCTTTTGCCTGTGAGCTCTCTCTCTTGCCTCCAGGAGCCTTTCAGCCTGCATCTGAGCTGATCTGAGTCGCTCTGTCTCCATCTCGGTTTCTGCACGATGTCGAGTGGTTAAGTCTATCAGCCTTTGAAAACATCACCAAACAAATACATTAATAACATGTAACTGAAAACACTTCAAACTGAAAAAACAACAACACCTGTTTTGTTCCTAAAATGAATCTATTTACAAATATTTATTAAAAGAAAAAAAAAAAAAAAAAAAAGACCTCCCTCTCCCCTACAAATTTAAAAAAAAATAATAATAAGAAGAAAACAGGTTTTTATTAAATGAAAGTTGTTAACGATAGTTAAGGATATATAAAAAAAAAAAAAAATTTTATGTTATTGCTGTTAATAACAGTAAAAGAGAAAGAAAAACATATATGTTTATATGTTAAATAATTTTTAATAAAAAATTTCAAAAATAAAAATGGTTATAGATGGGAAAAAAAAAAGAAACCAAAAAAAACAATTTTTTATTAATTTATTGCTATAAATGAATGAAACTAATTACAAAATATAAACAAGATTAAAGAGAAATAAAAAAAGAATTTAGAAAACAAAACCCCAGATCTTATAAATTTAGCACTGTGAAAGAATGTTGATAAATTAAGAAAGCATGTTTGCAGTTGTTTCTAAGAACTATTTAATACACATTTTTAACTTTGTCATTTCTTGTTTGATAAACAACTGACATTTGGTTTAAAATAAACATTTAATGACTTACAAACTTGATTAACATGCAAAAAAAAAATTGAAAATAAAAATTAAAAAATATATAAATTATTATTATTATTATTATTATTATTTAAATGAAATAATTTTATACTTCAAATGAATAAAGAAGAACAGCTTAGTGACAGTGTGACTTATTTAGTGACAAAAATTAACAATAACTGTAATGTTTATTAAAAATGTGACCACAAATGTGACTATTGAAATGTGATTATCAATACGTCATTCCTAAACACTCATAATAAATCAAAGCAATCAAATTTATTTATTTAAATGACTTTTCTGTTTGCAACATACCTTTTCTTCTTGAAAAATAAAGAGAAAAAACAAAAGAAAGAATGACAATGTTTTTCTAACTGTACTCAATATATTTCAGTTACAAATTAAAATTGTAAGATGTAATTCATGGCAAAAAAGGGAAGGAAATACATTATGGTATATTTATTGTAGGAAAATCTGGAAAAAATTGTGAAAGATTTAAGACAGGAATGAAATAATATTTGGAAATGGGATCAGTAGGGCAACTGATTATTATTATTATTATTATTATTATTATTATTATTATTATTATTATTATTATTTATTGTTCTATATAAAAAAAATAATAATAATAATCTAAATATTATCATTATGGCATTATCATTAAATAAATTACCAAATATATATGATCAAATAACCACATGTGTATATATGTATGCATGTGTGTGTGTATGTATTAAATGTCATAAAAAAAGATCATGCTATGCAATATGAAGGCTGCTGCAGACAACATGCAATGAAACAAGATTTAAAACCACTTATCACTGATGCAAAACATCAGATAACTGTTTTAAACTGACTGGAGATCACACATGTCTTCAATAGGTAAATATTTTGCCTGTTCATTACTCAGGTAGATATATATCCATCTGATGATAAAGCAGTTTAATTATGACTGACATATATGATACATCCACATTTGAAAGATAATTTCAATGACTGCTCTGTGAACATATACTGAACTGTATGGAAGGTGATTCTGCAGATTTGTGATGCTATACAAAGCCAGAGAAACTGGTCGTGACATTCAGGTAAACATAAATGGGATGTGATAAATTAATTTATACCTCTTCATGTGGTCTCTATGGAGATCTGATAGACTGGACAGAGACAGAAGGACAAATAAAATGACCAGAAAGAAATATTTAGATTTGTAAAATATGAAATGTTGATAGTAAGAGAGACAGATAACAAACATTACTGTTCAAAACAGAAGGTTTTTTTTTTTTTTTTTTTATCCATGGTAATGTTTAGATTATACAACAGATTTAAAACAGGAAAAAAGAAAAAAAGCTTTGTTAATTGAAATGCAAAGAAACTATATTCTTTTTAGAAAGTGTTGCTATTTTAACAGACAAATAATTAGTATTTATTTTTCAAGGAAGAAAACAATTACTTTATTTATTATATGCAAATATATTCACAAACACACATACATACACAAAACATTCAAACAGTTATTTAAATAACCATAATATATAGAAAAATAAAGCATAAGAAAAGTTTTATGGTCTACATAATTTAAATAACCATAATATATAGAAAAAGAAAGCTTATGAAAAAGTGTTATGGTCTACATAATTTAAATAACCATAATATATAGAAAAAGAAAGCTTAAGCAAAAGTGTTATGGTCCATGTTATTTAAATAACCATAACAGAGAGAAAGAAATCTTAGAAAAATGTTAAAGTTTACATTATCAGAATAACCATATTACATAGAAAAAAAACCCTTAGAAAATTTGTATGGTCTACATTATTTAGATAACCATAATATTGAGAAAAAACAAGCCTACGAAAACGTTTTATGGTATGTAGTATTCAAATAACTATATAGAGAATATTATCAACAGTCAATGCAGGACAATTAATTATAAAGACTGAGTTACACTCTCACCTCTGTGCATGCTGCTGCTCAGCTTCAGCAAGCTGTGCCTGTAGCTGCTGCACAAGTCGCTGGTTTTCAACGTTGTCATCCTCCAGACGCTGAAGGCTGTGGTCAAGGCTTGACCGGTCATGCAGGGTCTGGTTGGCAAGCTCTTCGGTAATCAGTTTTTCACGTTCCACCTGTGATCAAAGAAATGACATACTGGTTAGTTGATTAATGCTTATGAGTAAAAGAATCTTTAATAATTTAAACAAATTTAAATTTTGTTTATAATGGAAAAGAAACAAAAGAAATATATATTTAAAAATGATGATGATGATGATTATAATGATGATAAATTAATTAAAATGTTAAATGAAGTATCTCACGCAAATGTTTTTCTTTAAACATTTAAACAAAATTTTAAACATTTTACTATAAACTCCTTCTTAATTCAGAATGTTTTTTATTCCCTACTTCATTGAAATTTGTCTTTTAATAACCTTCAGTGTTATTAAAACTTCTTACAGTTTTGTTGTCCAAATATATTAAAAAATAAACAGCCTTTCATAAACAGGTTTTACTCTGAATAAACATTAAATCTCTCTAGTAAATAGATCTAGTACACCTTTACTACATTTTGTCAAACTGGATCAAAGAGTGTTAATTTTTTAAATAAGCCTTACACAGACCTGATTTTTTCTTTTTAATTTATATTCAAAAAAAGATTTATTCCAGCTTTAATATACAATTTATTGGCTTGTTATTTTGTGGATTTTTTTTTTGATTTTATTTTATTTTTTCAGATATATTTTCAAAATAAACAATGTTAAATTTTTAAACAGGCAATATCCAGAACTTGTTAAAATAATTTATTTTGTTTCTAATTATATTCATCAAATAGTTTTATTCAAGCAACCTAGTCCGTCTTTTACTATGTTTCTATTAAGTGGATTGTGTCTTACTTTGTCCAGAGTTTTTCTTAAGGCAGTTTTATCCTTCTCCAGTCTCATAGTTGATCTCTCAATTTCTCTCTTCTCGGACTCCAGCCCTCCCAGAGCACGTTTTAGAGTGGCACACTGTTCTGTCAGATTCTGTCGATCAGACTGCAGTTTCTGAATCTTCTGGTTCAAATCCTGCTCAGCCTCCTGCAGTTGCACAATCATCTGGTAATCAACAAATATGTTATTAAAATATTGTCACGTTTTTATTTTATGATGGACAAACGACATAACAAGCAGACAAAATGTGTAGATCAAAGAGGGAACAAATCATACTAGCTGATATTCTTCTGCTGTCTGCTGACTTCTAATAACAATAATAATAATAAAATGGACAACCAGCACCATTCCAGACATTATTTTATTCGTCCCCGCATTTTCCAACAATAAATATACCATAATACGTTTCCTTCTCTTCTGCTATTTGGTTTATATCAATTTCTTTAAAACGAAACTCATTTAATCTTGAACATTATCATCTCTGAACAGTCTCAGTAATCTAAGTAAACTTTTATTGTTTTCATTGAAATGATATTCATTAGATCGTGAACATTATCATCTCTGAAAAAACTGGATCTGAACAGAGAATCATGGAATCAAATCTGTAATCTTAGAAAAGTTTACAGGATCTGAACAGAGATAGGTGTAATTATGAATAAGAAAGCTTTACTTACAACGTGACTCTGTCGTACTTGACTTTCGAGTTCAGTTCTGCGCACCTCACTGTCAGACAACTCTGTCTGCATACCCTGCAATCTCTCCACCAAGACGTGATTCTGTTTCTTAGTCTCATTCAGAGCTTGCCTGAAATAAGAAAAGAAAATATATGTAAGAAATTAAGTAATAAGTTTGTTATCTATTATCAATATATTATACTTTAAATCTACAGAATATTTTAGAATTAAACTTCCTTTATTTCTTTTTCATTTTATTATTATCTATTTATTAATTTATTTATTTCTTTTTCATTTTATTATTATCTATTTATTAATTTATTTATTTCTTTTTATTTATTTATTTTATTTTATTTATTTATTTATTGTCAGAGAATAACTGTTTTATTTTATAAATTTTAAACAAAACGACAGATTCCAACGGAGAAAAAACATCTGTCAATTCACCTTGATCTTCATTTAACCACTCATCAGAATAATCACAAAATATTGATTTATGTGCACTTCTCAGTGGGCACTCAAAACGGTTTCTGAGACAGAGCAGTTTATGTAAATATGGATGTTCTACTAATCTTCACATATCAGTTTATCCAGACAACTGCTTTTAATGGAAGTCAGTGTACACTTCAGGCCACTCTATTTCTTATGTGAATAAAAACCATACAGAATTGTTTTAACCAGAACTATGTTATGCGGTGTGTGATAATTCTGTGTATTTACCGTGTCTGGTCAAGTCTCTCCTGCAGGACTCGTCTGTCGTGTTCGCTGGCTGTGAGACCTCGTTGTAGCTGTGAAATTCTCTCTTCCAGTTCGTTGATGGTTGCGTTGGTGTCAGACAGTGTCAGATTCAAACTCTGAACCTAGAGAAAGATAAAAAAAAAAAATCTCATTTTAAAGTTTTGACTTCATAAAACATGTGAAAGTTTATATTAAAATAAAAAATTTTGGGGTTTAATGTTGTTGGTAGCAAAGGAACTGAATTTTTAACAGTAAAATTTTACAACTCCATTTTAATTTTTTATTTTATTTTATTTCATTTTTCTTGTTTTTTTAATAATAATTTTTTTTTAAATCTTCTTTTTTAAAAATTAATCCATTATACTAACCATTTCTATAACAACTATAAAAGTATTCAGCAAGTGAAAATTATCAAAATAAACAATTTCATTTTCTCTAATCTCTCATTTCCATTTCAGTCTCTTTCAAACCACCTTTTTCTACCATTTTAGATTTATCATTCTTTCTCCAACCCTCAGTTAACAACAAGCAGACAACAGCTTTACGAAAATTTCAGTTAATGAATCAACATACCCTGTCTTTATGTTGATGTCCCTCTTCTTCAGTCTTGGCTAGAGACAGAGACAGTCTGTCAATGGTGAGCTGTAAAGACTGAGCCTTTGATTCAAGATCCTGGATCTGTTTCACCAGACTCTCCACACGGTCCTGTAGTACCTGGAATGAAAGAACAAAACAAATGAATGAACAAAGGGAGGAAGAAGAAAAGTATATTTGTATTAATAATATCTCCAGTATATATTAATATTAACAGATATTAAAATATAAAACGTTTTTCTTGCCATGCCATTAACTGTATTGCTGATTAGCAGCAGTTAGTCACATATAAGCACCTACCCAATGGCAGGAGAATACATACAAATGCCAGTCAAGAATAACTAGTTTGTATTGGAAATAGCCAAGATGATATATATTAAAATTTAAAGAAGTCAGCTCCTTTGATACTAGGACAGAATTTTGATGCTTTTCATACTAGGATTTATCAACATTATCATCATCATCATCATCATCATCATCATCATCATCTCTACCATCATAATCATCTTTATTAACAATATGTTCAGATTGGTATATTCTACCCACTGATATATTTGGATATAAAACAAACAGGAAAAAAGGAATCAAAAAGATTATTTTTCAAGTGTATTTATACAATTTGTAATCATAGTTCTTGAATAAATTTATTAATATGTATATAATCATGAACAACAAACCTTTTGAGATTTGAAGTTACCAACAGCAACAATTTTGTAACAATTTGACTTCACATGACGGAGTAGAAAATCCATTTTTAGAAAAAGATGAAACTACACTCAACTCAATAAAATTGTAAAATCTCCAGTTAAATTAGGTCCATTCAAAATAAAAATAATGTTCAAGAAAACAAAATCCATGGGTAAAAAAAAAAAAATTATATCTGTTTTTGATATTCAGTTACCTTCTTGTCAGCTTATTTTTTATAAAAATTCCTGAATTTAAGACAAAATTATTATTATATAGATATTAACACGTACTTCTGAAGTAAATCAATACCTTATTTTTTTTTTTTTTTTTTTTTTTTTTCATATATAAAACATTTCAAGTTTCTTTACCAGTATTTATCAACGACAACAAAAAGACAACAAAAACACAAATTCCAAATTAGAATGTATTAAATGGATGATGAACAACACTGCTGCACAAACTAAAATACTGGATTTTGTTTAGAACAAGTCACTGAATTAGTGAATATTAAACAAAATTCTAAAACAAAGAAAATGTCAAACTGCTTAGAATAAATCCTAAGTCCTATGAATAAAACTGAATTAGTGAATATTAACAAAAACACTATCCACAAAGAAAATGCAAGCTACTCTTTAGAATAACTCCCAGCTCATATGAATGAAATGGAACGAATTGTAAGCCAACATAAGAAAATATCAAGCATTGTGTATCTCCACTGAAAGAATGAAGCTGATGTACAGATCAGGTGATTCTCGAGAGTCACAAACTGTAAAACTAATCAAAATGTCCACAGAATCTAACATAAGGTTTATATATTATTAACAGAATTTTACTTGATGATTCTTAGCATTGATGCTGTTAATGTATAATTAATTGATGGCAGATTTTTAAGAGTGCAGTGTCTTAATTAAACTTCTGCTGTTGTAGTTTGCAGATCATAGATTATTTCTGGGAAAATACAGGTTTCTTTTATATGACCTTCAGACACACAAAACAGTGTCATCCATAAGCAGTAGTACAGAAGACAATAGACCATAAAACCAAATTGCTCTAAACCACTGACTAAATCCTGATCAAAAATGTTTTTAAAAATTTTTTTTTGTTTTCAGTATACCATTCTTCATATATATTTATTTTTTTATTTTATGAAATTTATTTTGGGAGGGTGATGTTGTGTTGTTGTTTCTTTTGCTAATATACATAATCTACCTACTTTCTGGCTTCTTTGACTTTTAATTACTACTTGATACATGTATCATATAAAATTATTTATCTGGTTTTCAATTTGTGTTTTTTTTTTAACAGACTAATTGTCACAAGTATCATAAAAAAAAAAAAAATATTTATATGATTTGTTTATCTTTTGATTACTATTTTATACAGGTATCACAAACAATATATACCTCGTTTTCTGTTTCTTTGATTTTTAGTAACAATTTCATACAGGTATCCTAAAATTTTTTATTATTTACCTGGTTTTCTGTTTCCTTGTCATTCATGGCCAGTTTCATTCGCTGCAGCTCTCCTTCCAGAGACCTGCGGTTCAGTTCCAGCTTAGTGCAGCGGTTCTCTGCGTCGTCAAGGTTACCACGGAGCTGTTTCTTGTCCTCTTCCAACTTGGACTCCGCCTGTTTCAGTTTACCAATCTTCTCCTGTGAAAATAAAATTATTTTTCAATTTTAAATTATAATATGTGTTTAAAAACCCCTGACACCTCCTTGAGGGATTTACTGATGTTCCCTGTTGTATCAATTTTACCCAACCCCAGAATATATACAACTACATATCATATACAAAATAAATTTAATAAAATATTACACATTTTATATATTTTTTTTATTTCTAAGAGACTTCCCTACTCAGCTGATTATCTGAATACTCTTATCTATCTTTGTTTATTTTATATATATTATATTTATTTTTTTTAATTTCATTATTATTGTTATTATTAACATTAGTAGTTGTAGAAGTAATACAATACCAGTAGTAGTAGTATATTTGCTAATAGTAGTGCTATTAGTTTTATATCATTATATTAATCATCGTCATCATCATTATTGTTATTCTTGTTGCCATAATTATTATTATCATCATCATCATCATCATCATCTTCTTGATTAATATTTCATACCTGCAGTTGTCTCTTTTCTGATTCGGCTGCAGCAAGGGTTCGTTCCAGATTGCTAATCTTGTCAGCCATTGTTTTCCTCTCCCTCTCATTTCTGCGGATTGTCTCCTCTTGAAGCATGAGGGCAGTCTGAGCGCTGGCAAGGCGGCCATCGATACCTCGTTTGTCTGTGAATAGTTAAGTGTAAATTAATAGTAAAAAAAACATTTGTTGAAAAAAAGATGATGTAAATAACTGAAACACATTCAATAAAGGCAGTACAATAAAATTCAAAGATGCATCAATTGATTCTTAATTATGTTTTATTATATATATAATTATCTTTATTATATATATAATTATCTTGACACAGTGACACATGGGCTATTTTATTCAGGTTCATACTCTATGTCTAGATTTGTCTGTAGTGAAATGCAACTATTATATTTTCTATTTTCTATGGACAGACAACAAGAGCTTTATATCCTGTACACAGGAGAGGCTTGTTTGAATGTAAATATATTTCAAATGATTGATTAACTACTGTTTGAGTCGTCCTTATTTACTGACTAGTAAATTATCTCTTCTTTAAAAAAAAATTTAAAATATATATATATATATATTAATATTTGAAGTAATAAAGATAAATAAACTAACCAACTGAATTTTGTTGTTGTTTTTTTTAAATTCGTTATTCAAAAAATTGGGGGCTTAAATTATTTTTAATGTGTTTTCATCAGGCTTCACTTGACCACAGGCTCTATCAGACAGTTCAACCCAAGTGAGTCAAGTGAATTCTCTCTGGAATAAAGATATCTCAAACTTATTAGCCTCTGAATTGTGCTAGCATAGCAACTCAAAACCCAGCTAGGTGAACAAATATTGTTACAGGTGAAGATGTATGTCAGATTATTACCTACAGATCTCTGTGATCACAAAAGACCTGTGTATCTTATTAACCTGTCAGTCTCAGTTAGCCATTTGACAATAAATGAACCAATGTGTAAGATCAACAGTCAGTCCTGTACCATACAAACCATTCCTTTCAGCCAAATATTAACAGTTAAAAACAACAAAACAAAAATCCAAGCTTACCTGAGTCAGCAACAGCATTGCTCGAAGATATACATAGATTATAAAGATACAATACACACAGAAATAAAGATATACAAGAATAGGGTCATTATCGTATTCAAATAATGTTTGACAGGTCTGTTTGTTGCAAACTAACAAACCGAATAAATTTGAAGTAAGTCATTACAACAGTAGATGTGAGAGATATTGTATACAGTATTCAATATCCTTCGTATCTCATAACATAATCATGTTTACTGACTATTACAAAAGAAATATATTCCACCCCTAGTCATTACAAAGCTGTGTTGATTCTATTTGTTACACTGAATGTAGTTTTGTGTATAGAACTGTTTCAATTCAGTAGTCAAGATAAATAATGTTATAAATTGTACAGCTATATCAATAAATCAAGAAATATAATTAGTTTGTCTTTCAGTTTTGTGGTATATCACAATTGCAAGTCATTATGTATTGACACCTACACAGAAAGCTAACAACAGTGTTTAATAATTTACAGATTTCTCTCTTTTTATATTTTTGTGAACATCAAAAGAACAGAATATACAATAGCAGTACTTAACTTTCAGCTGAAATGCTGTTCGGATATTAAAGAAACAACTTTTACATTCAAAAAAATAACAGTAAAGAAAAGATAAAGTGGCAGCAGTACAGAACAGTTATTAATATATACAGAGTTGAAGTAAGTTCAGTTTCAATACAGCTAGCAGGTTTCATACAGTGTGAAACACAGCTGTATGATTTGTTGTAGTCCACACATTTTATCAAAAGATTTTGACTAACTTACGCCCATCTGCTATACTATATCATAATACAGTCACTAGCCCATACCTTTTATTTAATTTTTTTTTAAACTTACTTTAGACACCAAAGGGGTTGCTTATTTAAACAATTGTATTTACTAATTATTTATATACATATTGATTAAAGTTTATATCTAAGCATATACATATAATTTTATTTATTTATTTATTTATTTATTTATATTTTCGTTTTTATTTTTATTTGCTTGACATCTTTTCAAGAATCAATTAAAAATAAATTAGGATATTCACAACCAATGTAAAAATATGGTAAGGAAATTGTAAGTGAAACTAGATAGTGGAATAATTTACATGTATTAAAACAAAAAAGTAAAATAAAAGAAAATAATGGCTATCCAAATTGTAATTTAAAAAATAGAATAAGAAATTGAAAACACAACTGAAAAATATTACCTAATAATGATGACAATTAATTTTTTTTTTTTAAATTTATAGCATTTTAAAAGATAATGAAGTATTGATAAAAAAAAAGCATAATAGAAACCACAAAATAATAGTAGTGGTAATAATAATGGCAATAGAAGTAGTAGTTGTAGTAGTAGTAGTAGTAATAGTAGTGACATCAGTGGAAGTAGTGGTTGTAGTAGTAGTAGTAGTAGAAGTTGTAGTATTATTTAGTGTAGTAGCAGTAATAATAAAAAATATATATATAAACAATAATAATAATTGAGATTATAACTGAAGAATAATAATAATTGAGATTATAACTTATATATTTATAATTTATAAATTTCAAACAAACCGTCATTAACTGGCAGTGCTTTCTTGGTATCAAAATGTGTAATTACCAAAGGCAATAAAGAGTCTTCATTTTCTTTCAAAAACCTTTTAGAACTTTCTCCAAAATCCGGCAGTGACAATTTGTATGAAGACAGTTCATATAAACGATACATGGCAGTGAGATTTTTCAACAAAATATTGCACAAAATATTCAGAAAAGCCAAAAGTAATGAAACTGTTTTCACTTTTTATGTTATAATTATTCCTTTTTCTTTCATTGAATTATATTATTTTTATTTTTAAGAAATTCTGAAACACTCTATAAATCCACTTCAGAACCTGCTATTTTTAAATTTCCTGAAACACATAATAATTATTATTGTGTTTTTTGTTAACCTCAGCAATCATACATTTTGAAACAAACTATAATGATTCTGACCAATCATCTACATCCACATATTAAGTTTTTAATACAATAATCTAACCAATCAGAATCCAAAAATTCCAGCAAAGGAACAAAATGCAAAACTTAAACAATATCCAAAATACAGCCTTCAGCTGTTAACATATAAACCAACACTCAGTCTTGTTATCCACAACTCTGCCAAAATAGGTCTCAGTTTCGCTATACTGAATAAGCAAATCTGGTATACTGTTAACCAAACAACCAGTGCCAATATACACTCCAAAACATATTGAATCAGGCTGATATAAGTTTTATAAGCTATTTAAGAGAAAAAAAACAACTACAAGTAGCACTTTTAAATGTTGTGCTTATTGACCCATGAAATAAAATTCTTTTCACTTTTTTATGTTGTGTTATTACTTCTGGTTATGGTGTACTTTTTCAAAGACTGCTATAAATTTAATCTTCTCTCACATATTTCTCATACTGGACTACCGAGAAATCCCAATACTTAACATGACTGAACCTGCTGAATAATCTTCTTCTATAAACAAATGTTTTTTTTATTTTTATTTTCTTCACTACACATAAATAGCAAACTTATTTATTTAATTACAAGTTTACTTGTTCACCTATTTATTTATTATCTATTTATTTGTTTAGTAAAACTATTTAGAATTATGCACGCCTTTTCAATAAGCAATAAATTTTACAACAAAAGAATTTGTTTACTCAAATCCCGGGTTTCTTTTTCTTTTGTTGTTTGTTCTGAGGAATACAAAATACAGTTTACATGACTGTATAACTGCTTTCTGACAAAATACAAAGAACTTGATCCATTCTTTTTCATGAAGGTAAAAAAAAAAAAAAAAAAATTACAGAATTCTTTCTCCTTTGATTTTCAAATATGATGAATATAAAGAGCTTTATTTTTTTATTCTTGTTTTTTCACAGCCTGATTACAATAACAACAATAAAAGTAGTTTAACAAAGCAAACCATTATTTTTTTTTTCCCCTGTTAAATAACGTTTATAGTCCTGTTGAACAGTTGTAAATCCATACACTTGCATATAAAGAAAACTACATGTAATCTGAATGAAACAACCTAGGACACCTCTGCTAAATAACAATATCCTATCTTTTTATTTCTCCATAATGCAACCAATATCATATCTTTACATTTCTCAATACACAACCAAATTGTAACAGAACCTACACATTTGCATCAATATTAATGAACATTCATACAGATTACTGAACTGAAGGTGAAGGATAATCACTATAATAAATAATGAAGAAAAAAAGAAACTAAAAAAAACAACTAAAAAAAAGAAAAATGAAAACAAGAAAGAAAATACCTGAGGAATAAAATCTATATCTACACAGTGATCATAGTCTCCTAGCAACCAAGAGACAGGTCTAAATAATTAATGACCAATGAATGGATAAAGTGATAAGGAACAAGCAAAGTTGACTCTTAGAAACAAACATGTCAGTTAAAAAGAAAGCCTTGTTTAATGTAGTTTGGGCTAAAAATGCATTAACTGGCATTAAAATGTTATTTTATAGGTGTGTACAAATCTGTAAAGTAAAGTATACTTGTAAAATAGAAAGATTTAATACAGAGATAACAGTTATTGTTACTGTTCTTAATGATAATATTGCTTTTACTTTATAATTTCGATTCAGCCTGTTTATCTTGCAAAATTAAATATTTTCTTTATCTAAACTGTAGCAACAATAATTATAAATATAAATTATTGAGATACTTTATTAGATAAAGAAGATTATAGAAAGAGAAAAAGAGGAAAAAAAAAGGTGTGTGTGTGTGTGTGTGTGTGTGTGTACATATGTATGTATGCATATGTACACTGTATTTTTATGAATAACAACATGAATATGTATGCATATGTATTTGTATATGTAAGCAGCATTAATAAATAAGATTGTGTTTATTTATACAATAATATAATTTTACATAAACCTGTGTTTACCAATGCCTTCCACAGGATTTATCACATGAGTTAACAGATTTGTGTATTAAAAAATATCTTTACAAGAATGAAACAAAAACACTGCTCTTCATAGAAACAGTAGAGGACTCAGTATTGTTCCAGCAAAAATTCTATACACTAAACTGCATCTTTTAGAAATCATGATCCATTGTTTAATAAATAGCCATTAATCTAGTGTATTGTCATAACATAAAGAAAGGATTAACGAACAAGAAATGTGGACAATCCTTAACAGCTGCTACTGTGAATTACTGAAAAAATATTTTGGTTTGTTTTGTATATAATAACAGTTCATTGGTGATAATCTTACCCACTGTAAATAATTAAAGAAATGCTTGAAGAATACAGTGTTTGGAATGAAAACATGTAACATATATATATATATATGAAAATATATATATATAAATGTTTATTTAGTGGTAGATTTCCTCTGCTATAACATTTCATCTAGAGAAACAGGTTTCATTGATAATAAACTTACACGTTTGTTAATGATTAACAGAAAACTCAAAGGAGTGTGAAATAAAAACATCTATTGTGTCTGTACTTGATACATTTTAAAAGTCCCCAACAGATCAAATAAATGTTGTAATATTAACAGATTATTTCATTCATTTACTTTAGTTTTATATGTAACAAGACTTCGTCCTACAGAATTAGTCAGATTGTTTATATTTGTATACAAGATTAAAAAAAAAAAGGGTTATTGTTTTTCTTTTTCTTTTATCTTGAAAATGTTATGTATTTGTAACATTTTTATTTCTTTTGTTATTTTTGTTGTTGTTTGGGTATTTTTGTTGTTGTTACTTTTAAATTAATTTATATCATTTAATATTTTTTCTTTCTGCATTTTAATTTTGTTTATTATTATTAATTTTATTTTAATTTTTATTTACTGTTTATTTAACAATTTATTGGGTGTTTCTCTTTTTTGTTTTTTATTATTATTCCTTTTTTTAATAGTAGTATTTGTTTTCTTTGTTTATTTGTTCCTTTTTATTATTGTTTTTAATATTTAATAATTTTGGGGGGTTCAAGTTAATCATACACATGTAATAAATAAATTTACCTTCTTCAACTTCACAGAGAGCCTTTTGTAGCTGTGTGATTCTGTTCTCAGTTCTCTCCCTTTCCTGTTCAATGTCCTTCATTTGAGTCATCATGCTGTGAACTTGAGCCAGGGCATCATCCTGTAACAAACAGATGATTATTATCATCATCACTGATACAACTCTGTTATTAAATAAATCTCTTTCTCTCTTTCTCACTCACTCTTTCCCTTTCTACCTCTCATTCTTTCTCGCTTTCTCACAAACACATACACACAAAAATAATCTGAAAATAAAACCGTTTTTAAAATAAAAATAAATGACAAGACATGGATGAAAGATTTGTTTGATAATGAGAGAGAGAGAGAGAGAGAGAGAGAGAGAGAGAGAGAGAGAGAGAGAGAGAGAGAGAGACAGACAGAGAGAGAGAGAGATTATAAGAATAACAGTAAGAAGGAGATGGAAAAAGTATAAGAATAATAAATAATAGAAATAATAAAGAGTTAAACATACTCGTTCTCTCTCTGCACCAGCCAGCTGTTGCATGAAGCTGCGTAGTGCCATTCGGACAGCCTCGGGGTCAACGTCGACACCAGAAATCTCATACAGACGACTTGGTGACACACTTCGACTTCTGAGTGGGCTTCCAGAACGAACTGGTGAACCTGTCCTAGGTATCGGACTTCCTCGGCCTTCAGTGGTTGTTGCATAGGTGTTGTCAAATCCTGAAACGCAGAAATCAAGTTTTTAAATAATAATAATAATAATAATAATTTTAAAAGAATATTTTTTAAAATGGTCATATTTCAAAAGAACCCTATTTAAATACTATGTTTACATTTTAACATTTAGATCAACCTAAGACACATCCAGTGGAAATTAAACATCAAAATAAAACAATCTGAGGTAACCTTTAACTAAGATAATTCTTCCTCTGTAAAAGAAATAAAAATTAACGAGACAGCTCTTCCTCTGTATAATTCACCAATTAATTCTTCCAAAGTTTGACACTTAAACGATCATTTCTTTTGCACTGTGTAATAATAATAATTTCAGGCAAATATTTAAACCATAAAAGCATGCAACATTTTTTTTTTTTTTTACCTTTAGATGGAGATGCTGGCCTTGACCTCCTTGGACTGGGACTGCGAGATCGAATTGGACTTCGAGACCGCGGCATTTCCTGACGGAATCCGATTGTACGGCGAAGACTGGAAACGATGCTGTTCAACTTGAATTCAACGTCGTGCTTGGCGCCCTCGAGTCGCGCCAGAGCTGCTTCGAGGGCGTTGACTCTTCCTTCAGCTCCGCTCAGTTTGAGTCGGAGCTCAGCGGCGTCGGAGTTGGAGTTTTCCAGCTGGATTTCGAGGTTGCGGCAGTTGTCGGCAAGTTTGCGCTCACATCGGTGGCTGTCCTCCAGTGACAGCTGGTAATCCTTCTCCTTCAGTCTGGACTCGTCAATCAGTTCAGCCATCTTTCTCTGGAGACTGGCAACTTCTTTACGAAGAGCCTCTCGACTTGCTTCTGTCTCCACAACCTAGAGAAACAAAATTAAAATATATTATCATCATCATCATCATTATTATTATTTTCTTCTATTCTTTTTATTTTTTTTATTGCATTTAAAATCTATTATTTTGCAATGCACCAAGACCAGTCTAATAACAGATGCTTTTTAGAATGTAGGACAGCAGATACATTGTTATCATTGATATCAGTAAAGAAATACAGTTTATGGTATGGAAAAAAGAAAACTGTATTTCCAAAGCCTCTCCTCAGTAAAACAGTTTTCTGGTATTTCACTCCTAAATGTAGAAAATTTTCCCATCAGATAATAATAACAATAATGATGATGATGATGATACTAAATGATGAACTGACTTTTAAAAAAAAGCCAAACATTTCGGTAGAAATATAGTTAAACTAATATTAGATCTATTGCAGTAACTATAATCATTTCAGATTTTTCATTTTAATAAACATTTTACAAGTAACAGTATAACACTACATTCCATTTACTTATAAAACTATTACTGATACAACTTAATCAGTATCACATTAAGTCAACCTAGCACTTTCTTTACATAACCCTGATAATAATAATTAAAGAACTTTATGGTAAAATTTAATAAAATTTAGACAACCTAATATTATATTTAAGCATTATAATGCCTGGAGTTCAATAAAATGTTACTTTACCTTCATTTTTAATAAACACAACAATTCCTATGACTGAAAATGCAGTAACAATAGTAGAATAAAAAAGGTTATATTTAAATGCTTGTACAATATCAAGCCTGGGTAATGTAACTGTAACTTAATTTCAGTTTTATAACAGTTCAATATTAGCACCTCCAATACTCAACACACAACAGCTGTCAGTTTAGTTAAATAACTGTCAAATGAGATAGTCAGGAATTATGGGGTTAAATACCAAACCAAAATAGACACCTTTCCAGATGACTGGAATATTAAAATAAACATCATGCTATATTGCATGCAGTGTTAATTTCATCAGTATTATCCTCGCAGCTGCTTTAAATAATTGATTTACTTTCTCAGTGAAGATAAAAAATATTCCATTAAGCTTTTGGTAAATCATTTACAGAATGTTCATCAGGTGTAAAATGAAGACTGCAGATTTTTCATGCTTTCTGCATCAGCTTTAGTAGCCCTATAACCATATAAAGTCTGTCAGACATTTTAATACCACAGTAGTAATTGTGATATATTCTGTTGCTATTATTATTATTATTATTATTATTATTATTATTATTATTATTATCATAATTATTGTTATTATTATGAACATTATCATCTTTATTATCTCATATCTGTTATCAGTAGTAATACTAGTTTTACATTGTTGTTGTTGTTGTTGTTTTTGATGCTGTTTTTACTATTACTGTTATTATTATTATTACTATCATCATCATCCTCCTCTAACGATAGTTACTATCTCATTAATTTTATTAGTATTATTATGAAATAAATGGTTTACAACATAAATTTTTACCCTCTGCTTAAGATCAAATGCATGTCGGCGGGACTCTTCTTCCTTCTCTTCATCACGAGCGACCCTGACCTGGAGGTCGCTGACCTCCTTTCCAAGCTTGCTTCGCTCACTGTCAAGCATCTTCACTTGTCTTCGCAGATCCTGAAGCTCTCGTCGAGCTTCTAGTCGAGCTTTCTCAACCTCGCGCAGATTGGCTCGCAGTTCATTACAGTCTTTCTGAATAGCGTCCACCTGGTCATCAAGAACTGGAAACAAAATTTATATAATTTATCTTTATAATATAAAGATGTTAAAAAGTGTTTAACAAACACTAGCAAAGGATTGAGAAGTGGAAGTTTTTTTAGTATAACTCATTAATTACTTTAAAAGAAAAATATCCATTTACGGTGAAACTGTCCAGCCAAAACTACTTTAAAAAAAAGATATCTATTTAATGAAGAAATTGTCCAGTCAAAATTGCAGTAACCAAACAAAAAGAAATGTCTCTCTATTTACGAAATGGTTCAATTAAAAACCTATATTCTACATGCTGCATCTTTTCTTCCAATCAATGGGATAACATGTATTATTAACACTATATCTGACATCCAGTGAATTTAATGAAATGTTATGTATTATTTACCACAATAAGTATATTCATGACATCCACTGAAAAACCACTCCCTTAATAACTGTTACTCAGTGAAAATGTGTTTACTGTATAATTTTATTAGCATATTAAATGCCAAACTCTACTTTACATCAAACAAATGAAACATCACATACTATTTATTCTATCAACCAATAAAAAGCTTACTTCCAAATTGTCTTCTTTACATCTAACCAGTCAAAATATATTTACTCTTGGTATCAACATTTTAACAAATGATGAAAATCTGTGTACTACTTACATCCAATATTAACAACCCAATGAAAATCTGTACACTATTTCTATCTGATATTAACAATCAATGAAAATCTCTGTTCTGTTTAGATCTAATATTAACTATCCAATGAAAATCTCTGATCTATTTACAGCCAATATTAACAACCAATGAAAACTCACTTCCAATTCTCTGCTTGGCATCCTGTAGAGCCCTGTTCAGCTCAGTCTTATCTACTTCTGCTCGTTTCACTGTTCCTCTCAACTCATCAGCAGTCTTGGCAAAAATTTCCTTCTCTCTGATCTCATCATTCACAGATCGTTTGAGATCAGATATGTCCTTGCGCATCAGTTCCTTGTGTTCTTCAGCTGAATTAGAATCAAGTTAATTAATAATAAAGTGCAATTTTTTTTTTTAACTGAAACACATTAGACAGACTGAGAGTGAATGAAATAGTACACAGAAAGAAGCAGTGCAAACAGATATGCAGTAAGAAAAGGAAAGAAGAAAGAGAGAAAGAAAAGAACAGAAAGATAATCAGACAGACAGACAATACATAAAAATTTAAAAATTATATCTTTCAGTATTTATACAATCAATATTTAAATGAAAACTTGAGGGATTTTACATGTTTTTTTTTGTCTTTAAAAGAAAAAACCCAAGGATGTATGAACAAATGAATAAATAAATTGATCAATAAATCAGCAAAAGAACGAAACAAAGCAAGACTGAATGAAAGCAAGAAAAAACATTCACCTTCTCTGATTTTTCTGTTAGCTTCAATCAGATCTCTGCGTATGGTATCTCTCGTCTCTTCCACCAGTTTGAGTTGAGTTTTGAGTTCTGAACACTCCCTGAGTGCTGCGTCTCTCTGGCGACTCACATCTCGGATTGCAGAGTTCAGTTCCTTGATCTCTTTCGAATGTGCCTCCCTGATACATAAAAATTTGTAAAAGTTAAAAATGATTTTGAAAATTCTGATAGCATAATCAGTTTAACAAAAATGGATTAAAGAGAAGTAAAAATGTCTATATTGCTGATTTTAAGAATATCAATAAATGCTGAGAGAATAACTGAGATAATTTGAAAAAATAAGCTGCATGATTTATAATTAAATTCCTTGTCATTCCATAAAAAATAAAATAAAAATACAATTAATTACAAATGCTATCAAACCATGATGTGACGCATTTTAATAAAAAAAACTACAATATATCAAGATAACAACTATCATTATTTTTTTTATTTTTTTTACTTTATCTCACTTTAATTAAACTGTTTACTCATATTAACCAGAATTCAGATGCAAAAGTTCACTCAATCTCTAGAGAGAGAATTTGAGCCAAGACCAACATCTTGATAATCCAAAGCTAAATTAACTTACATAGTTTCTTCAAACTGCATGCGGAAGTTTTTGAGCTCAGACTGCAGATTGTTAATACTGTTTCGGTCCTGCTCAATGCGAGCCTGGTACTCTCGTTTGAGTCGCTCATACTCAACATTCGCACTGGCCAGATCACTCTGTAGTTGACTGTGTTTCTCCTGCAGAGTGCTCTTCTCCTGTTCCAGGAGTGACAGAGCCTGTTGGGGATAAATAAATAAATAAATAAATAAATAAATAAATAAATAAATACCATAAAATATAAATAAAATAAAATAAAATAACAAAAAATAATGTAAAATAAAATAAAACAAAACAAACAAATAAAGAAACTGTATATACTGAACACATTAATAAATAAATAATAAATATAAATAATTTGTAAATGATTTACTTATTATATTAAAAACTTTATCAGCAATGAACACTTCAATTTAATAATTACTGTGACCAAAATCATTAAAATGTAGTAATCTCTTTCAAATTTGTGTATTTTATGTCAAAAAACCAGGAGACAGGAGATTTAGAACTTGGTTCTAAAACCTCAAATTTCATATCAATCTTTATAACTTAATGTGACAAGAATCTAGTAAAATCTCCTAATCTTTTGCTGTCAGATATCTGTAACTTAATTTGTAACTAACCTGTTGTTTGTCATTCTCCGCCATGAGGAGAGAATCATCTCGATCACGTTGTAGGGCTGCTATCTCCTCCTGAAGCTCCTCCTTCTCGCGTCTGAAGCGAGACAAGAGCTCCTCTTTCTCCATGTTGTGTTGGTGAACCATCTGTTCATGCAGGTTGTCAAACTCCATACGCTGTGAGTCCTGTTACAAGAATAGGTAGACAGTTGTTATCTTCACCATTATTATTATTACTGCAAAACTTACACCAAATTTAATTATACAATTTTTACTATATGATTCCATTTTCAACAGATATATAATTACTGAAAGAAGCCTGTCTCTCACTTCAGCTATAAAATCCTTATAAATGTACTTTCATTCTTTCCTCTTTCATAAACTTTATAAATATTGTGTTAGAAAACTGCAGGGCATGAAAAACGCTTTATTAAATAACTCTCCGCAGAACTGTAATCTATATTTGTGTGGAATGTCATACACACTGCAATGCACACTATAGATAATGAAAGTCCAGTGGTACCACAGCATTATTTTTTGCTTAGCAAGAATTGACCTTCTACTCACACCACCTCACAGACAGCATAAATCAAAGTTTAATAAATAACAACCACACTATAAAGACAAAACACTGAGTATCTTCTTACTCTTTCTCTAGACAATCTCTCCACATCTTCCTCATGTGCCTGTTTCTCTTGGGCCAGGGCCATCTGTAAGTCCCGTTCCATCTGTTGTAGTCGACTGGTCAGAGCCTCTTTCTGGTGTTCAGCTCGGTCAAGGTCAGCCTCCTTCTCCTTGACGATTCTGTGAATCTCGGCTGTAAATGAAACATGATAAATGTTATAATAAATGAATTTAATTATTCTTATTTTTAAAAAAAAAGAAAAGAAACGGAATCAGCTATCTTCTAATAATTTCATTCTTAAAAAAATTCACTATGATGGTAAAGTACACTAAAGAGAAACTTGTGCTTACATCTGAACTTAATAATTTTATGGATTAAAATTAACTAACTTAATTAAGGAAATTAATTTTTCTCTAAATATTTAAAATAAGGTTGCCTAAAGTAATGAAAAATATTTATACAATTTTCAAATAAAAATATTTACACACTCCTGCATTTAAAATATTCCTTATATATAAGTATGTGGAATTAAAATATTATCATCACCTTGTATCTCAACATTACAATATAGTCTAAATGTTTCCATATTTTGAAATCCATTAATAATATTACATTTTTTCCTGAATATTAAAAACATAAAAGTTCATTAAAATTATCCTGTACGTATTTAAAATACACCAAGTAAATAATTTTTTTTTTAAATGTGTGTTTCTCCTCACCTTGTAGGTTTTCTTTTCTCACTATGAGCTCCTGGTTCTCTCCCTCTAACTGTGCCTTGCGAACTTCCAGAGCCATCACGTTCTGCTGTGCTTCGTACAACGTTGCCTCCAGCGTTTCTTTGTCGGATGACAACGCTGCGATGGTCTCGCTCTGCTGCCGATTCTCTCTCTCGACTGCTGTCACCTGGACAACGAGTTCTCCTTTCTCCTGGTTCAGGATCTCTTTCTCCTTCGAAATGTGTTCAAAAGCAACCTGCTGTCGCTCAAGTTCTTTTCGAGCTGAAAGGAGTTCTTCTGAGAGAGCCTGCTTCTGTCTGCTAATCTGTAAACAAATAATTAAAATATTTATATAGATTATGTTTGGTTTTTTTTTTTTTTTTTATTAAAATATACAGTTTCATTGGGGTTGAATTATAAATATATTTTTAATTAATTTTTTTTTTTTTTTATATCATATATTTTTTATTAATTATAGCAGTATTATTACTCTTATTATTATTATTATTAAAATCTGTAAATTTATGGATATTTTTGATTTTTAAAATTTATTTCAGATACAGTAAAATATTATGACCAATTTCTAATTTTGTTTATTTACTTAGTGTGCAGTAGAAACAAAAAATATGTATATAAATCAACATTTTTATTGAATACATATAATTCCATGCATCATAATAAAAAATTAAATATATCCGAGCACATAAATAAGCACCAGTATTAGCAGAATAACACTAAATATTTTATATGTATCCATAAACAAGTAATTTAATGCCATTAGCTGTTATAAAATAAACAAAATGTTCTGTCAGTAGGCTATAAAACATAAGGTATTAATTCACCTGCTGAATTTTCTCATAAAATGTTTTGTTGAAAGTAAAAAAAATGTACATAAACGTTGTTTAATTATCCATAAACCAGAATTGGGTTTTGATTGTTTTGCAGGTTTTTTAAAGCTGTAATACCTTCCTTCTTTTTTTTTTTTTTTTTTTTTTTTTTTTTTTTTGGTTTATAGCGTAGTTTGTTTTTAAAACCTATAGATGGCAGCTATTTTTGGCTCTGCTTTCTCAAATTTTATATAAAGCAGTATTCAACAGTGTCTTTTTTATTTTTCTTTTTTTTATTTTTATTTTTATTTTTATTTTTATTTTTATTTTTATTTTTATTTTTATTTTTATTTTTTCTAATATTTGATTTTCTGGATCAAGTATTTACAAAGGTCTGACAGGTTAAGCAAATATTTTTTACATTTTTAATATTCATTTTTATTTTTAAAACAAACCAGAAAAAAAATTACAGTGTTTAATTTAAATTGTTTAATTTTAATGTTTATTTACCAACATTTGTTTGTGAGTGTGTGTGTGTGTGTGTATGTAGACACTATAATGTTTTCAACAAAAATAAAGAAAGAAAGAAGCATGTTATGTCATTGTAAACTTACAACAGAAAGCTGTGCTGAAATTTCTGCTTTCTCTGCATTCAGATTTCTAATCTCATCTTCAAGTTGTTGTCGAGAGAATTCTGAAAGCTCCAAAGTCTGGTTCAAGCCTGACAAAAAAAAAAAAAAAATATTTTAATAAATATTATAACAAACATTATTTTCTCCAAAAACAAAAAGAAAGAAAGAAAAAAAATATCAATCTTGATCATTTTAATACTATTTACTGATTGAGTTCTGCATTTCATTTGTTTAATAAGATATCCACACATTATTACTAAGTTATCCGAATATTCCAAAAAAGTAGATTTTTTTGTTTTCTTTTTCTTTTTTTAAACCATGATTGTTAATCGATGTCTTATGATTTTGGATTTGGGATAGCTGATCTATATAAACATTCTATGAATTTTAATATTTACCCATTTTCTCTGTGTCCAAGTCCATCTTCTCCTGCTCTACTCGAACCAGCTCTTCTCGAATTCCAGTCTTCTCCATCTCTAAAGCAGATTTCTCTCCTGATAAAGAGTTCTTTTCTGCCTCCAACTGAAGAATATAAATAATTTTAAATTTCAAGACTGCTTATTGAAAAAAATAAAAATAAAAAAATAAAAAACATTATCATCTTAGCTTAAACTAGAAAGATATCAGAATACTTAGTGAGCATGATTAACAGAAATAGAAAAGAGAGAAAAAGTAGAGAAATTGTAATCAGCTGTTACACCGTGGATTATTATTTTATAATAAACCTTTTGTGTATGTGTAACCTTTAGCAGTCACACTATACAGTTATTATATCAGAATCTTTGATGTATTTTCACCATTACTGACACTTTGACACTTTGGTATTTTGAAAGTTATCTTTACTTTGTTAGTGAGTAAATATTATGACAATTATTTTAAATTTTCATCTTTATAAATCTGCAAATATTTTATTACCATTACAAATGTATGACAGTTAAGTTACGGATGATAATGTTTTTATTTTTACTCTTAAAAGATTAATTTATGTGAATACTTATATTTCAATACGAGGCTAATATTACATCATCAAATTTTTATTACCTAAAGGATAATTTTTCTAAAGGCACAATTACTATTTTAAATTTTAAATGTAAGTACAGCTATTGGAAAACTGCAATGGATGATGATCGTTTTACATTCAATACAAGGTATTGATTACTCTTTGTTAAATTGTTATCGTCTCAGTGATCATTTTCAAATTATAAAGGCTTACAGTACTATTTAATGTTTGTAATGATTATTATAAATGCAAACCAACCTGAATAATGATCTTGTTAAGTTCAATCTTGTCCTGTCCCAAGCCTTCGTTCAGCTCCTGCATTTTGAGAAGAGCGTCTCGCAGTCCTGCCTCCACTGTCTTCAGTTTGTTGATTTCAACCTCCAGCTCTGCCTTCTGCAGTTCAGCTTTAGACAATGCCTCACCTAAAACATCATCATCATCATCATAACTATTTTAGTTTTATTATTATTACTGCTGTTATTATTATTATCATCACCATTGTTGAAAATGATATTATTATTGTTGTTGTTGTTGTTGTTCTCATTATATTATTTTTATTATTATTATTATTATAAATTCAGATTATAGCATAACAATAACTCATAAGTACAAAAAGTATATTTAACCCATAACTCTATCATTGTTGTCATTTTACTGTTGTTGTTGCTGTTGTTGTAATTATTATTATTACAATTATTATAAATTCAGATTATAATATAACAATAACTCATCAGCACAAAAAGTATATTTAACCAGTAGGTATTATTATTAAAGTTTCTTTGAACATAATTCAGATTATACTGTTGCCTAATCTACTCACCAAGCTCAAGCTTTTGTCCTTCCAGGACCTCTTTGTCCAGACACACTCTGTTCAACATCTCCTTTGTCTCAACCAACTCTTCTCGAAGTTTCGACATCTTGTGATCCTGGTGTGACAGAACTTTCTGGCTGCAAATTTACAAAAAAATTTAAAATTAAATAAAATAAATAACCCTTTCGGTTAGTTTCAAAAAATAAAGACATAGCATCAGAATAATTTAAGCACTGCAAAAAATTTTTTTTTAAACATTGGTATTAAAATGTTTATAACAGTGAAATATCAGGAGGTTTCCTAGAATATATTAGCCAGGCTTTTGCTGTAATTTTTATATAAACAGTCTTTATCAAATATGCTCAGAATTTATTTTTTATTACATTTAACATATATTTTTTTATTTTCTCAACAAATTTCAGTTATAATATCTATCATATTCTAAATTATAAATATACAAAAGTATGACTGTCAAATATTATTTTAAAAATTATCAACAAACAAATAAAACAGGTAATAATTATTTTTTAATTGTATATAACCATTTTATCTACATAATAAAATATGTTTTATTATTTTATTATTATTATGATTACTACTACTTTTATTATTATTATCTTTTCCATTAACATTAATGTATTATTATTTTAAATCTACTTTCAAGTTTGCATTAGATATTAAATTTAGTGAGTCAACAAATGGATTATGTTGTAAGTATAAGCTCAATATCAGAACTCACCATCTCTCATTCTCTTTAATCTGTCTCTCCTTGTCCTTGGTGATGTCTTCTTTCTCGTCTTCCAGCATGTCTCTCTGTCGCTGAAGTTCGGAATTAGCTGCTTGCAGTTTTTCTATCTCTTGATGTAAAGACTCGATGTTCTCGTTGAGGTCGTGTCGAACTTTCTCGAGCTGTGACTTTTCTGAGCCTGTCACATTCAAAGCGTTCTTTATCCTGTCTCTATCCCGGAAAGAATCTTCTCGTTCACGTCGCCTGTAAAAAAAACAACAAAAAGAACATTAATAATTAAAAAAAAAAAAAAAAAAAAAATATGTATGTTATTAAAATAATCCCCCCAAAAAAAATGTTCAGCTAAAAATCTAATAGATTTAATCAGTTTTTTTAATCCTAAATTATTCAGTCCATGTTTTCAGTTATTTCCATTGCAGCATGTACCTACAACTAACATTAAAGGCTTATAGCATATGATTTCCTTCCTATGGGGAAATGATTTTAAAAGATGCCTTAGTGGCAATGGAAAAGCATAGCCCGTAGTAATCTAGCAGTGGGTATTACTTATCATAACATCAATACAAAAATGATGTAACTGAAATATAATAATCTATTTTATCAGAGTACATTAATCATTCATTATATCAAATTACAAAACTGCGAATGCAATATAGTTATATCAGTGCTTAAATATAAAATATTCAATGAAAAACAAAAGGCATTATGTCATTATCTACACAGTACTGTATTAATTTTTCAAAAAATTAAAAGGTAGAACAATATTAAATTTTATTATCACAGTCTAGTTTAAAAGCTGCAACTTACGCAGTTTCAAAGTCTTCCTTGAGGTTGAGGATGTGTAGGTCCAGGCGCCGCTTTTCGTTCTCTACATCGTCGATGTTCTTTCTCAGCACAACGATGTGGTCTCGACTGGCTGAGAGTTTGGCACGCAAGTCAGAAACCTGCAGCTGACGTTTATTCAGAGCTGCCTGAACAGCAGAAAACGTCGCATCAGCAAACGCTGGAGACCTTGACCTTCCTCTCGGTGACGGAGATCGGTTTGGCGAACGCTGGCGGAATGTCGGTGACCTTGACCTTGGAGATGTTGACCTTGCCCTCATTGGTGAACCGGACCGGGATCCACTTCTCATTGCCTCAGTCTGTTCGAAATCTTCTTCCATGCCACGATCGGCATCGTTGATGACAGCCTCGGCGATGTTGCGGAGAGCGGAATGGAGTGCTTCAGTTTCTTCACGAATCTGTCTGGCTGTGTCTGTCTCGGGAATGTCATAACTGACGTCTGGGACTTTGCTTTCAAGAGAGGCGATGTTTCGACTCATGGTGGAGATAACTTTCTCTTTCTCTTCGAGCTGGATTTTCAGTCTTTCATTTATCATGGTCAGTTCATTGACTCTGCACAAAGTTAATTTGATGAAAATATATTACAAATTGTTTGCTGTAACAAACACACTTTTGTGAAAAGAATTGATATTTTAAAAGTTTAAACACTTCTGATTAGTGACAATAGTTTGAAAAAATGATGACATAACAGTTTTCTGTTACTTGTTATTTCAATTACATATATATATATATATATATATAAAAAGTAAAAATTTAAAAAGACTACTGAAAACAAAAAATGGATTTTTCAGAAGACATTCACAAATGAAATTAAAAACATCAAATAATAAGCAACTATAACAATATAAATCAAAGAATTGTAAAGATCAAAATATCAAGTTTTAAAGAAATGAAACAGAAGAATTAAATTAAGCAAACAAAATGTATGAAAAACATATTTTTCTTAAACTCATGACCTACCTTGAGCTGAGTTCTGAGCTATGAGCATCATATCTTGTCTGCAATTCATTGAGTTCTCTCAACTTCTCTCTCAACTGACTGTCAGTAGACATCTTCTCACTCCTCTCACGATCCATGTAAACCTTTAAAATAATTAATATCCAGGTAAACCTTTAAAGTAATTAATCTCTGTGTAAACCTTCAAAATAACTAATATCTGCGTAAACCTTTAAAATAATTAATATCCATGTAAACCTTTAAATTAATATCCATCAATTTATTATTTTGTTGTTTTCTTTTGTTATTATTAATTTTTATTTACTTACTTCTATATATATATATTCCTAGAAAGATCCTCTCTTTTTCCCTTTTTTTTATAATGAAAGATACAAGGCCTTTTTTTTTTTTTTTTCCTTTTTAATTTTCTTAATTTATTTATTCATCATAACAATTATTATCTAAAACTATTAACTGCTATATTACAAAAATATATATTTATACTGGTGTTTAATATGCTAAATACCTGACTCTGTGTATCCATGCTTCGTAGGTTGGCTGTGAGGTTGAGGCAAGCGGAATGCATACTGCGAGCAGTTTTCGTAATATCAGTCTTGACATGGGACAGGTCGCGTTCAGTGGCCATTTTCATTTCACTGAACTGACGTCGGAAGGCTACAACTGAACGCCACAGTGACAACAAACGACCATGTTCAGCGCTGTAGTATTCATTGAAGTTCTGAAAAAAGTTAATTTTAAATTCTGTTTTGTGTATTTTTTCATTTATTTTGCTTAGGTATTTGTTTCTTTTTTTCTTTATATATATATTTAAACAGATGAAAAGTAAAGAAAACAGTTCTGTTTAAATACATGGATATAACTGAATTTGGGAGGAGATGACAAATATGGAGGGGTGTATGCTGTTGCTGTGAACTTTTTTAAGATACAAACTATGCAGACTTGCTTTGGCTGTAGATGAACTAAATCAAATTAATGGTCTTTCTCATGAGGCATTTTTTACATTCTGATATTTTTATTAAATTTATATTTAAAAATACAAATAACAATCAACTTTTTTTACTTTTTTTTATTAGTAAGTATTTAACCTTTTGCTGAACTTACTTCAAACTCATTTTTGCATTTTATAGGTATATTTATCATAGTAAATTTAAATGTAAATTGATTTTAGAACATAAGACAAAGAATTATTTGAAAACCTAAATGTCTTGACAGAAAAAAAAGTTAGTTTAATTAAGTAAATGTATGATGTAAGTTTAATGTTTTTACATTATTTATTTCCTTTTCTTGTTATTCAGGAGTCTTTTCTCTTTGTTTTATTTCAATTTTATGATGTTTAATTTTTTCTTTTTTAATTAAAGGTACCTGCTTAAGTGTGATTGCTGGTACTAACAAATGATTTATTTTGTTCATTTCTTCATAAAATTAAAAAATATACTTCAGAATAGAAAAAAAGAGACATGCAATATGATAGCCATAAAAGGAAAATAGGCTACCTGAGCATAATAAACTCTTAATTCTGAAGTTGTGAAATTTCTTAATGCTGAAGTTCTGAAACATCTTCAGTTCTGATGCCTCTTAATACTGAAATCCTGAAGTCTCTTAATCCAGAATTTCTAAAGTTTCTTAACACTGAAGCTCTGGTGTCTGTTAATTCCAAAGTCAAAAACACTCTTCATATTTAAGTTCTGAAGTTTCTTAATACTAATATCGTGAACTTTATCGACGTCTTAAGTTTCTGAAACATCTTGTGTTCTTACCTTTTCCTCTTCGCGCCACTCCATCTCCTTGGATTCGAGTTCTTCTCTTGCCCGCTGCCAGTCCTGGGTCAGTTTATGAATGTCCACTGTCAGAGTCTGGTTGGCAGCAGTGGCTTGATCCAGTTGTTCGCGCAGCATCCCATTGACATGGGCCAGGCTGGAACTCCTGTAGCAACAACAAAAAAAACAATTAAATAAAAACAATCATTAAATAGTTCTTCATCCAAAACAAACCAAAAAAAAATCATTGTTAAAGATTATTTTCTGTAGCAGTGTTTGGTGTTATGAAAATTTCATCTGAAAAGAGACAGCTGAGAATAAAAGTGTGATGTTTGATTGTTTTATTCAACAGTGAAATTGTGGTTTTTTTTATTTCTTGATGTTTTTCAGATTTTTCAAAATGGACATAATAAACATAAGAATTATTTTTAAAAAATGTATGTTTTCTACAAAACAAATAAGACTGTGTCATAATTTTAATATTACAAATATTTTTTACCTTTGTTTTTCTTCCTCCAGTTTAATAAGAGCAGTCTCAAGGTCAACAACATGGTCTGATTCAGCATATTTCAGTCGGGACTCAACACTTTCCAGTCGTTCAGTTGTGCTGTTGAACTGTTGAAAACAAACAACAAAACAAACCCATAAAACCTATTCCTATTATACTATCATCAGTTCCATATTAACCTGTCAGGAAAAAATTAATAACATAAAACCAATTCACACAATATTATTTATTGATAGCTGTTGCTAATTTTTTTTTTTTTTTGCATCAACATACACAATACAATATTAATAAATCCAACCATTCCAGTCTCTAAAACCTCATTATGCATTCAGTATGTATTTTAATGATGCATTCAGCATATTTTTTATCTAATAGGTATCCCACCTCATCTATACATTATGCAGGCTACCTCTACTTATGGTTTGCTTAAACCAAACGACTTTACATCAAATGTATTTATCTGTATATTTTATTCAAATATTGTACTAAGTCCATTTACATTATCTGTACCAAATAAATACAAGTTTATTGTGTATGCTAAATACATGACAGAATTTCAAATGAAAAATATTTACTTTGAATTAGCCAGATATGTTTTGCAGTATTTGCTAAATATGTGACAGAAACTTGAATGAAAAGCAGTTTTCCACATCTTTCATTTTAAATTAATTAATCCTAAGTTATAAAATAATATACTCAAACACATTTATAACACAAACACACACACACACACACCCATACACACACACACTATATCTTTTATTCATATGAACATGGCTATATCAGTGTCTTATTATATCAGTTATCTAACATGGGTAGAATGGGAAAAGAGCTTAAAAGAAAATAAGAAAGGACTGATCTAGTTACCATTTTTGTCAAATGAGTTCCAGTATGCAGATATCCAAGATGTAAAGACATGTGACAAATTATAATCTAAAGAGTTTATTTAAAACATTTTTATCCACATTGTGCACTGGTGGGAAAGGGCTTTTTTAACCTCTAGGCAAAACTAAAAATACTTAACAATAGAAATATACTTTTGAGTACCTTTAGCTGTCAGTGCACCTACAGTGAGTACTTCAGAGGTCTCACTCATTAAACTGAGTCATAACAGAATATCTAGTGTGTTGTATTGTGTTTTCATGGTATTGTCTTTTTCTACCACAGCTGCACACACTTCAATACTGAAGTCATCCAAAAATATCTGGAATTGAAATCAGTTGCCTTCCAAAAAAAAAATGACTGAGGTAGCAAACTACAGTGAATGAAAATAATGGCTATAAACAGTGTGTATGACTAGTTTATGATAGGGCAGTCACTGTACATGCTTTTCTCTCTACCTCTGAGGTGATATAAATGATTGTTTGCCACTAATCAATAAGATTAGCACATGGAAAGATTGTAGTAGTTTTCCTGTTTCTTATCATCATAAAAATTATTAGAAACCTTAATAACAATGGCCTGTCACTAAATATCCATTATTCATTCATTGATTCTTTATATACCAGATCAATCCAAATATGTTATTTTAACATATCAGTAAAGAATTTCCTTCATTAAAAACTCTGAAATTCAGATATAGAGCTAAACACACTGACAAAAATATGGATGGAAAAGGTTATTACTGCTATCAATGTCATAAATAATTACAAAAGAACAATAGCAGATCACAAAGTTACTTAATGTTATTGTCATTAAGTGAGGCTTTCTGAAAATATTTACAGGCAGATGGATATCCATTCAAACACACATACGGATGAAAGAAATGATTATGTATTGCCTATAATTGTTTTGTACGAACAATAGCTAATCTATATTATTAAGTAATTCAGTGTAACATTATCAAATATGGTTTCTTAAAACACATGGACTGGTAGACTGAACACAAAAAGACAGAATATATAAGGTATGAATTCTATATAATTACTATATTTATGAGCAATAACCAATCAATATAATTAAGAGTTAATTGTAACAGCATTAAGTATGGTGTTGTTATCCATGCAGTACATTTGCTAGTTATGATATTTCAATTATTACCATTAACACCTGAACAACAATAATATGCTGTCTATTGCAGATGTCTAATTATGTCCCATTCTCATCTGAGCTGTTTGTGGAAGGTTAATTATAACATGAAACAAAGTGGGCAAAAGGTTGGTCTAACAGTGGAATCAGTTTTAACAGTAACTAAAATATTATCAGTGAGAATCTTTATAAGATGTGTAAATGAACATATTCATGTATTATAAAATAACACATTTACAACACTTACACTTAGAATTGCAATAACAATTACATACATAAACATGTATACACACACACTCAATTAAATTTTACCATATCTGTGTAATCATTAACATTATTACACATTTTATTATCATTATTTATGTAGTACCATAACTTTTTATAACATCTTGTTTAAGGGACAAAAATAAATAAGTAAAAAATAAAAATATTAAAATATATAAATTTATATTTATTTACACAATACTAAGCTCTCCTAATGTTATGTAAATAAATGACAATGAAATAAAGTATTTTCTGTTTAAAATAAAATAAAATAAAATAAAAACATGATTTCAAATAACAATTACTGCACATACCCTTCTGTAATAATCTTTGCTTCTGTTGTCATAATAATCCAACACAGATCTACTATCCGATACATAAGAACGATCCATACCAGTGGTTTACTTGTGGAAATATTACCAAATTGAAATGGAAATGTCACCAATGTTTGGAAATACTACCAGCTTGATTTAAATAATATCAATGCAGAGGAGACAGAGTACTAGTTTGTGCTAGCTCAATATCCAGAATGCAAAGAACAACTGATGTGTTTTTTTATAATAGCTATGGTTGGTATGGTAGTGTTTGGTTTTTTCACTAAGACCTATTTAACAACCAAACAATAACCTGTTAAAACCACAAAAGAGTTTAATTGCCTGTTCATTAACCTGGCAACCAAGTGAACAGATTAGAGTAATTAGTTCTAATTAGTCTTCCCTTTCTCATTTCCTAATTAATCTCTGGGCATAGGAGTTAGGCAAGGTTCAGTTATTAGTTACCTCAGAAATAAATTTTAAGTAGAGTAACTTGGTAAATCACTTCAAAGGAATTTCTTAACTGGTTGTTCATTTGAATGGGAAAACAGTATTTATTTATTTATTTATTTATTTATTTATTTATTTATTTACTGATATTTACTTGGACAACTTATGTTCATTTGAAATGGAAAACAATATTCTTGTTTATTTATTTACCAGAAAAACATGAAACTATATTTACCAGATGTCCTTTTCAGGCATATTTATGTTAGTGTAATGAACCATAAATTAGTTTAAAAATAGATTAAAACACAACCAAAGTTATAAACATTACCAATAAAAATTTTGCTTTAAATTATACTAATAATATTAAAATAAAGAAATAATAATGACAAACTGGGATTATTCAACAATATTTAAGTACACTAAGATCTTCTAAAACTATTTTTGTCATAACTTACATATGTTTTTGTATATTCTTATATTTTAAAATAAAACTAAACTTCATGAAACTGACCAATGCAAAGATGCAGTGAGACAAACAAAAACAAGTTTCAACAAAGAACATTGAGTGCAGTAACAGTGCAGATTTGTGTTTTTGTTTGTTTGTTCAAAGGTGACCATGCATATCAATTAAGACAACGAACAAACAAGTTCACTGGTGTATTTAATTTGAAAATTTGTATATCATGGTACGAAAATAATCGGTTAAAACTGTTATGAACTAAAGATTAGCTTGGCTGGGTTATTGAGGATTTTTGTTTTGTTTGGAAAATATTTATATAAATTTGAAAATTATGTTTTGTTTGGAAAATATTTATATAAAATTTTGAAAACCATTAATATTTTGCAATTATTTTAAGTATCACTGAAATGAACTGAAATCTGAATTGTTAGTAAGTATCAAATTATAGATTTATCAAATGAACAAATACTTTGTATGGGGATCTAATATTGCAGCAATTATTTTTTTCATTTTTGCTCTTTTTACTAATAGTAAATATTCCCAAATCTTATGTGAACATCATAATGATACTCATATATTCATCAATATACCATGAAAATTATTAAGTTTATTTGTAAAAAAAAAGAGAAAAAAACCCACCTCCTTAAAACCAAAGCAAATACACTACTTTAAGCTTTTCAGTTCCATACCAAGCTTTCTTTGTAACTAGCTTTGACAATAAGGCAACAGATTTAAATACACGGTAGAAAGTTTTATTAAAAATCCTAAATCGAATGAAATAAATAAAATGTATGTTATAGCATGACCTCTATTTCATCAACAAACTGTTAATCAATTTTTCCAGAAAAAAAACCTATCCATCTCTTAAATATTTAATGCATTCAGAACAAACCAGTGTGTAATTTGAAGTGTAAACAGTTTTATACTGTTGTTCTGTCAGGTTTTCTGAACAGAAACTAAATATACACATCAATCTTTTATTTCGTTTCACATGGGAGTGTTAATAATTTATTTCAATTTATAAAATACCTAGATAACAAACAACATAATTAGTTTAATTGTTTTTCTGCATGAATGTTATTATTACTGTAACTATTACTAAAACTATTATTATCATTATTATTAACTATTATTATTAATTTATCACTATTATTATTATTACTATTATCATTATTATTATTATTATTATTATTATTATTATTATTATTATTATTATTATCATTATCATTATCATTATCATTATTATTATTATTATTATAAAAAGAAAATATACCACTTACAAGCAAAACTTAATTAAATTCATTCTAAACTAAGCATGTCAGCACATAGCTTGAAAAAGCATTTAAACCAAATTTTAAAACTACATTTTTTTTTTTTAAATGAATCTGTGTTGAGCAGAAGAATGAACAAGAAGGAAAAACACCTGACCAAAGAGCGGACAGACAGACAGACAGACAGATGAACTCTGGAACAAAACAAAACAGCACTCTCTCTTACCGCCTTGTAACTTTCAAACTGAGATTTTAACTCTCCATATTCACTCTCCCAGTCCTCAACCTTTTTCTTGTACTGAATAACCTGCATCAGAAATATAAAGGGTTAAAATATGTAATCATGGTTACCTTGTACGTGCTGCTCTTCACTTCATAGTCCTTGTTGCGCAGACTGTCTTCCAGTTCCTGGCATTTTTTCTTGTACTGGAGCAGCTGTAAAGAAAACTTTCATGATGACTTTTTAACTCGAAACTAAAAAAGTCCTGTAATATCATAATACTGATAAAGAAGATTCATCTTTCTTGTTTTGAGCTAGTTATGTCATATTTACTGACAAACTGTGAAAAAGACAACAGTGGTCATCCATCCTCAAGGATTAATAGGCATCAGTGCAGGTATAGGACCTTTTCTTGCATTGACTGCATATCTTTTTAGTGCAGCTACTGGACTATTTCCCATGACAGTTATATTTAACAAAGTCATGGAATATGCTTTAATGTCAATGGGAAAGTACATACAGAAGATCCCTTTCTGCTAAATAAAAAAAGAGTAACCTAATGTATGACAGTGCGTTGCAATTTTCATTATCTGTTTGGTCCTTAATCTTAATTATGTATGACATTATGTGTAAAATGAGACAGTAATTATATATATATATATATATTCTTCACAAATAGTGAAGAGAAATAGCAAGAGAAATTAATCAAAATGGGCTAGTCTCTGTAACAAACAACATAATTGTTTTGTACCTTTTTATGTGTGTTTCATGAAGAATAAAAGAAAAAGGGAATAAAATCAAAATGATAGCCTTCAGAAATTTATTACTTTTGTATCACATTTTGAAATTTCTTCAGAGAAGTATTTTATTTTAATACATTGTAAATTTCATTTTATGAAGATTAATTTTAGGATAAGGGTTTTATCTTACTTTGTTATTTGTTTTATTTTTTTAGTCAACATACATTTCTATACAATAAATGACACAAGAAACCTTATGGGTTACCTACTTTATTGTAATACTTTGGAGTAGTTCTTAGAGAATAGTTTTATTTTACTTTATTCCTTTACATTTTCTTTACTTTATTATTAATTTTACTTCTTTTTTTTTTTGTTAAATTAAATTCAATTTCTTGGTAAGATGTTGTTTTTTGGGTGTTTTTTTTTTTTTATTCATTTGATTTTAAGTTTCCTTTTTTCTTAAATTTTTTTTATTATTTTTAATTTACTGAAGTTTCTTTTTTAAAAACAACCTGAATATAATGTGGAGAAGCCTTCCTAATACACCAGCATGACTACACCACTTTCTAATTTGTTCTAATAACCAAAATTAACCTTATTAACTTTTCACTGGTCTTTTACAATCCCAGGTTATGGTCTTATTCAACAACAGTTCAAATTATAAACTATTCAACCTTTTTATTATATGGTCAAGAATATCAGATACTGTGATATCCATTAAAATATGCAATTCCTGCTATATGCCTAGTGTTTTTTCTTATTATTATTTATATTTTGTTGTTATTGTTTTTAATGGATCATTTGTCAACTTGAGTAAGTATCAGCATCAAAAATATATAGCTTTTTCAAATTATTATTCCATGTAAGAGTATAATTAATAAATTTAGGAATCGATATCCTGATCAAACAATGAAATCAGACCTCAGAACAAGGTAAGCAGAACCAAAAGCCTATTATCTGTAATATATAGAAACATTTATCTTAAAATAACAACATGTTAATATGACTTTAACTTTACCAAAAATCTTTAATTAACAGTGTATCAAAGTATCAGTATTAAAATAACAAGATATCAAATATCCCTCTATTCGGTTTGTTACAAAAACAACAACTTAAATTAACAGAATATCTAAGTATTTGTGTTAAATATCAATATACTGCTATACAATTTTCTCAAAAAAAAGTTGAAATAACAAAGCATCAGTATTAAAACAAGATTTCAGGATATACCTCTATCCAACTTTCTCAAAAAACTTTAAAGAACACTATATACTAAAGCATCAGTATTAAAGCCCCAGTTTAACTACACCCTTCTAAAAGAAGAAATGCTGCATTACCTTTTGCTGTAATTTCTGTACTAGCTGAGCTTGTCTCTGTTGGCCATCTTGGTAAGCCTGCAGCTTTCTCTTGTAGCTGCTGTGTTCATCTTCCAGCTTCCTTCTCAGCTCTATGTTCTGCTGTACCAACGTCTTAGAGGTGACATCAACATCAGCAGATTCACCCTTCAGTGATTGTTCCAACTGCAAAAAATAAAGAATACTAATAATAAAAAAACAATAATTTTTTTTAAAAAGGTCTTGTCGGTATTGGTGTATTCATCTTTTAGTGACTGTTCCAGCTGTCAAAATAATAATAATATTTTAAAAGTTTTTTCAAACATTAATGAAAATTTAGGATTACTGCAAGGCAAATTTGTATATGTAAAATGTTATTGAGTGGATATCAAAATCATAGCTATGTACTGTCTGAAAGATTTTTCATCTTGCTAAGTAGGTTAATCATTATTATCATCATTATCATTATCATAATTATGATCATCAACAAAAGCATTAATATCATTACCACTTCCTAGCTATTATGAATACAACTGGCCTTCCTTTTGGTTTACCAATTAAAATTAAGCCAAGCAGACAAGCACGTAAAGAAAAATACACTCACTGTCAAATACGTAACATTCCATTAGGGAATAACAGTCTGTAGCTCACACTTAACCATTGAATTACATAAATACCACACACTACTGAACTCTACAGAAATCAGAAAGGCTGTACTTTTATTATGCCATTGTGCTGAATAAATATATTAAGTAATTTGTCAAACCTTGAGGCATTGTGCATTAATATGTTATTGCAATATCAACAGCTTTTTGTTACTTGTCAAATGTACCATATAAATTACTTAACTTTGGTAATCAGCGGGGCATGCAATATGTCATTTATGTCACAGACATTATATGTATTTTGAAAGGCATGAAATTCAATATTTTACCTTCTGCAGATGAATAAAAGAAAAAAGTTTATTTGTTTTAGTAGTTAGATAATCTGTCTAATTATGCAAAAATACCAATTTGAAGTAAATACAAGCTGTGTTCACCTACACTGAAACATTAATTTCAGATATCAAACAGCCTTCAGACATACACACACCCTTCAGACATACACACACACATTCACAGTAAAACACACACACACACACACACACACACACACACACACACACACACACACACACACACACACACACACACACACACACACACACACACACAAACTACACAGTAATAGGTAGAATAGGAATAAAAATAACAACTCCTTATGTTTTAAATTACATAGACTTGAAACTCATATTAAACTGAATTAACCAAAGGTAAATCTTATTACTTTTTATACTGTACGTGATAAAAATGTAATAAAATCAAATGACAGGTATTCTATATAGAAGTGTCAAAAAATAAAAACCTTTAAGATGAAACTTTGCATATTTGAATTTAATACCCCAACAAACTCAAAATTCTATTATCTGATATACAAATGATATCATTTCAGTTTTCAAAAATATATATACTTTATTATGTATCTGTTATTATTAACAATTCCTTGAGCACATGACTACAAAAAAATAGGTGTTATAATTTTTGTATTAGGTGACAGAAGATTTATTGTATATTGAAAACTGAATAAAATATTTTGTTATCACAACTGAAAAAAAAAAAAATGGAAAAAAAAGGAAAAAGGTATTGAATGTATCATTCATATATATAAGATGTTACCTATTACAGCTTAAATAAATAATTGAGTATTATTATAAATTTCTCTATTATTTTTTTTTTTTTGGCAAATGTAACTCACATACAAAACTATAACTGATAAAAAAGATATATTATTCATTTCAAGAATTCTATATAAAACAAAAATACAAAACATTTAATTAATCGTAAACAAAAACAACAACAATAAAATAATAATAATAATCTGAATTAAATTAATAATAACAAAATTAAACAATAAAATCAGTAATTATTTTAAATGAAACAATATTAACAATTATATTAATTTAATCAATTAAACAAAAAATTATATTAATTTTCCATCATGTTCGAAATATATACATATACATACATATATATATATATATATATATATATATATATTCTTTTCTTTTATTCTTATTTTTTTTAAAAAAAAAAAAAAAAAATTTGGACATTATACAAAATTACTATAATTCATAAACAGACTAAATAATTTAATTAAACCAAACTTACTATAATCCATAAATAGACTAAATGATCTAATTAAAACAAACTTTTCCAATAACCCTCATTCTCCCTTTCAAGAAAAGAAAGAAAAAAACTCACAGAAAACATTGTCAGCTGTTCACATCAATGCAAAAGTCAAGATAACATCAGCAAGCACACAGACAAACAGACAGACTGACAGAAAAGAGCAAACATACATAAGTATTGTTATCAGTATATATACTGACTACCCGGTCACTATACAAAGCAGTATGCCTTCCCGGCATTTACATGGACAAGACATAGCCTGCACAAAGAATGACATATCATATTGCCTGGGATACGACCACTATGGCTAATCCTGCTTGCCACTGTTTAGACAGATTAGGTGTGAGGTCCTGGTCAGATAGCTGTGTCTAATAGTATTTTGACATATGAAGTTATATGTAATGGTATTTTAATATATAAATGTTTACAGGTGTTGTCTGACCAAAATATTTGACACAGTTCAGATATCTATTATTTTTGAAGTGGCAAAACATAGTTAAATGATTTTACACACAAAAACACACATATTTATTCAAACATACAAATCTTAGTCATTTAGGACAAGCTCTATGTTAATGATTTGAGAAGGAGACTAAATTTTTTTTCCCATTTCTGGCCTGATTATCATTAATGGTTTATCCACAGAAAGATTCACATAAAGCATCCCTTGAATTATATCATAAATGTAACCTGTACAATAAATGTAACAAGTTATTCTTATTAACATCATGTTACAGAGAAAAATAATATCTAAAATCCAAATAACCATTAACAGTAATAATTTGTGATGTGTTGTTATTGGAAAAATATTAAAGGTTAAAAAAGACACACACCCCCACCCAACAATTACGACTATTTGTCGACACCATGGCTGTACAGACACAGAGAAAAAAGACACTTGTTTCCCACTGATCTCTCATTTGTCGTGCACTCACAACAGATCAATAATGAACAAATCAATTGATTCGATAATGATAACTGATGGGTTAGGTGCCAAACATAAAAGTGGACTAATTAGATACGTGTACATGAAGACAATGAGTCGGTGGAAACAATACGGACAACGTGATCTGTGACCGGCAAGATTTCCAGAGAACACATTTACAATAGTGGCTAGGAAATCACCAAGGCGGCAAGACAATGCCTATATGTAAATAAATGATATATGAAATTAATTGTCTTTAAAACGACAATGCAGACACATTTGCGACAAGCACTTGTTGGTTTTAGAAATTCTATAATATTGCTGGCAGCTCAAGTGAGTTTATACAATGACCTTTGTGACAATACACCTAAATGGTTAGAAATGAGCGTCTGTCACAAAAGAACCAGTCTGTGGAAATTCTTGTGTGGTAACACAATTAAATTGCCAAATTGGTTCATGTCAGTTTAGCCTCTAAAATGTCCTCTTTATGGAAATATAGAAGTTAAAATAATGGCAAGATAAAACAAAACAATACTGGTGATGTTATTTACTTATTATTATCTGATTTTTACTTTTGTTTGTTTAATATGGACCATCATGTTAGAGAAGTGCTTATAAAAATGTTTCTGTTTGCAAATTTTTTTTAGGGCAGAGTTTTAATTTATTCTGTTGTTATAAATATGATTATTTATTCAGCTCCTATGTTTATTTAAAAATGAATGGAAACCTCTATGTTTGATATTATTTAACAACAAATAATATCATATAACATTAATATACAGAATGTTATTACATAGCTGTCACAATATCGTATGAATGGATAAAAGTGAATGACATTAATACTTCAAAACAAAACATAATTAATATGTAAATGTGTTAAAAAATAAATTGAAGAACAAAAAGACATATCCACAAAAATTCTTTGGACAGAAAATGCCTCTGATTTGTAACACTAATCATTATGACTAAAACTACCTAAATTAATGTTCACTGGGTGTTTCATACATATGAAATAAAGTATAAAGTAGTGAACTCAAACAAAAGAAGGAATACTACAACTCACAAGAATGAACTTCAACCCATTTTCATTGCAAAATTATTGTTGTCACAGTTACATCACTCACCTGAATCACTCGGCTCATTACAAATCCAGGTGCAAAGTGCTGAAATTCTGGATTTATTTTTTCATCACTGACAACACTGTCACCTTCCAACTGTTCTAAAAGTTTTTCTGACTCTTCCTTTGTTTCTGGTGAGTCTTGCAGTTCATTTTCTGACACTTCCTTTATTTCTGGTGAGTCTTGCAGTTTATTTTCTGACACTTCCTTTATTTCTAGTAAGTCTTGCAGTTCATTTTCTGACACTTCCTTTGTTTCTAGTAAGTCTTGCAGTTCATTTTCTGACACTTCCTTTATTTCTAGTGAGTCTTGCAGTTCATTTTCTGACACTTCCTTTATTTCTAGTGAGTCATGCAGTTCATTTTCTGACTCTTCCTTTATTTCTAGTGAGTCTTCCAGTTCATTTTCTGACTCTTCCTTTATTTCTAGTGAGTCTTCCAGTTCATTTTCTGACTCTTCCTTTATTTCTAGTGAGTCTTGCTGTTCATTTTCTGACTCTTCCTTTATTTCTAGTGAGTCTTGCTGTTCATTTTCTGACACTTCCTTTATTTCTAGTGAGTCTTGCTGTTCATTTTCTGACTCAACTAACTCAGCCCCGTCATCTTTCTCAATACTTTCTATTGGCTCAAAGTTTTCCTTCCCACTAGACTCAGACTTCTTTTCTGAGTCACTTTTCTTTTTTTCTGAAGTCTGTGTGTCTGCCGACAGACTGAGAAGCTCAGACAAAAAAGTATCTTTCGAATCCTCAGAGCTAGCCATGTTTGGAAGAAAGAAAAGGTGCTTTTCTTCTTCTTTTTTTCTTTCTTTTTCTCTCTGTTTATGTTTTCAACCTGTTTTCGGAAATTTATAGATATGTATGTGTGTGTATATGTGAAACTAATATATGATCAAAAAGAAAACAAAAGAGCAATTGTACTACACCATTCTGAAGCTGACTGGCATTAAACATTAAACGTTGACAGAGTTGTAGTTGGCAACAATACCAAAGACTTGATATAAATCTCAGACAGTGTCCCACAGCCAGTTTTATTTTATCACATGTTGCATGAACATGAACACATACTAAAGGTCACACGCATGACAAATTTTGATAAAAATCAACACCTCACAAGTAGTACCTTAATTTACAACATAACTGCACCATTTGAAACAATATATTCAAACTCATCGCTAACAGTTTTACTGTGATTTTATTTAAAATTTATTTATTTATTCATTTTATTTTATTTACTTATTTATTTATTAATTTTATTTTATTTTATTTTATTTTATTTACTTATTTATTTATTCATTTTATTTGTTTTATTTTTATTACTTATTTATTTATTCATTGCTTATCATTTCATCTATAAGAAAACACTGTTTAGTAAATTTTTAATAATATATTTTGAAGTGTGAAATTCTACCTCTTGAAAGAAAAGGCCTCTGCAGATTGATATTCTGTTTCTGTCTCCTTTTAAAATTAAAATAATATGATTCAAATTTAGTATTAAGTTTATTTTCTTATCCTGATGACACTAGAACTGATTATGTTTGGCTAGTTACATTTCATTTGCTTTTTAAACATCAAATTTAACCAGCTTAGTTTCACATCATTTTTCGTAGATTTTTGTATCATTTCTAGGGTTCTTAGAATGTATTAAACAATAATTTTTTTTTATAACTTAAAACTTCTCATTTCTTGTTATCATCATAAACATTATCAAGAATCATTAATTTAGTTTCATTTGTTCTTTTCTTTTCTGCAGTATGGTTTTCTTATTTCTTAAGATTATAATTTATTTAATAAAGTATGGTAGATTGCTATGAATTATTAATATGAAAAAACAAAGATTTTTTTTTTTTTTATTTTTTTTTTGTTTGGCAAATATCAGATAAAACAGGTTAAAGACTGTTTTCTATCTTTGATCTTAAGCCTAGACCTGCAAAACAATCAATCAAGTTCAGTTCAGGTGAACAGCTTTTCAGGATATCTATTCAACCATGGAAGAACCTTTTGGAACTATATTTAAAGTTCTGCATGTACAATGAACATTATGGTTAACAAGCGATTTTAAAATTTTCAATATTTCATACCTATCCTTTTTCATATCAGTATATACTTGAAAATATGAATTAATAATAAATAGAATCCAAGGATAAAGTCAAAATAGTTTAACTACTAAGGATGAATGGTTCAAAACATTCAGAGAGAAATGTATATGTGTGTGTTTATTCAGAATTCACAGACACACATATAAACTATTAATTACTAAATTGCTTGTACAGTCCAAAAAGAAAATTGCAAACTAATTAAATTTAACTTAATTCTATTAAATATATTAATATATTATGAAAAATATCTGTATGTCCAGTAAACTGTTTTTTAAACAAATTGCAATTTATTTTTTGATATTTTTGAATTTTTAATTATGTACAATGTACCTTTTTAACTTTACCATAATAAACAACTGAAATTGAACCAGTAACACTATATCACATAAATATTTATGATTATCAGCATGATCAATTGATTATCAAATACATTTATTAAGCAAACATAAACAAGATACAAGATAATACAATTTTCAAAAGACAAAATGATATTTACAGTGAAAAATAAATTTAGCAATGTTAAAAAAATCAATGATATATCCCATAGATACCATTAACTTTTAATATTCACAAGCAGAAAATACAAAATATTGAATATACCAAATAGGTTGTCCGTGTCTTTCTACCAATGTGTCTGTGTGATGTATTATGTATGTATGTATGAACATGCAGAAACAGCATATACATACATACATATGTATATCAGACATACATATATAGTTATCTATATATATATATATATATATATATAAATATACACATACATAAATACATACACACACACAAACACACCTTCAATGTTCATATCATTTTATTACCTATATAACATTCCAACATCTCTAACTGCAAATGTGATAAAAGAAATTATAATAGCCAGAAATTCCTTCCATATTTCATCCAAAGAAAACAACTTAATATCTCCAACTCACCAAAGATTAATCTGAAAATCAACTTCACTGATCTGACCAAACTTCTTTTAATGACATTTTACCATTCTTCCAATGCCTATCCTTCCTCTTACTCTATCTCTTTTTAATCTTGTGAAACAATATAATTCACATCACAAAACACAACACTAACTTCCATGTAATACTCCCACACACACATGCAAACACACACACAGGGTATATCTTCTTCAAACTGCAATCTTCCTCTATCATGAGCAATCTGATTTTATAGTGCTGATAAGAAAACCAATTGCCTGATTTTGAATGTCACACAGTACCATTACAAGCTGTCACGTCCAACACTCACAAATCCATTACCAATGATTTGCTACCTTATTGTAAAGCTTGTAACTCACACCCTGGTTTGCTCCATAGATCCTTAAAACAAACATGGACTATTTGTATTTATAATCAGTCAGGACTTTAATATCTTCCTACTATTCCATTCTGACAAGAAATTTTGACAACAACAAAAAAAAATAGCATACCTGTAATCAGTCCACACACATACACACACACACACACACATATATATTATAAACAAATGAACAAAAACTGTTGAATCCAAAACTATCAAAAGTATTTCCAAGAAAAGTTAAACTACTGATTACTATACCACTATTCTGCTATCAATTAACTGTGCTAGTCAAGAAATAGGACTGTCAGACATAATTGTGGATGCAAATTAAATATCAACTGTACAGAAACAATTCTCTGATATCAACTGATATATACACAAGACTGACAATGTCTTTCTGTGGGTCTCCAAAAGGACAGGTCTGTCAGTTCAGATTTCACTAAGATAAGGACAGGTTCGTGGCAGTTTAAGAAGGATTTACAGGTTTCAAGGATCTAAATGCTGTAACACTTCATTTCTTCTGATCCATAAAGTCATCTGTTATCTCTCCAACAGAAAAAGAATGGCTATAACACAGCATGCAGTAAAGAATTGCTTTATCTTCCAAAGAAGAAAAAGATGCCTATGACTGTGTGCTAAAGATATTTGTTTACAAAGATATTAAACTTCCAAAGAAGAAAAGTATCTCTAAGATAATAACACAATTGTGCAGAAAACATTTACAACTTTATTCCCTAAACAAGAAAAAGCATACATTAATCAATGAGTTGTAAGTATGTATTATCATCTGTTGAAGAAAATAACTGTGTTGTTCTGTGTTCTTCAAAAGATAAAAGAAAAGCATTTGTCTTCAATAGATGGGAAAACATTTTATTTAGTTATTGAAAGAATCTGAAAAACACCTCTATAAATGACTTCATACATGTTGTTAATGGACATCCAGACTCAAAACTCTACTGAAATTTTTGTTTCGTTTCATGTTATTGTTTTAATTCTTCTTTTTCTTGAGTAGCAATAAGGAATCTTTGTAATGACAAAATATTCTCTAGAATCTATTATAAAAAAGTCATGGAATATTACTTGAAACTAGAAATAGACACTGACCCATCAAGCTTCATTTGGGGGGAATCTAATTATCTAAAAAGTTATGGCAGTGTCATTATTTTGATATCATAACAAAAAAAAAAAAAAAAGGATTTATCTGATGATTTCAAGTTGTTTAAGTAGAAGTCAGGTGAAAATTAAAACTAAGATATTTTACAAAATGATAAATAATATTCTGTATCAGTCATAGTCAAAGAGCCTGTATGCTTTATATTGTAAAACAAATATTTATTTAAAGACACCTAACTCAACACTTTCTCATATTAATGATTAATGGGGTATTACAATTTTGTTGTGATGTGATTTAAAGACATCCTTAACTTTTGACAACTTTTGTCAATTAGCAGAATGGGATTCTATTACATACACTTTTCCTTGGACAGGATTGACTCTAGGTTTAACCTTTCATAATTTTATGATTTGACGTTACTTTTAAAGTTCATAAACATTATCAGTGTCTGTTTAGCCAAAGTTAGCTAGAATAACAAAAACAAAATGGTTCTATAAGCTATTTTTATTTCATTTCATTGCATTAATGCTTTAAATCTTTTATTCTTTTGTAGGTTAATCTTTGACAGAAACAAAAATAAATCCATTAAGAAAGTCTCTATTGATGATATTATCCCATCTGTGACAGTAAAAAGGTAAACGTCAATGCTTTGTCAATTGAGACAGAGAAAAACGAACTCAAACACGTATACTATATTTATCACAACTGAATGGCACTTGTATTTTCAATACCTCATAGACATTTGTCATAAACATTGCAAATGTAAACAGGTCTTATCACAAGTTTACTTACACAAGATAACGTATCAAGAGATTTATTTGTGTATGTCTGATTCTCCAGGCAGATATGAATACGCCATGGATAATCAAATCATAAAGGAAGAAACGTGACATATCTGATTTTAAATACAGTATTCAGAATCACTGTCAGTAATGATTAATACATTTGTATCAATTGTTTTATATGTAAGTTATTGCAATTCTAAACAAAATAAATGACAGTATTTCAGATTGAGTGCATCTTTGTATGTTTGGATGCAAGTAATATGACTGTCTTTTTTTTTCTTCCCTCCCAGTGTTTGTGCAAGTCGGTATATAAAACTATAAATCAAAAATGTGTATTCACGTATCTGTGAGAGTGTAGTTTACATTTGTCTATTACCATACAAGCAAACTTTGGTGGAGCTGCTGTTATCCTTACAACTGAATGAATTAACTGCATGACAACAAGTTATAATAATATTCTTTGGTGAAACATATTTATGTTTATTATAATGATTCAGACCAGGTTTAGCCAGATATTTAAACTAACAGTATCTTTGATGAAAGAGCAGTATTAAATAGTAACTGCATATATCCCACATATCTACACAAATCTAACTTTTAGCTTAAAATTAATATATATACTCCAGTACAAGCTTTCACATACGTTTAATACTTAGGAACCTAAAGTTGTTAATATTTAAAAATATTTCTAGAAAAAATTTATGAAAAAGACTTTTTTTTTGCACTGAAAAAATATCTAGTTTTACATTAACAGTAACAATAAATTTCACAAATTTTAAAAGTACATAACGTTCAGTTACTTGGAGTATCAAATACAATCAGTCAGCTCTGAGAAATTGTTTAGAAGATATTTATACTTGTAAGTAAGAAGGAAAATCAGCTTATATTGATAATGTACATATTTATTTCAAGAAAGAAAAACCCCCAGACGTTTTCAAGGATATTAAGCAGAAAGAATGGCCATTTTATATTTATTTCACCTTTTGTTATGTACCGCTACAGCTTAGGTAACTCTGACTTTATGTTTACCTATGTACAAATGTATTCCAAAGAGTTAAAAGTCTTTATGTCATTTCCAACAGACAAAAAAAAAAATGGCTGATCTGTATTTTTCTGATGTATTACAGACCACCTCCTAGTGACATATCGATTACCTGTTTACAACCGTTTTATATTGTTCAAGTTATTTATACATCAATTATCAACTTCCTTGTGAAAATATTTTTTTACCAGAATACAAGATTCTAAAATTGCATGGACAGAGTTATGGGTGAAATTCTATTTACTGTTATTTTTGTGAATGAAGATTTGTTTCACAAAAAGATTTTTTTTTTTTTTATATATAACAAATTTACTGTTATTTTAGAGAAAGATTCTACTTTGAAAGCAACAAAAGAAAAGGTTTCTTCTTATCCTGATTAAAGTATTAAGGGTTACCATAGAAATATAGTTATAAAATGCAGAATTTATTTGTAGAAGAGATGAAATATAATTCAAGAAAAAATAAAATTATTGAAATTAATACTTTGACTGTAAACTGTTATTTTAAAACCTTTTTTCTTTCAATCTTTTTAATATTAAACAAAATTAAAGTTTGTTGTATTTTATTCTGTCACTATTGATTATATTAAAGTTGGCCAAAGGCTTTGAAGAGAAAACTTTCTGTATTTTATAACATAAAAATTGATACTATTTTACTCTGTGCATGTTTTATTTTATAAGAAAAGATTTTTGTAACAAAATACAAATCTTTTTGCACTGCCATTATCAATCATTTATTTCAAAAGGAAGCTTTCTGAATTTCATGAAATAAGTCTATACTATTTCACATGTTCATATTTTATGACAGAAAAAAGCACCCAAAAACATCTTTTTATAACTCTTTTTTACAGCTGAACAAAATACAAGCATATTTTATTCTCATTGTCACTACTTTATTTTAAAAATGGCAAAGGGTAATGAAAATAAATCTTTCCAACTTTCACAGAATACATCAGTACTATCATATTTCACATTGGAAAAAAAATATATATATATATATTTATTCTTTTTCATTCTGCTAAATTTTGTTTAATCTTCATAAATTTAAGAAATTAAAAAACTGAATTCAGAAAGTCCTCTCAATTCAGAAAAATAAAAACAGGTACTCACCCTATCACTAAGTGCATTATATTTGATACTGAGCTCATCTCTCTCTGCACGACTTGCAGCCAGCAGATCTTCAACGCGGTTTAGTTCTGCCGAAAGCAGACGATTCTCTTCAGAAATCTGCTGTGGTGTTGGCGTTGTCGTCATAATTCCACTGTTGTAGCCAAGATCTTCGCTGGTCAGATTCTTTGTGATGATTTCTCGTATTCGAGCTGGGATTTTAGCTGAGGGACTGCCGTCGTCCGCTTTCAGTGTGTAGTTCTCACTGTCTTTCAAAACTGAATCTTCTAGTTTCTGCAATAAATAAATAAATATTTCAAGTTTCCGAAATAAATGAATAAACCCTTCTAACTGAATTAAATAATAAAACTATTTTTGTTTTTCAAGATACAACACGAAATCAATAAATAAATCTTAAACCATATAATTATGAAATATACATTAAACATAAAATAAAATATTTAAATAAAGTCTCTATAGTATATGAACAGCAATACAGAAAGATGATAAAACAACAGATAATTTGGATAAAGTGATTGAGATAAATTGCAAATATACATAACAATTTAATTTTCGGTCTATTTGTATTGTTGCTTTTTGTGGTGAATGTTTTTGTTAATTTTTTTATTGTGTTTTTCTTGTATCTTTTTTTTTTTTTTCCCTCTACTAGGGGCATATTCTAAAAAAGTCAATGAATAAATAAATATATCTAACAAACAGATGAGAAAATTGTTTTCATCGAACGTTTTACTAAAACTGTTATTGGTTTATCAAGCATAAACATGTCTTGCATAATTAATTGAAAACACCACTCAAACCATTGAAAGCAATCAACAGACTGCTATTAATAAAAGAACAAACAAAATATTCCCAAATGTGCCTGGCCAAACACATGCAAACAAACAAATCAAAATGTCCCACAAGCAAGTTGTAGAAAAAAGATCTTTGAATACCTTCCTGTACCAGATAAAAATCTAAATTTAATGTTTTTAGTTTTTCTCAAAATAATTTACAATTTTAAAACTTCAAACTTATATTAAATTAACTTTGGATTAACAAAAATAGATCAATTGCAGTTCTGATACTACAAACTTTGCTGTTTATATATACCACATATATATCAAGTTGTTGAATCAAAAAACAAAAAAAAACATCATTTTTAGTTTATTTTTCCAATCAATACATAGGTATCGAAATTATTTAAAGTGAATTTTAACATTAACTAAAGCAACAAAGACCAGGATGATACTTAATGACGTGTATATACAGACTTGTGCTCAGTTTCAAAACAAAATTAAATAAATATTAAACATTCTCTTAAGTCAGAAATAGCCTCATTCTGTGATGCAGTGATTGTGACAAACAGAATGTTTAAAAAATAAAACATAATTGTTTTCAAAAAAAGAAGACAGATTACACTGAACTGCTCAGTATTTTATTTATATCTAATATATCAAATGATAATTATATACTACTAGAAAGTCAGTTTGAGCAACATATAAGAAATATATAACTGAAACCCATTTTCAGACCTGATTAAATAAACAACAATTTCTAAATGTGATGCAATATTTTGTTTATATCTACCTATCAAATGATAATTATATGCTGTCAGGAAAGTTAATCTGAGCACTGAAGAAATATATCACTGAACTACTCCACTTACAGATCTGATTAAATTAACAATAATTTCTAAATGTATTTTGTTTGTATTTAACATGATAACAGATTATACAATGACATAACTGTCTGCATAGAATCATATTGGTTAACTTAAACAATTACAGATCTCATTAAACGAACAATAATTTCTAAATTTGACTCAGTATTTTGTTTTTGTTTAACACAACAAATGATTAAATAAAGACAAATCAGTCAGATTTAATGTATTAGAAGAATACCATTGAATACCATGATACTTCACACTGAATTTGTAAGATAAAAGATTTAATTGAATGTATGTTATGTGTTGTTCCCAAGCAAAGTTTAGTGTTTAAAGTGCACAAATAACTGGTGTAATTAAATTTTTGTTTTTTTGTTTTTTGCTTTTTGCAAAATGCCACTGCTCATAAACTATGACATTATTTTCCCTTCACAATTTGACTCATAATGCCATCATATACATGGTGCATTTTCCTTAAGCAAGAGGAAACTTTTGATCAAGTCAATCTGCCCTGTTTGCCATCAAGACACAACTGTGAAAAGACTGATATAAATGAACAATACTTTTCCTGTGTCAGAGGCTATTTAAAAATCCAAAAGAAACTATTTGAATTTCAAACATTTAACAATAAAGTCATAAACAGGGCTACTGTGAAATAATGGACTACTCCAACAGTCAACAAATCTAATTAAGTGTATATAATCTGTAAATTCTTGTTTAAGGTTTAATGTATGATACACTAGCACAAACTGACTATTTCAATAACAGACATATGAAAAACATTTAAACTGTTAATTGGTCTTATTAAACATACAACAACATGTTAAATAAAATACTGGATTTTAGGAAATTAAAAAAAGTACTTCTAGTTTCAGAATTAAATTAATAAACCTTGCTAATTTATAGAAATAACAAACAAATTGTTTTATTTCAAGAATTATGAAATCAGTTAAACATTTTAATGTTCGATATGTATATTAACAACAATTATATTTTTCCAAGAAAGTCTGCTTGACATACATAAACTCCTGTGTAGGATTAACATTATGTAATGCCTGTCATTCAAAATTGTGTGCATTATAATCAGTACAAACAGCAAATGAATGCAATCAGGCTCTGGGGTTTATACCATTATGTTCCTTTCAGTAATGTCAACAAACATTTGTATATCATACTTCCATTAAGCACAGTGTGTTTAAAGCAAAACAAACCAAAACAATTGTTATGCTGTTCTGAATGAATTACTAAAGCATTATAGATGAACATATTATCTGACATGTGTGTGCTGCATTTAAAGTAAAATAAACCAAAACAACTGATATCCTCTTAGATTATGAATTAAAACCCCAGTTCAGCTACCAAGAAATTGTTATGGATTAAAATAAACAATTCATCTTATAACCAAACTCAGAAAACAAAATAGCTGACACGTATTGTTAAATCACATTTTTTTAACTGAAGATTGCCTGCAGTGATATACATTTAGAGAGTTTAAATATGTTCTATACTCTGTCAATTGATTCATTCAAAGTCTGGTATGCATGATTTATAATTTACATTTCTCTACAAAACATATCATTTATGTGAGCTTGAAGAAAGAAAGGAAAATGGCAGTCTTGTAGCTTATCCATGGGCATATTATATTAACTGTCATATCTAACTTTTAAACTTAATCACAAAAGACTGGTATCCAAAAAAACGAACAAAAAAAGAAATTCATCAAAAAAAATTTAAAGAACTGGCATAGTAATTCATACAATTATAGGTTCCATGCATTAGAAAAAATGAAAGTGTGTTAATTAATACAGTATGACTAAGCAGTTAAACATTTAAGTATTCTTTAACACTTGACTCTTGAGAGATAAATAAATGTAAATACTATTAATTTAAAATAAAAATAAACTGAAAAAGAAAATAATACATGCCTTCAAAATTGTTTTTCAAAAATACCCTACCTCCATGAATTTTATGTTTCCACAAGTCTTCCAAAAAGAAATGACTGCATCAACAACTTACTACTCTGTATTATAGTATATATACACTTTTCATTATGTAATAGACTCTGATGTGCTATAATATTACTGTATTATATTGTAGACAACACATATATGACATTACTACCTATATTATCTTTCTCTAAGAAGTTTAAGAAAAGTACTGTCACAGTGACACTTCATTAGAGGGAATGAATACTGCCATAAATATTCTTTTCACTGTGTGATAAACTGCACATTGTAATCAGGAAAACTGTAACACACAAGAGCTAATCATAAAAAGTAGTTCTTGGAATGGCAGGGAAAAGTTACTGCTCTCTCTCATTTATATCATTATGTAAATATTAATATTAAGAATAAAAATGTGTTAAACTGACACTGAATAAATCATTTAGTCTTATATTTCTTAAACTATTTATTGAATTTCTGTATCAGCTTATATTTTCTCTACTTGATTTATTTATGTTTTCAACTCTTTTGTCCATTTCTGATAACAAATGGTAGGAGAAAAGTAAAAAATAAAATGAAAATCCTCTATTGTATCATTTAGTTTCTTCTTTTTTTTCATTTAATTGTTGTTGGGGTTTTTGTGTTCTTATTTTTATTTCTTTAACTTTATAAAATTGAATAATTAATTTCTGCATAGAATTGAAGAAATCAGTTATTCTAGACAATAAGCTGAGTTGTGTCCACTGTCTATAAACCATTTTAATTTATCTTATGTATCAAGCAAAGAATTACTCTCAGAACATAAAATGCTCCATAAAAACCCATTCAGCTCATCTGGTGTTAAATGAAAAATAAATAAATAATTTAAATACAAAACATTTGATATCTAAGATAAAGAATCTTTTTACAAACTTTGAATTTGGCCACAAGGGAAATAATGTAATTGTCTTTTAATTTCTTGATAAATATTTAAATATATACCTTTCTGAAATGAATAGAGACTAATAGTTGGTATTAAACTGTTATGATTATGAAATATTACTCATTTAATTAAATTTAAAATTAAAATTAAAATTAAAATTATTTAACTCATAAATTTTAAAAACACAGCTTATCAACAATTAATCTGATTTTAGTATTAAGTGTTGTGATGTATGACTATTTATAATTTCATAATGAATCTTTTATATATATATATATATATATTGTTTCAACATCCAATTCATGCAATTTAAATTTATTACGATATGTACGGTAAGTAGTCCGCCGTCACATTTTAGTTACTTGATTAAAATCGATTCGTTTTAAAATTAAACTATATATAAAATTAAGTTAGTATTAATCAGAATGAAAATGATAAGGCACAATATTTGAATTCATTATTCAGTGTATGAAAAGCAACGCCAAATTTGACCTATTCTACTGAAACTTGAAAGACTGAAAGCACTGAAACCGAATCGCAGACTTCTGCGACAATCAAACGGAAATTCCTACCATATCAAAAGTATTTTCTAAATTTCTTCTTGCTCTCCCAGTTAACGAATTATTGGCAGAATAATCCTGTTCTGGGGGTGAAAAACTTCTAAATGCAGAATAATTCATTTTGCTAAAACTAAAAGTACTATCGCTTTCAACATGTACGTCAAAACGATCGTCTGGGTTCTTGATATTCTATTTTTAGATCAGCGGAAGTAAAGGGCATCCCAGGAAGTCACACTACGGATAGATTTCCTTTACATTTTCCGTAGTTACGCAATGACACCAAGAATAAAGAAACTGCACGGACATTTTTATCAATACTCTCTTAAATAAAAAAAGTAGCAGCCTTTCTGTTTAATATTACAAGCTAATTAAAACAAAATACAAAAATAACCGACTGACTGGAATCAACTATATTTGCAATTTAAACTAACTGTTTTAAATATTAATGTAGTCCTATTAATATTATAAAATAAAACTAATTTGAAAAAAAAAAAAAAAGAAAGAAAGAAAGAATGTTAAAGAAAAAATATACATATGTATAACGGTAGAGTAATTAAAAAAAAGTGATATAAATTTAATTTTTGAAATATATTTAAAGTTGTTTAAGGTATCAAATATCATGTAGCTTTGTACAATCTCTAACGTACAGCCCATGACCTTTAAAACAGCCCATGACCTTCATAACCTCGGAAATGGAGCCCAAGGGAGGTTGGTACACAAAAGATGATAATATAACAGGTGATATTTATTAAAAATCATAATAAGATTCTTAACTAGTAAAACACCCAGTTAAACCTGCTCCAGTGATTACTTCCATTAAGAATGTACTCGTTTGATACAAATAATATTTAGTATTAGCACATTCAAATTCATTACTAAACAATCATTATCTTTCAGTTAACAAATATATTAATTTTACTTAAATAATATTTTGTGAATTTCTGTTGATAATTACAAATAATATTTAAATAATAATAATAATAGCAGTAACAATAACAGAATCATTATTTTAAAAGAAAACAAAATATTAAAAGCTATCTCTATTTAGTTAAAAATGCGGAAATTAAAAAGAAATTTTACTACAAGCAACATAAGAAATCTACTGAAAATCTTTCACATTGTAGAACAAATTTCTTTCGATTAAATTCTCTCTCTCTCTCTCTCTCTCTCTCTCTCTCTCTCTCTCTCTCTCTCTCTCTCTCTCTCTCTCTCTCTCACTGTGTATTTCTATGTGGTTTTTCTTTTGTCTTCACGGACGTGTGATTATGTTTATGCTTGAATGTGCTCTTCCATGCAGAAAGGATACTTCAGATTCGAGAATCTGTACGAATCTAAGTGTATATGTGTAAGTATGTATGTACATGCTGTGCTTGCTTCTTTTAAATTAATTCAGTATGAAAATTTCTAAGTAACTAAATTCATCAGAAATGTAAACAATAAAAATATTATTTTAACCAGTTAACATGCATTCTAATTTTATGAAAGCAAAGCTTGCTGCAGCTGCAAAGAACAAGTCTAATGAAATATCAAAAATAATAATACTAATAGTAAAAATAAAACTCATATATATATATATATATATATATATATATATATATATATATAGCATACATGCATACACACGAAAGTATACACATAATTACTCATATAACTTTACACTAAGCACTAATACACAGATACTATTTTTATAATCATATTAAGGTACATTCAGAAAGAGATACACGGACTTGCAGACACAACCACATCCTGTTTTCTCGCATAAAGATTTATACTCGCATATACTCACAGAATAAATTGTACGCTCACGCGTACGTAATGCACTCACTCGCACACGACATGATCACTCAGGTACACATACATATATCTGAATTTATGCATAAAATAGAAACACACTGCATTCACACATACCCAGACACCTATAGCATACTCAAACGATAATACTCATAAACCCTCACACACACACACACACGCACTGTCACACACACAAACACACACAGTCACGCTCACACTCACCACGCACACAGACAAATAAATACATAAATATATTACATGCCTACACATACAAACACTACAATTTAGGTTCATTAAAAACACACATACATACATAAATATACAGATACTTATATATATATATATTACATCCTGCTCGTACAAATAATAGGTAAGCTAACAACGTTTACGTACGAACTTGCAAACACAGGTAACTAAAGTTTAAGCCAACCTGTATGACTCTTTCGAGCCTGTTGTCTCTGCCTTCGTTCGACATTAGTTCTGAGCTTCTTGTTAACTCTCTCTATTCCTACTACGTATAACTAAAACTTTTAAACGGCGACAGAAGAAGAAGAAGAAGAAGAAGAAAAAGCCTCTATGCAAGCTTCGAAACTAACGAAATACCCATTTTTTTTAAATCGACGCCTTTGCCAGTGATCACGCTCCCTCTAACACTTGTGTCTTTTCTCCGATTTTTCCCCGATACGCCAATATTTTGTACTCGGGTTAATGGGAAATCGAACTAAAACGTACACCAGACGGCGTTATTGTTGTCAGTAACTTAGACTGTGGCAAAGTTCAAGTCGTGTTTGGACACGCAGATAAATCTTACGCGCCAAAGATATGTCCCCGAGATAAAAATAATAATACAGGAAGATTTTTTCGATATCTACCTGTGAATTAAAGGTAGTTTGTTTTTTTGCCCCCCTTTTTTTTTTCTTTTTTTTTTTTCCTTAGAGACAGAAAGAAGAAAAAAACATATGTTCTTACCCAGACTGAATACAATTTCACTTGTTATATATTTTATATACTGCCAGATCAGCTTGTTTTTAATTTTTCTATTCTTTATTTTTTATTTTATATTATTATTTTTTTTAATTATTATATAATTTTATAAAAAAAAAATATATATTTATTTATTTATTTAGTATTTTTCATTATTATTATTATTATTATTTTTATACTTTTCTTTTTTCTTTATTTTTTTTTTTCAGCACTCTTCTGTTTATTTTTTTCTTTCTTTTTTCTTCGCTTTTCTTTATTTTTTATTTTATTATTTATTGATTTCTTCTTCATCTTTTTCGTTATTACTTTCTTTCTCTTTAAATTTTTTTTTAAATCATCTTATTTATTTATTTATTTATTTATTTATTTATTTATTTATTTATTGATTTATTGATTTATTTATTGATTTATTTATTTAACATTAAGTCTAGCCATTATTTTACGTATGTAAGAATAGATTAGAAAAAAATATATGTGGGGAAATCATAGAAATATCCATACAGGCTTATATACCTAAAATGAACACACACACACGGACACACACACACACACACACACACGGATATTCAAACGTACAAACAAACAAACCCAAACACTCGCGCAGGTACGCATATATACATACACACACACATACATGCATATATACATACATACATATATACATACATACATACATACATTCATACATACACGTTCAGACACAAATATACAAATACCACGTATACAAACACAAACATACTACACAAAGACACACACATACGTTATTACAAAACAAAACTGGGAATTAACCAACAACAACAACAAAATATATATTTAGAATTAGCACAACAAAAGCTCCTACGTTTATGAATTCCAAAAAAATCGCGCGTTTCCAGTCCCGTCCAATACTAGGAATAATGTACGTTATACAATAACGTCAGTATAACACTGTCACATACGCTATACAACAGTTGATTTATTGTTACAGTGGTCGTCCAAGATGACTGCACCTTCTTGACAAAATAATTGGCAGCGACGTGAATCCGATTTACTTCATGCCAGTGCTAGTGGTTATGGCAACGCTAAAACTGGAATGCAATATTATACACCGTTATGTTCATAGCGGTTAGGAGTTGTAAAAAATCACTTTAAATAATAGGTCTGATTGTTAGCAATTAGTACAGATATTTGTATGATTTGTATATATTTAAGTTTTCTTTTGTGATGATAAAAAATAATAAATAAATAATAGTAATAGTAATAAAATAATAATAATAAATATATTTTGCATACTTCAAAATCATGTTTTAATTGTTTTTGTTAGCCAAAATTATACAAAATTAATTAATAACCAACTATAACAACAATTATTTTTATGCATGTGTACGTACGTACGTATGTTTGCGTAGACAGGTATGTGTATGTACGTATGTTATAAACGTGGATTATTAAAACAAAAATTAATGGTGGATAAAATCTAGCTCAAATTATGCTTTCAGCATGTCTTCAAATTAATATTTTCAAAAAAAAGAGTGTATGTACTCAAATGTGATAAATATTATCGTCGTCGTCATCATCATATACATCAAGTATGTTCGGACAAGTCGTTATTGTATCGTAGATAAAGGGCGGTAACCAATATCTTGTCACGTGACAAAACAAAATAGAAAAATATTACGTAGAAATAATCGTAATTCTCTCTCTCTCTCTCTCTCTCTCTCTCTCTCTCTCTCTCTCTCTCTCTCTCTCTCTCTCTCTCTCTCTCTCTCTCTCCGATTAAATTTCATTTCATTTCTTAACATTATACAACAACATATATTTTCTTTTCTTTCATTTAGAATTATGTATTTGCATTTCTAAAAGTATACGGCCTCTTAGGAAAATAAAAATAAATAAAGTATGTAAATAATAACTAAAATAACAGCAACAGCAGGAACATCAACAACAACAACGACTATAATAATAATAATATACTAATAACTGATAAAAAAAAAAAAAACTAAACTAAACTTAGAAATAAATAATACATTTTTTAAAATAGGAAAAAGAAAAAGAAATAAAAAGAAACTTTTTAACAAACATGTTTGTTATTCAAGTATAAAAATCAACCTTCATTAATATATTTTGATCTGACTGCTAAATAATAAACATGTCATTACAAGTTATTCATTGCTGATAAAGTCTTGCATGACACAGTAATTGACAAGACTACATTAATAATAAATAACCAGTAACGCTCGTGTTGAGGAAATGGATACCCCAAAATACTAATAGAGAACACTGTTAATTACCAACATGGATCACGTTTGTCACACAACACGGTAATCAACTTGACCGACTGACCTAACATGAGAAAAAAAAGGGTGTTTTTTTTGTTGTTGTTGTTGTTAGTTTGGGTGTTTTTGCAGATGAAAAATAAATTCTTTGATTGATAAATTATTGTGATAAATTCTGGATTTTCGTAATCGTTAACCAATATCGAGTTTTTGCCAATAAACAATCGTGGTCAGTGTTAATTATTGGTATTAACTGAAAAGAAACAAAGTACGACTATTAATCGATTGCCGAGAACTAACTCAAAAGTTGTTTACGTTCTTATAATTAAATGATGTGTGTGAAAATTATAGTTCTTACAAACTGATTTCAGATACTTTAAGAAAAAAATATATAATAAAGATAAAATTATGTAAATAAAACAGTAAAATACAGTTTGAAAAATCAGAAGGTTTAAGTGCATGTTTAAATAAAAAAAATACATCTGCTACTGATTGTAAACTGCAAAGAAAAATAAATAAAACTATTTAATTATTGTTATATAGGGTGATATATGTTTATTAACGTACGTAGTTATAGAATGTTTGTAATATGTAATTATTTTGTAAGGTACAATTTATAATTTCCATTTCACACACACCCAAGAACGTATACCACATATAAACACGAACATACATATACACATACAAACATATGTATATACATATACATACATACATATATATATATATATACACACACACACACATACATATCATCATATGAACGTACATATAGAGAAATTCGTTTGCTACATTAAAGTATCAATCAATCCTTTTCTTTTGAAAAGAGAAAATTAAAAACATATCTGAAACAATTTATAATTTCCAGTTCACACCCACCCAAAACGTATACCACATATAAACAGACACGAACATACATACACACATTAAAGTATCAATTTTCCTTTTCTTTTGAAAAGAGAAAATTAAAAAACATGTCGGAAACAAAAGTGTTTTGTAAAACCTCTGACAATGCTTACTGATGCAAACGGACCAATGTGATCTTCCGATGAATCTCCAGACACATATTTGCAGGCACGAACATACATTCAAACATATATATCCTTTTAAAAAAAATACTATTTTTGCCTTTCAGCGTTCTATCTTGAAAACGTGTTTGTCAATGAACTGAAGCGTTAATTCACATGGCGTCCATATTTCCAATTAACTTTTAATTAGACGGTGTCGTTTTTAAGGTTTAAAATTTCTCGTGAATTAAAATACCACTGTCAGAATAGACGAAACAGTTGACTTTGCGCTGTTACAGTGTTTTGTCAGGGTCGTAATTCAATATTAATATCCCAGGACATAACCAAGATGAAGGCAATTAATTTAATTCTGTGAAATATAATTACAACCAATGTATTAATTTCGATAATATATTACCCAGCACGAGGTGTGAGTATGTTGTTTTGTTTTTACGTGAAATAAATCTGAGGTGTGACAAGCAGCTGTGATAAAAATAAAACCTGCACAATGTTTGATATATTTTTGATCAGGTGGACGTTTATGTAAAGTTGAGTTAGAAAACAGCTAGAAAGAATATTCTGATGTATAGAGTTGTAATATGAGAGAGAGAGAGAGAGAGAGAGAGAGAGAGAGAGAGAGAGAGAGAGAGAGAGAGAGAGAGAGAGAGAGAGAGAGAGAGGACATAGTAAGACCGACAAAAAAAAAAAAAAAAAAAAAAAAACTTCAAAAGTTTAGTCATTTGCTTTGGAGATTAGGATAATGGTTGTTAATCGTCTGTTCATTCACAGAATCGTTTTACCTATTAAAAATAAGAAACGACAGACAAAAATTTGGCGTTCGTATTTGCAAACACTTTGCCCTTTTCTCTAGCGGACACTGCCCATACAATCGTTTGAAAGAGGCATTGTGATTGGCTGGTTCACCAGCTGCCGATAATAACGTCTGCTCGAAGTACATACAGCTTCAATCATAAAATATCTGAAGAGGGTTTAGCTACCTATACACTATAGACTTTAAATCTTGGCAACAAGGTTGTGTTTTGGTCATTATATATTATAATGATATTACACCGGTCACCGAAAACAATTCGTCACTTGTTCAACACGTGTTTCTTTCAAAACTTTCCATTCATTTTAAATTTTATTTTATTGTTGCTATTATTATTTTTTTTCTTTCTTTCTTTCTTTCTTTCAGAAACCAATTACCTTTTTTTTTCTGTGAAACCTATTTTAACAGACAGCTAACAAAAAGAAAAGTTTTGCCATTTTCCATAAAGTTGATTTACGAAATATTTCATTAAATGTGTTAAAACAGATTCAATCAAAATAATTAAAATATAAAATTAAGTTTTTTCTTTTTATTAAATTATTTAAATATAATTTATCTTTATAAATGCATGATTTAACTCTATTAAATAAATCACAGTTCAGTGTAATTAAACAAAATTAAAATAAATATTTAATTTATTCAAGACTTTAATTCTGTCTAATTTTAAAATGTACTTGATTAAGAAACAAATCGTTGACCTTCTGTTTTGAATTATTCTCTTTACTTGTAACATGTAAACACACATTTACATACACATAACTGTACACATGCATATGCACATACACAAACATACATACAAAATTATATCATGACATCACTGATAAACTATCTTTTAATTTAATTATTTTATCATTTGAAAAATATTTTTCATTTACCACTTTCTCACGGTGTCAATCAACTAAAAAAAATTTAAAAATTATTTATTCAATATATCCATTACAGAGAATTTCATATATGCCAATTTATGATCGTATCCATTGCAATATTTTTCATTTATATAAATTTATCAAATATCGTTTGCAAAATATATCATTTACGTCATTTACATCATTTTTGTTATAATATCCATTACATAGTTTTTATTTATCTAAATATATCATTATATGATTTACAAGGTATTTCGTTTACGTAATTTAAAAAGTATATAACATTTACGTCATATTTTGTCTGTGTTCGTTACAAAGTATTACAACATTTCATTTTTGTATCCATTACAAAGTTTCTGATTTATGTAAATTTATTAAAATATCGTTTGAAAAATACTTCGTTTAGGTTATTTTTATTATTATATACATTACATAATATTTTAATTATCTAAATTTATAATTTTATCATTTACGTCATTTTAAAAATGTGTTAGTTACACAGTACTGATATACAACATTAATATAAAATATTAATTTTGCTAAATAATTCAGCAAAATATCTGACAAAATATAGACTAAGAATATGTGCAAGTTTGCACATATGTTATTCACTCCGAAAAGATTTTAACACAGAGAAAAATAAATAACTAAACAAAGAAAGAATTATTCCAAAACACAAAGTAAAATCCTATTAAAGCTAATTTTAGGGAGGTATGCACATTTATATCGTATCAGATTTGAAAGGCAGCCAAAATATCTTAATGTTATTTGAACAAAGTTCTAGTTTGCAATATCTGAAGTACTTTTATTTTCCTTTTTTATTTATTATTATTATTATTATTATTATTATTATTATTATTATTATTATTATTGTCGTTGTTATTGTTGTGTTGTTTTTTATTATTATTATTTTGTTGTTGTTGTTGTTGTTGTTGTTCAACGGCAGTGGACTTTCTCTTTCTATTATCTGTATAATTTAGTACTTAGTTAAAAGTTATAACCGTAGACAAAACATTAAAAAGTAAAAACAGAAAAAATTAATAATAATAATAATTATAATAATAATTAAAAAAATTAAATCTAAAATTAAAATTAAAAAATGAATGAATTACATCGTCAAATAAATTAATGTTTTCCTTTTAGATATAGTGCAAAATGAAAGGCAAAAGTGTCTGAATCAAAAGTGATTTAATTAATATGAAAATTCATCGGTTTTTAATTTCTGAAATTAACTTTACTGCAATTATTGTATGATGATCTTCTGGTTCTGTTTTCATTTGTTTTAAATTATTTTAATTTTTATTAGTAGTATTATTCGTACTTTCTGTATAGCTGCAAGTATGTTTTAAAAGATTAAAAGCGCCGAAGCCAATTGAAACTTTGTTACATTCCAAAAATGACTGGCTAATTTACTTTTACGTATATACACTAGGAATGGATTTGTCTTCATGAGTTCGTAAATAAACAAACAAATGAATGAATGAATTAATTAATGATCAAACAGACTAATAAAAAAAAATATATAATAACAACAACAACAATAATAATAACAACAGTAATAATAATAATAATAATAATAATAATAATATAAAAATATAAAACAAGAAAAAAATAAAGAATGTCTATTGTATCACCATTTAATTTATTGACAGCACTGGGAAAATAATAAAATGATTTCCATAACAAATAACGTGTGGCTATAATTAAAACGCTAGGCCTCCATATATATTATGGGTATGTGCAGTTCTACTTATTGTCGTAGTGTACATAAAACTTTCGAGTCGATACTGTTCAAAGTTTCAAAGACGCGATCAAGCAGAAATCATAAATGGAAGTTTTCTAATGCCTATAATGGATCGGCAATATTAATATTATTAACGTCCTTTTATGTCCATACGTCCACCAACCTATGTCCGCTCATTGTATGCTTTATAAAATATCTTAATATTAATGTACGTGTGTGTAAGTATGCGCATATATGTATGTTTATATATATGTGTGTGTGTGTGTGTTTGTGTTTTTGTGTTTGTATATGTGCGTGTGCGTGTCTTTCTCTTTGTACATATACATGTTTGTGTGTGTGCGCGCGTTATAAAATACTGTTATAAAAATTATATCCGTTTAAAGAAATTAACAAAATCTCATTTTTAATGTGTCATTTTCTTAGATGAAAATAATTCTTGGATCTCAAGAAATTTAGTGGGGTTTTTTTTTGTGGGAGGGGTCACGTGATGACGCGAATTTGTCCAGTAAGAGGATTGATAAGAATTGCATTTTTAGAAAGTGAAATTATATATTATAAATGCTCGCAAATAAACATTACAAAGCAAGAAGAAATTATTATAATTAAAATGTACGACACAGTCACAATTAAACGCAGATAACCGCGCATATATACACACACACAGATACAACACTTACATGCATATTTACATACATAACTTAATAAAGATATGTACTCACTCAAATACTTATGCATACTTTACTAACCTTTTACAAATACATGAAAACAAATTTAATGTCATTCTATATAAATGGCATAACAAAAGCTGGTATATTCACAGACGCATATACATACTTACACCTGTACAATACGCAGAATTAAATTCTTGGAAGCAAACTTTTTTTTTTTTTTTTTTTTTTTTTTTTTTTTTTTTAACCCTGCATAATAGGCACAAACGCAACGATAATTAAACGTATTCGAATACTACTGAGTTTTAACAAATTCATGGAAGCAAAAATGTTATTTTTACATACAGAACATAATAAATGTTCGTACGTACAGCCACAGACGGGTATATTTATATACATAGGTGAAACTTAGGTCATAGAATTCGTGAAAACAAACTTACCTCCACTGTAGAAGAGTTTTAGGCAGCAGTAATACGTCCAGCAATAACTAGCTATTTTGAATTTAGTAACTATTTATTGCCCATACTTATTTATTGTCACGCTAGATTTGATACGTTATAGCCGTCTGCTTTCATTCTTAATCCCCCACAAGGCGAATGTATATTTTTTTTTCTTCTCTGTATACATATAAAACCCATGTTCATTGGATAAAAGAATTATCTCCAAGGATTTATTCTGACTTTTAATTGGTACATTGTTAAACTGTCGTTGCCACGACTACGAGTATGTAATCTAATTCCGATTATGCGAAAATCTGTTTTGCTTTCCTTTTCAGCGGTGAAGGAATTATTAAATTTTGGCGTTTTTGTTACGTATAAATCTGTTCTTCGAAATATTTAATTAACGATTTATAATTTGTAATATTTCTTCACTTTTTTAGATTAGTTGGGTTGTGTGCGTAGGCAGTACAAAATGGTTTTGATTATAATACTTTCCTTATCGGTTTAGTGACAGATAATCAAGTGGTCTTTTTTACTTTTTGTTTTTAGAGTGATTATATATATAACGTGTTCGAAGGTCAGTGCCCGTACACTGGCGAAAGAATGAACATTATATTTTAAATTTTATTATTAACAGCTATTAGGCAGCTAAATAAGTTAATAGGTGCATTACTTAAACAATGAATATCTATCTACTGTGTGTGTGTGTGTGTGTGTGTGTGTGTGTGTGTGTGTGTGAGTTATTATGAGTCACAAAATTTGCATTTTTCAAATTATAATATGAATGTTGTTAAATTACATACAACAGAAAGTGATATTTTATCTGTACCTTCCCATGAATCATATATCAGGGTTTTCGATTAAGCGAGACTGTTGGAGATGATCGACATTGCTGCGACTGTCAACCAATAATTATTGCTGAGCTACGCATTTGTCTTGTGTGTAGTATGTTAGGAGTGGTACGTTACTGGTGTCAGTATGCAAATGTACATTATAATTATGTGTACTTTTGCCTAGTTTAATTTGAAAAAATGCAATAAAATGAAAGCAAATTGAACTCCACAAATTTATAACTAAAAATTTTAAATAATAAACATAGAAGTAGAAGAAGAAGAAGAAGAAGAAGAAGAAAGAATGAAAGAATGAAAGAAAGAAAGAAAGAAAGAAAAATAAAATAAAATAAAATAAAATAAAATAAAAATAAATTTTAAAATAAAATAAGTAAACGAAATAAAACAGTTAAACTGCGAAAAAGAGCGAAAAATGCCGATAACATCCGACAAACTAAACGATTACGTTAAACGAGACTGAATGTAAACAAAGATGGACGACAAGGTCGATAAAAGTATACCGGCACTGCGTGTCAGTCAGGTTTGTTTTAAATTATCTTACTTCTTTTCTTTATTTGTTTTTGTTTTTTCGGTGCGCTTTGCTGATAAATATACCGTGAGTAAGAAATATGTAAAAAAAAATAATAATTTAATCATGCAGAAGAAAAAAAAACAAAAAAACTTTTAAACCTATGTAAGTCAGCTGGGTCTAAATCAATAAATTAAAGTAAGCTTGCTACTGGGTAATGTGAGTTGGTGGTCTGTGTACCGTATTTGTGCAGATAAATGCACTCAGGAGATTACTGATTTAGTTATAAATATTATGTATACGTTACCTTTTATCATGTTACAACAGAGAGGGACTTCTGGAATATTTATGATAATTTATTGCTTGTTATTTTGCACTGACACAATTAATAATCATATGCTGTATATTTAAAATTCATTTTTTGTTTGATGTAAAATTAAAAATTAAAAATATGAAGGAAAATAAATATTCGTTTTTGATTTTTTAAATTAATTAATATCATTTACTCATAGCAAGTTTTTAGGTATACTTAATAAATCAGCTTTGAAAAGATTCATGTGCTAAATTTATATTTTTTTAATTTATTTTTTAATTTATTATTATTTTTATTATTATTTTATTTTCATATTTTAGTTGGATTCTCATGAATTAGATCAAGAAGCTTTTCAGCTGATAAAAAGTCAAGTGAACAAAGTTTTTAAATATCAACAGGTAAAGAACGAGTTGATAAATGTGCAGTAAAAAACCCATCACAGATGTACACCCACACAACTCAAACACAGACAACCAAATTCAAAATACATACAGAGAAATACACACAGACACATGTACATAGTAAAATACACACAGACATAAATAAAAATGTAGACACATAGCCATGAAAAATATTTACAGACACAGACATACAAATTATACAGATACACACACATACACAAAGAAGTACATACAGAGACATACACAACTTAAAATATACAAAATGAGACAGATACACATATAAAATTGTACATACACACAATAAATAAAAACACAGACATATATCCATGCAAAATATTTTACTGTCACACACGCACACACACAAAATACATACAGATATACACTCATATAAAATACATACAGACATAGGCACAAACAAAATATAGAGACACATAACCATGCCAAATATTTACAGACACAAACACAAATAAAGAAATAATATAGACACACATGTATAAAATACTCACAAAGACATATACACACACAAAATACAAAATACATACAGATACAAAAAAGCATTCATGTATAAATACAATATAAACACACACAAGAGAGAGGATTAACCCTCATTAGTGATATTAACAATGCCTATTTAATTATTACAGAGAAGAAAAACAGAAAATAGTTGTTCTAATTTTAATACTATTTTTTTTAAAATAATTTTTATAATTTGAAAGGAAAAACATTGAATGTATTATTATTATTATTATTTTTATTGTTGTTGTATTCGTCATTATCATCATTTATTTATTTATTTATTTATTTAAAAATATTGTTCCTATTATTATTATTATTATTATTTTTATTGTTGTTGTATTCATCATTATCATCATTTATTTATTTATTGCAGTCAAACTTTTTAACAAAATATGACCCTGAAATAACAGCCTTGTTGAAACTTGTTATATGGAAGGTAAGATTCAAAACATCTTTATTTTTTTCATAATTATTTTATACTTAATTCATTTAGAAAAAAAAATATTCTAGCCAAAGAATTTTGTGACCACCCACCCTACCAGTCTTTATTTTATTATTTTAATTAAGCTACTGTCAGATCAAATTTCTTTAGCTTTACCTCTTTCAAATATGATTCCATTTAACCATGTCATCACCTATTATGACAGTTATAACAGTCATGGTTTTATTCGAAAAGTGGTTGTAATTATATATGGTCAGTATTTTAACTTGCTGTATTGCTGATGTGATCGTTTTCACAGATACAGTTCATTAAATTATAACCGAATCTCTTATTTATCAAGTCATATTTTAATCAGTTCAGTACACTGCGGGGTATCGTTTACTTCAGTAAGTTGAAAAATCCCTTTTTGGTAGTGAACAGGTTAACGGATATAGTTGATTATATTTCGACATTCAAACATGAAAATCTTTTAACTGTTTTTGTTTGTGTATATATATGCCTGTTATGTTTATTTTTATATGAGTGTATGTTTCTATACGTATTTTGAATTTGTACATCTGTGTTTGAGTTGTGTATGTATACATCTGAGATGTGTCTTTTTTTAAATATATTTATCAACTCATTCTTCACCTGCTGGATATATAATTTTTTTAGATATTCCTCACTAGGCAGATTTTAATTGGAAGAGTGAACCACTTTCATAGATAATGATATCGTTTATAAAATTTTACTTTTTTGAAATTTTAAATTTTAAATTGACATGTATAATACACATTTGAGTATTTTACTTTTTTATTTTATTGGATGCATGGGTTTATGTGAATATATGTATTCATTACTTTATGAAGACGTAATTGAGTGGTCTGTATGCATATCTACATAATACATGTAGGTGTGATTGTGTATGTTTGTGTATGTATGTATGCATGTGTGTATATTTTTGTATGAGTAGATATGAATGTGTTCATTAGCATATGGATATAAAATTGAGGGGCTTTGTGTGCATATGTAAAATATACACCCACCTACATTCATAAATAAATACATACATATATATATATATATATATACCTACACCCATATATACATGCAAACATATATGTGTGTTTTTTACATATCTGTATTCTGTGTGTGTGTGTGTGTGTGTGTGTGTGTGTTTGTGTGTTATATCTACACAGATTAACTTGTTAACATTTGTCTAACTAAAGAGCTGCTGTAATCAGTCAGCTATGGCAAAGACTCTTATCTAAATTGCTAGTTAAATCTGCTTAACTCATTAGTAATATTTGAATACTGCATTTAAGCCTTTAGATTAATGTCAAATGAACAGTTTACAGACTTCAGAACAGATTTGTAATGGTGGATGAACACTGATACAGTCTCAGATGGAAATTCCTAACAATTTTCATAAGGGATAGGGTTTTTTTGGCTTGTTCCTGTGTGTTAGTTCAAATCCTGTTAGAGGATTTTTTTTTTTTTTTTTTTTTTTTTTTTTTTTTTTATTTTATTATTATTATTATTATTATTATTATTATTATTATTATTATTATGGTATTTTTATTTGATTATTTTTTTTTATTTTTTTTTTTTAGGTTAATTTTTTTTTTTCATTTTATATAATTTCAATATTTATTATAAATTTAAAAAAAAAAAAAATAACTTAAATGTTTCAACAGAAAGTTATTTGTTTATTTATTCCCTTCATTTTTTTTTTTTTTTAAATACTTTATTTAGTTTATATTTTTTCCAGATCAATTTCAAAATACAGTTATTTTAATTGTTATTTTATCTATAGTTATATTTGTGATTCTGTAATAAAGACATGTTGTGCATGTTTGATTGTTCCAGGATCAACTGGTGCATGTTTGATATGTTCCAGGATCAAGTCCTGACACTGGATGTTAAATTTTGCTGGTATAAAACCCATTAAGACTTAAATCTAACATACTAACACTAACACTGTCACATTTAACAAGATTCAAAACAATATCTGAAAAATACTGAAAATTTAGTTAGATTATTTATTCTCATTAGCTGTAGGTAAAATAACAATAAATAAACATAGCAAGAAAAACAGACATTTTGAATTTTTTCAGAATATTTTTCTTTCTTTTCTTTTCTGATTTTTCTTTTTATTTTATTATTATTATTTTTTTTTAAAATATTTTGTTCCCCAAGACATTGTAGGTATATTTTAATATCAAACTTTCTTTTGAAAATATATGTTATTCTCTTTTTTTTTTCACAATACCTCAAATATTGTTTAAAACATAAATAGAAATTCTTTTGAACATCAATATTCAAAAAATGTACTTTTTTTATAACATTATTCTTCTTTTGCTTCAGTGTCACACAAACTTTAATAACCACCAAAAATAAATAAATAAATTATTTGGAAGTGTTTGTAAGGTATTGAGATATTTGTTGAAAATATAATTATTGGATGACAGAATAAACAAATGAAAATCCTTAGGAAATATGTTTAGGTTTCTCTTTCTAACATCTTAAATAAACTTTGATAAGAAATAACTTAACTCAGTGCATGGCAATTTGCCAAAATTTTAAAGACATTTTGTCTTTTTTGTCTTGCAGATAAACTTTGAAAATAAATAAATAAACTAATCATTTGAAAGATTAAAAAATATATATATTGGCATTTTGTTCAAACCATTATATACATCAATAAATTAATAATAATAATAATAATAAAAATAATAATAATAATAATATATACATGTGTGTGTGTGTGTGTGTTGCTTTTTATACAGAACTAGAATTTTAACCCATCACATCAGTACTTTTTCTAGCTGTTTAAAAGAAGATGTCTGCATTTCTGAAGGAATAGAATAAAATTCTTCACTTTAAAGTAAAAATTATTACTTACCTTGGCCTCATCTTCATCCAGATAGTAGCCCATGGGAGTCCTCAGTACTATAATGGAACGGTCTGATTGGCTATATGTCCTGGGGACACTATGTGGTCTTTGAGAGTATACTTTGGAGGCCATCTGAGGCTTAAATTTTGAGAGGTTCCTCCCTCTAGTTGCATGAAGGAAATTTCTTGTCGATGTTGTCCATACCGGAGGCGTCTGCGTTTTTATATTGCTGACATCAGTAAAACAGTCACTGACAACTGACTGTTCGCCGTCGTCACGGTAACCTTGCAGTAGCTCGTCAGTGTCTCCATTCGATTTAGTTGAAGAGAGTTTCTGTCTGCATGGCGGAATTTGCAGGTAATTAGAACTTTCCGTGTCATCACCAAAACTGGCGAAATCCTCGTCATCATCATCATCGTGAACTGGTTCATCATCGCTGACACTCCCAATGTGTTCTTCATCGGAATCATGGGATACATTCGCCTTGGGCTTTGAGGTTCGTTCGCAAATGACATCCCCCATGACATCTTCTACGACTGTGACCTTTTTACCTTGACCTATCTGACATAGGTCAAGGTCTTCAAGGGAGAGCGGACCTATCTGTTTAAAAGAAGATGTCTGCCTTTCTGAAGTATGGGAATAAAAATCTTCACTTTGTGACTCCATGGACAGGAAGCTTTTTGAATCCATACTGAAGAACTGTCCTGACAGACTTGTGGACAAAAGTGAACTGTCTTGCAGATTAGATTCAGGTTTCAGTACAGGGGAGTCTGTATCTTTGTGAAAAGCTTCACCATCTGTTACTATTGTTCCTGAATCTTTCACATATGTTCCTGATTCCGCAGTATTTATTCCTGTAACATTTGTTCCAACATCCATTACATTTGTTTCTGACCCTGTAACATGCACGCCAGAATCAGTCAGATGTGTTCCTGATTCTGTCGTACTTATTCCTGACACTGTAGCATCTGTTCCTGACACTGTCACATCAGTTCCTGACTCTGTAACATTTATTCCTGATTCAGAGTAGTCAGTAGATGTGACAACTACAGCCTCTGTTTCCTGCACAGTCAAATCAGATTCGGTTACATTCGTACCTCTCTGTTCTACAGGTGAATCGGAAACCTCTTTTGTGACATCACTTCCTGTCACCTTTGCACCAGCACTTCCTTCAGATGATTTCTCGTCTTCAATGGGATCCATTTTTAAATGGCAGAGAAAATTTGTGCAGCAAAACCCTTGTATAATAAAAAAGAACAAAATTCAATAAAAAAAAAAACTCGAAAGATTATCTTTATATTTACTTCAGTGACAAAGTGCCTGTATGCTGAGCATGAATACACTGCTTTGTAATTCAGTGTTTGAAAAAAAAAATATTAAAATAACAGTTCTCTGGAAGTCTGCCAAGTTCTACCCAGTTTCCTATGACATTGTAATTATAGACAGCTTCAAAGCACAGATCACCCATACAGTCATTGAAACAACTGATCAAGTGTATTTGCCTCCAGTTCTTCTTCTACCTGGCACTTGTCTCAGGATTTAATAAATCTCCTAATATACAGAGCTAGTCAGTCATAAGCAGTCCTTGAGATAAATTTTTTCTCTGCCAAGCCTTCTATCAATGAAGAAAAAGAATCACTGAAGGTTTTAAAAAAATATCATTATGAAAAAAAATGAGAAAAAAAAGGAATGATTTGTAAAGCTGTTTGCATTAAGCTATATCAGCTCAGTAACCGGCGAAGTCGTTCACTCCCTTGGCATTAAATGTAGTCGTCTGTGAGCGTTAAAAGACACCGCGACTGAAATTTCGTCGGTTTAGGTAACAGTAGATCTCGTATATCACACTGGCTGACCCACTCCGCACAAGGAGCTTTATTTCCAGATTTGTCACCAGGCTTTGTACTGGTCACATTGTTTTGTTAATCCATAAATTTCGAACAAAAAAAAAAAAAACCACAATCCTCCACCATATTTTGTTGGAACTCTGTATATTTTATTTTAACTCAAAGCATTAATTTATTCCATGTTTTTTTTTTTTTTGTTGTTTGTTTTAATTTTATTGTTTTTTTTCAGTTTCACCCTTTTAGAAAGCCATTTTTATTGTTTTTCCTGCTAAATACATGTCACCATAAACCCATAAAAATTTCTTATCGCATTTTGACTAACTTGTTTTCAACGGATAGATTGTTTACAAGGCAGGTGGAAAAAGAATCAATAATCAATGGAGATACAAAATGCACAGACTTGAAAGCAAATCGGTCTGTCTGTCATGGATAAAAATACGCTTTAATTCTTTCTCTGACTGGTGGAGCAGACTTAATTTTAATCTAATGAACATAACCCATTCATTGAAAGTCTTTGTGCGTATTTATGTTTGGTCTTTAGTACTGTCAAAATGCCTGCTTTTAGTATTGTCAGAATTGGCGTCTGCTTCAGTGCAGTTACTGCACAGTGCTAATCAATATGGCAGACATCAAATGGCTGAGAGTGTCATTTATTTTTAACTTGAGAAATAAGCACATTTTCAGTTTATTAAAATTAAAGGTTTTATAAATGGAGAAAAAAAAAAGAAAAGACAAAAATACTGGTTTTTATATCTGACTGGTTTGCAATTGTA
>CM022674.1:5648935-5706435 GCA_012295275.1 Chrysomallon squamiferum
TATTTTTAATAATTGATTTATCAGATGTTATGATTATGTGTTTTCCTGTTCAGGGAAGGTTCTTTTGACAGTTTCATTTATATAAGATCATTATGAATATGATGGCTTATAATTTCAAAGATAGTACAAATTATAATTATTTTTAAAAACATTTGTAAAATAAATAAATAAATAAATAAATAAATAAATAAATAAATAAATAGATAAATAAATAAATAAATAAATAAATTAATTAATTAATTAATAGTTTGAAAGGAAAAACATTTTATTATAAATAAATAATGAATAAGAAAAATAAAAAATAAACAAATAAATAAAAAGCTTTAAATGAAAAAAAATAAAAAATAAGTAAGTGAACAAGTAAGTAGGAAAGTAAAAAAATAAAATAAATAAATAAGTAAATTAAGTCAGTACAAAGCCATTTTTATTTCTGTATTTTAAATATGAAGTTCATTAATAATGTAACATGTAAAAGTGTAAAGTAAATATTAAATAAATAATAACACTAACAAAATTAAATAAATAAAAATAAATAACCAGAAACAAACTTTTATGAGAATATATTGTACCTGTCATTAATGCAAACATGTTTTATAAAAATTCTTTATACCATCATTAAAGTTTTTTATATTCTTTTTTATTATTAACATTGTTTTCACTACTCTACTCAAAAAAAATAAAAAATAAATAAATAATAACAATAAAATAAATAATAAGACGAAGAAGAAGAAGAAATATAAAATTAAAAAATGTATCCAAAAGTGAAAGGAGAATATACCAAGGTTATGGAGGACACTGGTTTAACATTACTGTAAGCTTATTAGTGTGATCTTTTTAATTTTAATGTAATGTTATTTTATATTACTGTTATTATTATCTCAAGCAAATCTATATTGTACTATATCATACCAACAGTGTTCTGTACTGTACTATACTGTTCTGCACTGTACTATATCATACTAATACTGTACTGTACTCTACTGTACTGGACCATATCATACTATATTAATACTTTACTGTTAGTACTGTACGATATTATAATATACTATACATACTACACTATACTACACTGTAATATGCTGTACTATACTGTACTATACTGTTTTATACTAATACTGTACTGCATTGTACTATACTGTACTCTACAATGCCATTCTAATATTCTGTTGCATTACTATACTAAATATTAATTAACACTGTTTTTATTCTGTGCTGTGCTATGTTATGCTGTCCTGGCTTTTCCTATTCTATTCTGACTTTATATTATTATGCTACACTATACAAGCCATATTACACCATATTACACCACCACATTACACTACCTTACACTACTATACTTTTCTTTTTGCATAATATTTGCATTACAGTTTATATTTTATTTTATTTTATTTTATAGTATTTTATTTTATTTTATTATTTATTTATTATTCTGATTTTAAATTTCTTGCAGTTTTCACTGTATGCAACAGGTTCAACAATTGGTCAAAGAATTTTGAACATTCGCTATGGTAACCAAGACACCTCCTCTTGGATTGGTCCTTACAAGAAGATAATCTACGCTGCCCTTCTGATTGGCTGTCCCTGGTTGAAGGACAGGTCAGGTGACTTGATTAGACTAATGAAACTTCAAGCATGGGAAGACAAGGTGTGTTTTAGTTTGAAAATTTTAATTTGTAAATACAGAAACTCTCCAATATAATGTAGATTCTAAATACGTAGAGTCATTCTTGTGTAGTGAATGTTATTTTATGTTATTTTTTAAATTTAACAATTTAATATTTTTACAACACACTTGTACTGTTATAGGATTTACTCTAACATTTGCAGAACCATTCACAAACAAAAAATAGGGAGCATCTGTTTATGTCCAAAAATTAATTTCAAAATATATTTTTAATTTTTTTTTTAAATACATATAAAATTTTTTTATTTAATCTTGAATTAAAAAGAAGTATATTAATTAATATTAATATAGTTCAAATAGTTAATTTTAATTAAAATGGTTCAAATAAGCTATGATAAATGAATTTCTGAACAAAATTTTGTAATAAACTACTTGATTTAAATCTGTATGGTAAAATGTTTTATTTAATCTATATTATGATGGGAAGCAAGTAATAGATTAAAAATAATTAATTATAGGTTTAATAACATACATTATGTGTGTGTGTGTGTGTGTGTTTGTATTTGTATGCTTGAAAGTGTGAGTGTGCATTTGGATATCTGTGTGTATGTGTGTGAGTTGTTTGCCATGTATGTATATGTGTGTTTGTGTGTATATGAAGGTGTGTATATGAATGTTTATACATGCATATGTGTGTGTGCTAATGTTGCTACAATACTACTACTACTACTACTACTACTACTAATAATAATAATAATAATAATAATAAAATAACAAACACATCAACAAAATAACAAGTGACTAACAATAATAACATTATTTTAGATAGAGAAATGCCTCCATTGGATAGAAAGCAGCCTCAAGGTGGCAGCACTGGTGAACTTCCTGTTGTTTCTGAGAAAGGGTGGGTACCAGCTGATTGTGGAAAGGATTCTCGGAATCCAGTCTAGGCATCCAGAGAGACAGAGATTAAGACAGGTATAAAAGAAAGACACACTAAAATTTCAGACAAGGGAAAGTTGATCTGGGTAACTGGTTTCCATAAATGCCATGTAGAGTGACCTCCCCTATTTGTATTATAACACTATTTATTTATTTATTTTTTAATTTTTTAATTTTATTTAATGTTTCAGGTCAGTTTTGAGTATATGACAAGATAAATTCTATGGCATGGATTTTCAGTAAGTATAAATAAATAAATAAACAAATAAATAAATAAAAAAAAATTATTATTGCATTTTCACAATGATCTAAAATATATGTTGAAAAATAAGTGATGTTGAAATATTATGTATAATAACCACATTAAATATAACTTTATACAGTTGTTTTAAATAATTTTATTATCTATTTATTTGCATATTTTTAGTTTATTTTTTTCTTTCTTTTTTTCTTGATAAAAAAAAAGAATTCTGTAATTTAATCAAAATATAATTGATTAGAGATTAATAATGTAGTTTATTATTTTTTTTTAATTTTCTTTCTATATTTTCTGTATCTTGTTTGTATTTGTTTTGTACTTTTTCATTTAAAATTATTTCCAGGAATTCCTACTGTTCATTCTTCCTCTTGTCAACATTCGACAAATAAAAAACATGTTTCTTCGATGGACTTTTTCAAACCGTCACCTCAACCAGGCCTCATCTGAGAGGTCAAGGGTCGTTCTGACTACTTGTGCTGTATGTGGGGAATGGCCAGTTCTGCCACAGGAAATTGGCTGCTGCCATGTTTTTTGTTACTACTGTATTCAGGTAACTGACATTTTGTTGTTTTTGTTGTAATTGTGGTTGTCATTGTTGCTTTTGCTAATGAAAGATAGCTCTTAGTTATCATTTTTCTGTTGTTGTTATTGGTAGTGATGCAGCTGAAATTTTGACTATGGTGGTAATTGTTCTGATAACAGTAGTAATAATAGTAGTAATAATAGCAGCTGTGGTTGTAGTTGTAGTTATAGTTGTAGTAGAGTAGTAGTAGTAATAGTAGCAGCAGCAACAGTAGTAGCATTAGTGGTAATTTTGACTAGGTGGTGGTGGTGGTGGTGGTAGCAGTAGTAGTAAAAGTAGTACTGGTAGTTGCAATAATAGAAATAGTATTATACTAGTAGTATAATAGTAATACAGTAGCAGTAGCTCTAATAGTAATAATAGTAGTAGTTATGGTTATAAAAAAAACAATAATAATAACAATAATAATTGTACTATTAGTAGTAGAAACAGCAATAGTAGTAATATTAAAGTTTCTCTATAGTGGTAGTAGTAGTAGTAGTAGTAGTTCTTAAAGTGATAGTAGTAGTAGGAATAATAGCTATAGAAATTATAATAATAATAGTTTTTCTTGTAGAAGTGTTCACTAATAATAAATTTGGTAGCTGTCACTATATCTAATCTCTCTTTTATTTTATTTTATTTTATTTTTTTCAGAGTAATTTTAAAGCTGATCCAAATTACTTGTGTCCACAGTGTGGTCAGCAGATTGCTGGACAGGAGAGTATTCGTCCAGTGAGACAGAGAATCAATCCATCCAGATAACAAAACCTCTGTCCTCCTCCTTCTTCCCCTCATAACCCACACTGAGCTATCTCCCGTTCTACCAATGCTCTTTGATAGAAATCCTGTCACATGCTTTCCTGACTTTGAAAATGTAGTCTTGAACCCTCCATTTAAAAGGTCTAAAAGGAAGAAAGTTTGTCCAGAAAAAAAAAAAAAAAATCTGCATTTTTGAAAATGTATTTAAAAATAAACTTGAATATTAATAATGTAGAATCATATATACAAAACTAAATTTATTTAAAATTAATTTTACAGAAAAATGTATGTAATTAAATTTTCTTTAAATTCACAGTTTTTATGTGATGAACAGCAGTTTGAGCTTGATTTACAGTAGTCATTAGTGGTGCTATTGTCAAATGCACAAAAAATTATGTTATATATCTAGAGAATCCTAAGACAGAATTCAGAACATGGACACAACATGAACACACACACAACATGTGTAAACAGACAGACTGACACACTCAAGGAGACATTTTTTGGATGCTTTGCCTATTTCCTCAATGGATTCAAATTTTGGCAGATTCAAGACTATTTGTATAGTTCCTAGATTTTATCTGTATTTTTTACATTCATCAAGTAGGAGTCTGTTAAATAGAGGGTTTGGTGTACTATTATTTTATTTTATTTTATTTTATTTTGAACCTGGCCTGTGACCCTAAATGCTAGATGGTGAAGATTTTGTTAGTGTATTTTATAATGTTATAAAGCCCAAACAGAACTAATAGTATTATCTGTTATTATTTTTTTTTTTAAATTGATTGATATAGCAATTTTTGGAATGGATTGTATTGTAAATTATTTTTGAGTTTTTTACAAAAGTGCTATAAATGTAAATAAATATATTTTTATAAAAAGAAAAGTTTTTGTTAATTTCTTAAAGATGTTTTCTTTGTGGTCTGAATACATTCATAATTAAGTATTTTAGGCCTATTTATGTATAATGGCTTCTCAAAGGGGAAACAACTCCGTTTTGAACTAATATAGTGTGTGTAAGTGTACGTGTGCCCAGTAGCTGTGCTAATATTAATTCACACATACTAGTAGAATTTTAAAAGTTTGGATGTTTATAATTTTCTCTAAATTATAAGTGTCTGAATTTTAAAAATTATTTGCTAGTTACTCAAAGGAAAAAATCGATCATAAATTTGCTTCCAAATACATTAATTTTTTATAAAAAAAATAAAATTAAATTAAAAAAAACCCCAAAATCCACAAAAACAACAACTAATAGTTAAAAATATTTCGTAAAATTTTTAATCATTTTAATTAAAAATAAATATTTTCTCCCACGTTAAGTCAGGTATCTTTACAGTCGAATTCAACTACATCGAAATCAGCCTACAGACGGAGGCTGAACGTTGTTGAAGGGAGAGTAGCATGTGTCGAGAACAGTGTTCCAAATGAGACCAGTCGGACAAGTATTAACATAAGCATTTCCAGCAATATCGCACTGTATGAACTTGTGTATGTCGGGATGTGGAAAATACATTTTTCCGGCATTAATGTTTGCCTGGGTGCAATAATTCTGCATTCCTGCATGAGGTGGGTGAACAGTGGACACGGCGATGGTAGAATTCACTGGGTACACGCACGATACTTTTGTCTGGTCCCACAGCAAACCGGAAGGGCAGGTTAAAATGTTCGCGATGCCGTTTGCATTGCATTCGATAAATTTTGTGTTATCAGCAGGAAACGGCCAGTATTTTTGTCCGTTGTTCAGATGGACCTGTGTGCAAGGGTTGTTGGGGTTGATGGGGTTTGATGACGATGTCCCACTCGTACACGATGTTGTTGCCTGGCTGTACGTCATGCCTGTAGGGCATTGCACAATGTACATTCTTTGAAACATGTCGCACTGGATGAATTTGTGATTGTCCTGGGGGTGGGGATAGTAGACAAGGCCCCCGATTCTTTGACAGGGGTTGTTGGCCGAGTTTTGTGCCCATGTGTCTGAAAAATTGAAAAAAAAATTAAAAATAAAAAATAAAAAATAAATAATAATAAAATTAACTTTCAATTTAATGAGAAATAAAGAATTAAGATGCAAAATTAACCATGTTAATTTAATTAAGAATCTATAGTTTGGACACAATTCATTTTATTAATATAATTATTAAAACATGTAGTTTATATTTTTTCAAAAGAAAAAGAAATCAGTTAAAAAATGGAGAACACAAAATATAAAAAAATATAAATATATAATATACACATAAAAGAAACACGTAAAAAAATATTCAATACAAAGTGGCATAGTTTCGTTTGTAAAAAAGTATATATTTAACTTACCTATACATGGCTGAATTTGCCTTTTTCCTGAAACCAAAATAAAAATAAATAAAATAAAAATCTACATAAATAAATGAACTGTTAAAAATTAAATATAAAATATTTATGATGATGAATATGCTCAGCATTAATACAAATTTTAGCTGTTTCATTATAACTAATACAAATAAAATTAAATTTCATTTTATAAATTTGTCACATTTTAAACTATTTCACAATGAATTATAATACACCAATGTATTTGTTCATTTTAATTGATCATATTATGTATTTAATGTCACTAAATATACTTTAACCCACTGACATTTATCTTTCAGTTGTCTTTAAACTGATAAAATATACTGATATACATATGTATGTTTACACACGCACATACATATATATCTGTTATTCTATATCAATATATTTATCAATTTAGAGGAATACATGAACCAAAAATAAAATATATATATGTACATATATGCATGTGTGTGTGTGTATATATAATTATGTGTATGTGTATATATATATATATATATATATATATATATGAACATGTATATAAATGTGAATCATGCATGTGTGTGTGTATATCTACACACACACACACATATATATATATAATTAAAATTTCAAATCACACTAACCTCTAATAGCTGAAACAGAATATACAAAACACAGAATTACTAAAACCTTCATCCTGGCAGTAATGTGTTTGCCCAATCCGACCTAATCTAAAAAAAAAAATGTCGAAATCTTTCCACAAACGTCACTTTATATTTTGCAAGAAAAATCGGGTGTCAGCAATGGTTTGTACAAAGTTAAATATTTATCCGGAAAAAGATTAGTTTGTTTCTTAGATATGGTAAAATGTATCTGTGATCTTTTATCAGTCCTGGGTGGAACTGGGCTGGCTTCGAAAACTGGGGTAAATCACTTTGTGTAATAAAACCAGTATCTTGGCTGAGTTTGTCAACAGAGATATTCTAACAGTTAACAGTGTTTTGCAGATACAGAACAGATATATAAACAGCCAGGGCTGGTTTTAGACTTGGCCAGGCCCTAAGCTAATGTAAGGGGTATGTTTGTGTGACAAGGAGGATGTTTGTATGTGCAAATGTGGGGGGTGGAAATGCATGTACATGTATGTGTGTGTGTGTGTGTGTGTGTGTGTGTGTTCCACCAAATTCCATTGCAAAGTTGTAGTTATACTAACAAAAATGAAAACAAGATAATGCTATTTGTATAAACAAAAACCATACTGTCTGTATTTGTACTAAATAAAGTCAACAAAAACAGCATAATTTTTATTTTATTTTGTAACTGCCGAGTTCTGTTGTAAAGAAGTAAATCTACTAAATGTATTATTAAAAAACAAACAAGAAAACAGGTGTGTATGATCAATTTGTTTATTAATTAATTGTTAGAAAATAACAATAATTTCTTAAAATTTAGTAACATACAATTTATACAGTTCTGGTTTAATCTTTTATTTCCTTGAGGCAAGACAAATATAGTCTAGAAATCAAATTAAAATGAAGAAAGGAAACAATTTATTAATTTATTTATTTTTTAATGTTTAAGATTTTTGGTGTGTGAAAATGGTCTTTAAAGTGTTCACTTTGTAAAATGTAAACAACAAATGTAAACAAATTTAAATACATTTGTATACAAGTGATTTTTTTATTTAATCCTGCTGAACAACCTTTGCTGATAATAAATTAATAAGAGACTATGCAGAGGCTATTTTATTTCCATCTCTCTTTCTTTCTTTTTCTCTCTCTCTGACACATCGAGGAAGGAATATCACTTTCATTTATCACAAACCTGTTACATTATTGTTAAACTTTATTTGTTAATAAAGGTTGGTCACATATATAAAAGCATTATTTGTCCACACTGCTGTATAAACACTTTATACTCAAAGTCAACATAAAAAAAAAAAAAGAAGAAACTTTAATTATAATATGCTTCTTACATCCCAGTTTGAAATACAAATGCCAGGAGAGGGCAGGATCGAAATCATGCATCTGAATATGATTTGTTATTACAGTTAGCTTCCATTTTCACACACAGACATATATCAATAAGTGCATAATCCCACACAGTATGTTACATCAAGGCTATGTTAAAACTAACACAAATTAAGGCCAATGTGTTAGTAGTGTATATTGACACAGTTTCATGAAATGAGCAGTTTCACATAATTAAAACATTTATAATTTTTCATAAAACAGTGAGAAATAATTTCATAAATCGTAAATATTAACAAAAATTAGTGCTGGTAAAACAGATACAAACAACTGCATATGGTCAAATACAAAATAGTTACTAATGTTCAGCTTGCATAATAATTTGCTATTTCGTTTTATTTAATGATGAAGAATATTAAAAGGGACTGAAAAATTTTCTCATGTCTGGTTACATGTAAAAAGCATATAATATACAAATCATCAATAATGATTATTTATTATCTCATATGCTCAGTCTGTTACATAACTCTGAAATACAATAACGTCTCAGTTTTTGAAAACTTAGTTTCTCTGAAAAAACATAATGACATAACCAAAAGAGAAACCTTCCAAGTACACAAGTTGTTTTACTAAACCTACAACTCTTTGAAAAAATAAAAATAAAAAGTTCAACACTAGTGGTTAAATTTAGATCAGGTACTGTCACCAGCATGATCCAAGTCTTAGTACTAGATAATTTGTATATGATTTACTGACCTGGCCAGACAATATTTACATTTTATTTTTCATCTGGACAAAATTAGATTTAACCGTATTTTCAAATTGAGCAATTAGCAAAAAACTGAATAAATATTCTTTAAATATGTTTCAGTGTATTTTAAAACAAATTAAAACTGACCCCAAATTATGATAACGTACCTTTAATATTTAAAAAAAAATTAATATTGCAAACTCATTTTGCATAATTATTGCTCAGAGGTTTGTTATAGAAATAAATATTTAAACTTTTGTGAATAAACTCAAAATACAAAAAAGAATATATATATGTATATATTATTAATATTATGTATTGATTCTTGAAATGTAATAAGATTTATAGTATGTTTAAATATGTTATCATGGATAACCTAAAGTTCAAGAATGTTTTAGGAAAATAATAAATAATTTTATTGTTCTCTCTCTCTCTCTCTCTCACACACACACACACACAACTGAAGATATATATATATATATACACATACAAACACAACAGATATGCTCTAAAAATACATGAATATATTGAGCAAATACTTCCTCCCCCCCAAAAAAAAAGAAGAAAGAAAACACATTTATGCAAAAGGAACATTTTCACACACAAAAAGAACATTTCCAACAACAAAAAAGGGAGATAACTTTCTAAAATTACGTTGTTATTTTGCCCTAGTTCAAACATATTGACAGGAAGACTACTAAGAGGCATGATTTTTACATTTATTTATTTATTTAATTAATTAATTATATGTGCATTTATTTACTGCTGATTTAAAGATAATTGTCGAATAAATTGAAAACAACCTTTTAAACACCCACTTTGAAGCAAAATATTCTTAAAAACTGAAAAAGTAACAAATTAAATAAATAATTAAATAAATAAATAAAATGTTTTTAAAAATGGAACAAAAAATTAAATATCAAACTGACAAACTTCCCATTCTGAATATTATCAGTATTATTATTATTATTATTATTATTAACAATAATAATAATAGTAACAGTAATATTTATGATGATAAAAAAATAAATATGATGACAATGATATTTAAACAAATAATAATAATAATAATAATGATAATTCTCTCAAATGAGATGCATTTCAAAAATAAATCTGATTAGAATACTGAGCAAATAAAATTTTAAAAAGTCTCATTATCACTGGCAAAAACAATGAGCAGTTGGCTATATCTATATTTGTGTGTTTATGATGTCAATGTATAACTGATTGTGTTTATGTATATGGAAGCATGTATGTATGTGTGTATATGTGTGTGCATCAATGTGTGTTGTATTTCTTTGTGTTTGTGTATATATAAATGAGTATGTGTCAAAAAAAAAAAAAATAATAATAAAAAAATATGGTGGTTTTTAAAAATTGTGCGATGCATATATACAAATAACAAATATTTCTCTGAATATTTGTAAATAAAATCCTGGTTTGTCCCTCATTATGTACAGTCACTGTTAAAAGATTTCCACTATATAATCAGCATTTTTTCTAAAAGTGCAACAAAAAAACAAAACAAACATTTTTACAAAGAAGAGAAAGATTTATAAGAATATTTCATTGTCACTGCAAAGAAGAAACTAACAGGTTTTGTCATATCAGAATTGGATGTTTTTAAAACATAGCGTTATGTATGCAGGTCAGAGAAAGCAAGATAGCTGCCAGATAATGGCTTACACACAGACGGACACACACAGACACACACACACACACACACTATTATGTACCTTCCCAACAGCTGAATCCCACAACCTTCAATAAAAATAATCAAAATGAACTGGCCGTGTTGGGAAATTGGGAAATAGCTTAAATCTTATTTGTTACTATCATTTCGTTCCTTGCTTTGAAAACTGTTCTTATTTTCAAAAAACCAGATTACTGCTCTTACAATCATCTCTGGCAAAAGTCTGTTATTGGGGTGGGAGAGTGTGTGTCAGGTTTTTTGGGGGTGGGGTTAGGGTTGTTATTTTAAAACTGTAATGGAGACGCTACGTGTTGCAGAAAGAACACATGTATGATCACTGATCATTTTAAATCAAGTAAACTAAATGGAAATGGTTTTTTTATTTTACATATATGTTTATTATTATGAGGTGTATTTACTTACAGAATGTACACATCTTTCTTTTATCTAATTTCATTGAGCAGGTTCATTTCATGTGATAATTTTATTGACAAAAATCACCCAAATGAAGACAGAAATTCTGTAACATTAATAAATTTAACATAAATATATTAAATTGTAGCATAATAATGACGTCTTCTGGTAGGTCAGATTAAAATAATAAAAGTAAATAAATTAATTAATTTCAAAAATGTAACAGTGACATTAACAGACAGCTTTGTAAAATTAATATATGAAGTAATGTTTGATACATAAATTAATAATTAATACACAGATAAATATTTAATATTAAAAAATAAATGGTGACTATACATAACTAATATCATACAAAATTAATAACATTCAGTGTTATTGTTTAATATATAAAATATTAAAATATGTGTACAAACGTAATATAATTGGTACTTAATTTGAAAGAAAAACAAAATTTATAAATAATAACTTATACTCTATGAAAATTAACAAAATTAAAAAATGCATCAAATTGGAAAAGATCAATAAAAAATTAAAAATTATATGGAATGTCTCAATTTAATAATAATAATAATAATAATAATAATAATAATAATAATAATAATATTTAGTTACGGCAAAAAAAATTGGAAACATGACATTATTTCTTCAAAAAGACTCAAAAAATAAAAATAATAATAATAATAATAATGAAAAATCAATGGAATGTTTATTTAACTGGAATGTTATTAATAATATCAAACATTAAGTAATATCTATAGCAAGTGCTGAAATGTTTGACATCTAGAGGTTAACAAAAAATAAATAAAAGTGGATTCATTAAATTAAGAGAAAAAAATATATATATATAAAATAAATTTCAATATCGCTATCTGCAAGGATTCCTTTAGAAGCATTTCCTAATAATCTTTTTTTTTTAAAAAGAAATTTCAAGACATTAATATAAATAACAACAAATGGAATGGCTTTAAATTAAATTAAAATCTAAAATAAAAAACAATAACAATATGGAATGTATTGGCAAACAGTTAAACAAAATTAAAATATAGCATTACTGTAACCTTGCCTTGCATCCAAGAAAATGAAATAAATATCTTTCTTCTGGTAGGCTACATCTACAACTCTCTCTCTCTCTCTCCCCCCCTCATTAGATCCACACACACACACACACACACACACACACACACACACACACACACACACTTCAAACTGGTTTTTACCTAATGATAAAGCAATATTACAGTGGTGTTAAAACATATTTTAAAGTTATACTTGTATATTTCAAGCTGATTTTATCTATATTTTTGTTTTTGTCATTTCTTTCTTCATTATAAAAATTTGCTACGAGCTAAACAAATGTCATGTTTATTGTTTTTTTAAATACAAATATATCTTTAAATTTTTTTTGTTAACTACAAAAGACCATCATCAGACAGACAAACAAATATATACACAAACATACACATCGTGTTCATAATTCTCAATACAAAAATTCACTGCATACTTATGTATCAAGCAATCCCCATGACAAAACAAAAAAATAAATCATTTCTTTCTTTCTTTTTTTTGTTTTCTTCATGGAAGTTTATAAGAGGCACAGCATTTGAATGCAGTTGGCACATATTTTCTGAAAGACATTATTTAAAAATAACAACAACATTCATGCAACTTCCCAAAACCCAAATTATCATGCATGCTGTTTTCAATAATAATTTAAAAAACCTAACTTTCACATTAAATCAAAAACTTCATTTAAAACCGGGATAAAATAAACTTCAAACAATTCTTCAGGAATGACTCATTAGATAAAAACAAATAAAAATTCAGCATTGACCAAACTCTTGACACGCTATCTTTCTGTATCTTTAGATCAAAATCTTTTTCCATGACATTTTATATCAAAAAAAATATTTAAAAAATTAAAAATTAATTCTTTACTCTTTGGATTCAAAAACTTCACATACAATAATTTCATTCAAAGTATTATCCATGACTCTGTAGGTAACAAAAACTTTATAAACAATTTTAATTCTTTCTTAGATAAAAAAAATAAAAAAAAAAAACAACTTTATGCATGAATTGGACCACAAACTTCATATCAAAGTTCTTCAAATCAAAGCCATGACACAACTTTCATTTTCAAAAATATGAAAACTGTATGCATAATTCTGTACAACTGTATAGATGAAAAAAACAGTTCACACCAAAGTGTGATAATCTAAAACTTCATATGTAACTCTTTAGATAAAAAAACAAAAAAAAACAACTCCTTAACTCAAAACTTCACACAAGTCTAATTATCCAAAACTTCATATATAACTCTTCAGATAAATTCCTGTACAATTTTTTAAATCAAACATTCACATTCAAATGTGATCATCTGAAACTTCATTTGCAAATCATGAGAAAAACCCATGTTCAAATTTTTAAATCAAAACTTCATTTGTAATTCTTCAGTTTAAAAATAAAAGTTAATCCTATGTTTAAAATCGAAACTTTACATCTAAGTCTGATGATCCAAAACATCACATATCCTTCTTTAAATTTAAAACAAAATATATATTCAGTTCTTTATGTCATAACCTGGCAAACCAGTTTGTTGATACCTAAACCATACATTACTCTTTAGATTAAAAAATACAAAAACATCACATAAATTTGTTATTTAAATGAAAACGTCTCACCAAAGTCATATGATTAAAAAATAAACCTCGCACATAATTTTTTGAATCCAAAAAAAAAAAAAAAAAAAAAAATTAAAGCAGATTTCAGGTAAACTAATCATCTTCAAAAGTCAGATGGTAGTAATCGACATTGGAAAGTTTCTGTGTTAACACGTCGTCATTTTCAAACGTTTCGAAACCATCGTCTTTTTCGAACCATTCCAACCTCTCTCCGTCACTGTCCTTAGCCAGACAGGTCTCGTCTGTCTGTCCTGAATGATTTCCAGACATGTTGTTGCTGCTTTTGCTTCCGACAGCTTCTTCGGAAGAAAGGTTCGTCAACTCATTTTCTGACGAAATGTTCGTAAACGTTCCCGAATCATTTTTCAGAGAAGGTTTCGATGCTGAATCATTTCTCGAAGAAGACAGTTTCGGCGATTCTTTCCCAGGCAGAGCGCTGTCTGAACTGACACTCGATGTTGATATTTTAGCCTTCACGACAAGAGAGTCAGCTTCGTCCAGACACAGATTCACTTCGTAATTTTTTTCTTCAAATTCATCCGTTTTGCACGCCGTTTGCGCCGGCCTCGTTTTCGTGTTGCTTTCTTCGCTGACATCGTCATCGTCGTCGGAGCTGGTGAGGTCGTCAAGGTTAATGCTTATTCCGCTCTCCTCTTCCACGGGCGTGGCTGCCTTCATTGCGATGAGGCGGGAATTCAGCTCGGCAGGATCGGTATTTGCATAGTCGGATTTATCTCCCTCTGTGCGAGCCACTGAAACGGAATCCTTGGTTCGAACGCCAACTATTTTTAGAATGTTGTCAAGTTGATTCAGGTAATCGGTGTGGCCGTTTACCTGCAGGCGGTATAGAGATGGAGCTTATTTCAGGTGTTTTGAAATTAATTTATAAACTGTATTTTAAATGAATTGGTTTTTTGGGGTTTTTTTTGATCTTATAAAGAATGTATTTACAAAATGGTTATAAAAAACATTATACAGCTCTGTTTCATGAAAACAGTTTAAACAAAGTAAATAAATATTAAATAAATAATAATCATCATCGTATTAATAACAACAATGTTAATAATAATAATAATGATAATAATAATAATAAATAATAAGTTGAAAATAAATATAAATATTCTTCACAAAGTAATTATTAATACAGATGTTCTCTATTTAAAAATAATCTTTAACTTTTACAACACAATTTATCAGAATTGAAGTGTAGCTTTGGCAAAATCAAACTGTTAATATATTTGAAACCAGTAAGTAGATTTTTTGAATAAAAATGGATGCTTACTAGACTGTAAAAGTTAAAAAAAATGTTCAAATAATAATAACAATAATAATAATAACAAAAATAGCAGTAACAATAACAACAACAACAACAATAGGAAAAGAAATAAGAAGATGAAGAAATTTAAGACTTCGTTAAAAAAAAAGAAAAACAGAACGAAAAATTCCATATGACTGATTTTGGCAGAATGGGTCACAAAACTTTCATCTAACTATAAAGAAGACACAAGTAAAAACATACCACATCACTTAGGTCTATGTTGTGCATTCGACGATTGTCCCATTTGACTGGTCCAAGGCCCGCAACTCTAATCTGAACAGAGGCTGTCCGATACAAAAATTTCAGCAGCCAATCACCTCTAAAATAAAATTAAATAAACTTTTCAGTTAATACATTTACATTCTCAAGATATGTGTATATAAAAAAAAAATCAAGGTAAATATATTTGATGTATTTTACAGGAGGTAACTGTTACAGTGCACAATCCTTTTGTAAAATATAAAATAAAAATATAAGACAAATAGGTGAAGTTTGTCATTAAGTGAATCTTCAGATATGTGATAAATCAAGAATTAAATTAATGTATAAAAAATTATCTAAAACAAACTGAAAACATCCCTCAAAAGAGATCTACTTTGATATTTTTATTTTACTTACGTTTGATATTATATAAATATATTGAAGTACTTTTTTTTAATCTTTTTTTTTTTTTAAATATTCTGAACAAAATACATTTATATTCTATAATTCTGCTCCACATATTTTTTTTTACATTTTAGAATTAGACTAGTATTTGATTTCAAATTTCACCTTGTATACAAAATATTTAATTTCATGCTGTGTATTTTGGCAAGACACAAAGATTAATACCAAGAACAAAACCAATCCAGCACACATAGTTAGTACCAAGCAATAGATAGAACTGATGGCTGCTATTTTAACAACAGAGATTACCTACAGTATCCATTGATAATTTTCCCACCAACAATTCTTCCTAGCGGCTCCCAGAACTGAGGAGCTCCAGAAACTGGCGCCCCTAGGAGTATAACATCTTCAACAATTCCATCAGAACCTGAAATAAAAATAAATAAATAAATAAATAACACACAATATTATATATATATATATATATAGAGACACACACACATATGTGAATGTCTTAATGTCTGTGTGTGTTTTATGTATTTATATTATTTATGTGCATGTTATTTATATGTGTGTTATGTTTTATTTGTTATATGTATGTGTTTGAGTGTGTTAATTATATCTGCGTGTCACTTATATACGAGTGTTAATTATATATGTGTGTGTGTTATGGATATGTATGCAGGCGACTATATTATTTATATATATGTGTATGTGTGTTACTTATGCAAGTGTATGTTATTTATAAATGCATGTTTGTGTCTGTTTGAGTGTGGATGTTATTTATATAAGTGTTTGTGCATGTTATTTGTGTGTGTGTGTGTGTGTGTGTGTGTGTGTGTGTGTGTGTGTGTGTGTTTGTGTGTTTAGTTATTTTTATATGCGCATGTCTGTATTATTTGTGTGTAAATAAATTATTTGTGCTGCTAAGACTTTTCATTTTTTCCAAACAGCATGCTGAAACATAGATCAGATTTTCATGTGTGCATGTATGTGTGAATGTAGGAGTTTATAGATGTTTAGTTGTATGAGTTTGTATCCTATCTGTATAAATGTAAAAAAATAGTAATAAAACCAAAAATAATTAAATGTGACATGATATCCGATTTAAATGTCAAACAAAATACATATCATTGAGTTTCCATTACCTTTCCTCTGTGCCATTTCTTTCAGGCAAGTGTAGATAACTCTAGCTCCAAGGCTAAATCCAATCAGAGTTACTGGTCTTTGACCCTGGAGGTGGAAAATATAATTCTTATTCTGTATTTTAACATGGAATATTAACTTAAGAATTTCATTTAATAATGCTACAACGAAATAAATTAAATTAATCCAATGTAACACAACAATGTAACAAAATGTTAATTAAAATTTAATAAAATAAAACATACCTGTTCTCGGGCTAAGAGAACTTCTGCCAACTTCTTGCCAGTGTTGTGAGCCCGTTGCATAGCAACACTCCAAGGATTATCTATGACACCAGCTGCAGACAGTAATATGGCAGGCCATGCAACAGCAGTCACTAAACCTGAAATAACATTCGTAATATTGTAAAAAAACTTTTTTAAATTTATAAACATTTTTTTATCTGTTTTACACACACACATACAAACAGAGTAATATAATTAAAAAAAAATAAAAAATAAAAATTTAAATTTATAGAATATTTACCTGTTTTACACACACACACACACACACACATACAAACAGAGTAATTTAACAGGAACATATTAAAAAAAAATTTAAATTTTTTTTTTAAATTTATAAAATCATTTTCATACACAAACTCTCAGACAAACAAACACAATGATTAAAAACAATTTCTAACTTGCTAATACAAAATCTTTAGATATAAAACAAAAAGGAAAAAAAAAAAAAGAAAAAGAACTGTGATTAAATACCTGATAAAATTGTGTATTTCAATGCTTCCTGGGTTGCCACGGAGACTGCCCCTGATACAAGGTAGGTCATCGCAGCCCCTAACTGCATCAAGTACTGGGACTCCCATTTCAGTGAGTACTGTTCCCTCGATTCGGCTAGCTGCTTCCAGGGAGCACGGAAATCTGAAAAGTTTCTAAAATTTGAGTTACAATTATAATATCTGTTTAACTTTGAGTATAAATTTTGGATTATTTATTCAGGATTTTTTTTTTTTAATTATTTTTGAATATCATCTTCTTCTTCTTCTTACAGATTGTCTTTTAGTGTGTCTTGAAAACCATGATAGAAAATAATGTACAGAACACAAAGTATTGTATTTAAATAACGCTCAGATGAATTGATAAAAAAAGAACAATATATATATATATATATATATTTTTTTTTAAATATACGAAAAATTAAAAATAAAATAAAATAAATAAATAAATAAAAATAAATAAATAATATTTAAATGTTTTAACCCAAATTTCACAACATACAATTAAAAAATTATATTATTTTAATGAAAAAAAAATTGACATGCAAAAATTTCATTATTAAATAACATTAAGCATATTGATTATTATATAATTGAAATCTGAAAATTAAACTTTTAAACATTAAATATTTATAACATAACTGGAATATATCTGTGGATGTTATTACATAAAAATACCTTCACCATAAACTTTTAACAGAAACGTAAAAATGAATTCGAAAACAACCATTATAACTGTCAGACAATAAAACTACAAATGCAAAAATTACGTTATTATAACCTTCAGAAAACAAACACAAGTGTAAAAACTATTATTTTAACAATCAGAAGGCAAGTCATATTTGCAAAAATAATTATTTCAACTATTAGAGGTCCAAGGAAAAATGTGAAAACAACCATGTTAAATATCACAGGCAAAATAAAAATGTAAAACCATCATTATAAAAGAGGACTTAACATAGATATAAAGATTACAAATATCAGAGGATAAACTTTCTTTTAAATAATAATTATAATAATTTGAGATTTTAGCATGTCAAAAATACCTGCACTACCTTTTTATTTATAAACAGATAAATCTAAGAAAATTCAAATTAGAACTATGTAAACCTTGTTGTTCGTTGGTCACCCATCCAGTCACTGCTACTGTGATGTGCAGTTGTTTGATCTCTTCTGGGTCAGTGGTTGGATTGGGAGAAAGACTCTCAAACTCAAACTCTTCGATATCACCAACTCTTTTCTTCATTTTGTAACCTGCAACAGCAGACCACTTCAAACAGACTTTATTTATTTAAATATGGCTGACATTATTAAATACTGTAACTTAACTGTTCAATTTTTTTTTACTATTTTTGTTCCCCAATTGCATATAATTATCATGAAAAACATATATCAAAGATGGCAGCCTCTAAAATGTGATTCTGTTTTGTAGACTTCCAAATTAATAGTTCATAATGTGTGTGTGTGTGTGTGTGTGTGTGTGTGTGTGTGTGTGTGTCTGTGTGTGTGTGTCTGTCTGCGTGTGCGTGTGCGTGTTTCAGACCAATTTTTTTCTAACAACAGTCTGTCAATAAAATGTTAAGTTCACAATGAAACACAGAACCTACAATTCTCACTTAACTTTCTATCATATTTGTCATTTCATGCTAAAAACCACTGAGTCATATACAGGCAAAGTGGCTGTCTGAATTTAAAAAAACATTTGTACATCATTTATACAAATTAAAAATGTATATAAAATAATAATAATAATAACAACAACAATAAATGCAGACAACTTTGCCACTACAAACAAGAGCAATTCTCTATATTTTATTTCAGATGAAGTAAACAATCCATTTAAAAAATTTATCTTTAATTTGTTAATTTTTGATTATCTACATTTTGCAACAAATTTTAAAATCTTTTTAAGATTTCTCTTATGTTTTCTTAAAGTAAAGAAACATAATGACAGTGCCAAACAAGTCATTGATTGGTTTGTGTAAACATGCAAATAAGGTTAATAAAAATAACACACTTTCTTTGCTTAAATAAATAATAAAACAAAGAATAAATGTAACAATAAGCAAAAGCTAGCAAAAATATCAATAATCTGAAACGAATAATTATAATAAATAAATAAATTAATAATAAATAAATAAAATTAACAATAATTATAATAAAAAATAAATTACTAATAACAGTAAAATGTGAGGTATTATTAGTATTAATACCAGACCTGTGTTATATTAGTATTAATTAATGTCTGCATTATTTTATGAGTAACATGCTTATTAGCTATAATACAGATAGTCCCTCTTACTTACTAACTTACTCAATAAAAAAAAAAAAATAATAATAATAAAATAAATAAATAAATAAAATAAAAAAATAATAATAAGAATGAGAGACAAATGAGAAATAAATAAAAAGGTCATGGTTTATTTCATTACTATATATGAGAATATAACACAGACGTAAGTAAGGGGTGCACTATCTGTATTAACAAACACATTACAAATTATTAATAATGTAACAAAAAAAAACATAACACCTGATAATCCATCTCCATAAAACAGAACATCTGGAATGTTTTTACTAACATCAGCCATGAAAAATTATTAACAACACAACACGACACGACACAACACAACACAACACGACACAACACAACACGTCTCATAAACCATCTCTGTGGGACAGAACGTCAGGGGAGATGTATTTACTAGCATTAGTACTTGTTGGTTAGCTAGTTGCCAGGCAACCAATTCGAAGTTTACTTCGGTTCCTACCTGTTAACCCTGCTCCGGCTGCCCCAAACAACGATCCAATGACAGCGATGCCCACGGTGGAACCCAGAACAGCAGCACCAGCACCACCAATAATGGCCCCAGCACCAACCGCAACAAACGGTGCTGCCAACCCCCCTGTCAGACCTAGGGAGGGGTAATGTAATTTATTTGTCATGCAAAAACATAAAATAAAAATAAAAATAAAATAAAAATGAAAATGAAAATGAAGATAACCAAAATTAAAGTTTAAAATGGAAAAAAAAGCAAAGGAATGGAAAGCAATCTACTGTGAGGCTAATGTATGTTGTATTTTGACAGAACAAATTGAAAAGTTGTCTAATCTGAAAAAGGAGGTTATGCCAAATTTATTTAATATTTAGAAACAAGAAAATTGCAATGGTAAGGAAAGCATATGTATATATTATATATATATATGTATTTTTATTCAAAATTGGTTTTGTCAAATACAACATATTAGCAAAATAATATTAAAAATTAAAATGAATCTATTAAACAAAAGATGGAAGTATCTGCTAGAAATCCACTAAAATAATAAATGTAAAAACACTAAAATCTACTAATAAGAAACGAAAATGATATTTAATAACTTATTAAATATTAAAAATTAAAAATACCCAAAGCAACTGATCAATAGTTTCAAGCAAAATTTTAAAAAAATATAATAATAATAGTTTGTTTTGTTTAATATTCTTATTCTCTCTTTAATAATTTATTTAACAATTAAAATTTTCTGTACTGTTAAAAAATTATCAACAATTATCAAAATTCTTGTTTCGTATTATTCAGTTATCTACTCTCCACTTAATGTATGTCAAATTATTTTTGTATTTTTCTAAATATTCACCAACAAACCATTTTTTAATATAACCAATTCACTTTATTTTATTCCATCTATGATTTGAGTGTGCTGATGTAACAAAGATTACAATACAAATACTATTTTCTTCAAGACAAATGTCAAACAAAGATTACAGATGGAGTTAAAATTAATTTTTAATGATATGCATTACATATTAAAATTAGGAAAGTATTATCAGATACATATATATCATTATATTATATTATATTATATTATATTATATTATATTATATTATATTATATTATATTATATTATATTATATTATATTATACTATACTATATTAATATATGATGTTATAATCATTTTGATAAATACAAATTAGTAACAAACTAAAAAAAATTCTGATATAAAAATTAACTAAAAAATGAAAAACTAATAAAAAAAATAAGAACTAAAAAAATAATAAGTGTCTAAAACACAAAACAAGTATAAAAATAATAATAAAATAATAATTTTAGACACCACTATAACACAACTTAAAAAATATCCAGCTTTTCTTAGCAGACATCTTGACCATCCAAGACAACAGCCAGCTAAGTTGAATAACCTGAATCAAACACCCTCCACCAAATATCATTGGCTGATTTGTTTTTCTTACCTATCAAAGCTCCGCCCCCAACTGTAGCCAGACCAATCAGAGCTATCCTCTTGGCTTTGGCTTTTCGTTCTTCTTTGGTTTTTTCTGTAATTTCCTCCCTAAATGAATATAAAATTTTATTTTGAAGAAAGTAATTATATAAACAGATGAACATTACCTGCCAAAAATAAAGTAATACTAATCCAGTCCTGCAACAAAATAAACCCAGTTGAAAAATAACATTTGTTCCAGAGAATTCTGGATAAAAGACGTCTATGTACTTACCAATTAATAATAACTACTACACCAAAACTAACTCATAAGTGTCTTGTATCCAATAAACAGAAATGTAACAGAACAGATATGACTGAAGTAACAAACATTAATTTCATTATTTAGAAACTCTGAAGGATCTTATAAAGACAAAACAACAGCAATGTCCATTATTATAAATATGTGCATATAATTACATCTAATGTCTGCAGAAATAAAAATGATCATTTTACAAAACCCTATTACACCTGATATGAAGGAAACTTGAGGCATGTTCTCTATATACAGAAGGCAGCATTATTCAGTGAATCTAAGCACCAGAGCAACCCCATACATGAGAACAAAGAGAAAATAATTTAATTTTCATGAGCTGACCAAAAAAAAAAAATAAAAATATAAACCAGTTGCAGTATCCTTTGCAGGGTGGTTATATTACACTGGTTGACTTATCAAACAGGTTTTTGTGCAACACAAATGGCTACATTATGCTGTGTTTTAGTGTCTATAATACAGAGGTGGTTGTATTACACAGGTTGGTTTGTATTACACAGGTGGTTGGTTTACACAGGTCTCATACGTACTGGGACAGCTCGTACTGTTTGCTGACGAGAGCTCTGGCCAGGCTGCTCTCTATCTCCTCCAGACTGTCCCAGCTCACTCTCAGTTGCCAGGCAACGTGTTTGATGAGCACTCGCATTCGCGAGTCGTAGCAACCTGCAGAACAAAAATTTGTTTTTATTAACGTCTCGTGACTTTGTGAAAGAAAGAGCTAGTAAAAAAATATTACAAGTAAAACTGACACATAAGTTTATGTAAATTATTAATGTTATCAAATAATAAAACAAAATGCCAAAATTCAACAAGTAAATACCTCCAGCAGATTATTTAAACTTATGCTTTACAGCTTTTTTGTTTTTTGTTGTTGTTGTTGCTGTTTTGACAAGAACAAGCAATTAAATTATTAACAACATCCTACAAGACTAAATACCAATGTCATTAATATTCATGAATGTTCAGAAAGGATTCATTCAAAGTACGGAAAAAAAAAAAAAAAAAGTTCACCATTTCTAATCGCCATGGTAACCATGTCAGTGATAACGAGGTCTCCTCTGTTCTTGAGGTAAGCTTCTTCAAGCAGCAGATCGATGTAGGGTGTGGTCTCATCCATTCCATGTCCTTCTAACAGGGCCTCAATTGAAACACGTACCTGTTAAGTAAATAAATAAATTAATTGTAAGTAAATAAAGAAATTATTTAATATATTAATAAATTAATTAATACTAGTAAATAATTATGTAAATAAACATTTGAGTAAAAAAGTAAATACATAAATAAATATGCAAATAAATAAATAAAAAATGTATCATTTAATTAATTGATGCTGGTAAATAAATAATTCATCAATAAATCAGTAAATAAATTTAAATAAACAAACAAGTAAATTATGTACCAGTTTATAAGTATTAATGCTGGAAGAAATATCAGTATTCAGTGAATTTTTATTCAACTTTTAAAAAAACACAAATTTCATTTAAATTTTAATAAATAAGAAAAAGTACAATATATTTCTAGCAGATTTAATATAAAACAAATCATTTGCCAATCAACAGATTAATTAAATAGCATTTGCTAAACTAATAATAACAACAACAAAAACAATACAAAAAATAAACATATAAAATGATATATTACAAAATTCTTTAAGAATCAAACATCACCTGTTCTGGTTGGTCCATATATTCCAGAATCATTTTTAAAGTGTCTTTTTTAAACCTCCTGAAAACAAAACAAAACACTGCATTGTCTTAAAATGTGTCATGTGATCTTATGTTATTAAATCAGATTTATAAAATTTATATTTTATAAAATTTATATAACCTGCTGCATTTTTCATCATAGTATATTCAAATTTAATTATGCTGCTAAGAAAAACAAAGCACTATTAATTTATTAAAATTGTTTTTAACTGAAGTTTCTTAATTTCTTTTTCCTTTTTCTATATTTTTTTTTAAATTAATAGTACCAGACCATTTATCTGCACTAACATAAAAGATTTACATGTTATATCATTTATATTTTTAGTATATATCTTATTTATTTATCATCAATTATTTTATACACACACACACACACACACACACACACACACACATCAAGACATGGCCCAGAATGCTTGAACATTCAGAAATCCAGATTACCAATGCTTCCAAGCTTGTGAGATAAATCATCTATTATTCATTTCTTATTTTGTTGTTGTTTTTGTTTTATAACTATTATTATATATACTGCTGTAATTGTGATTATTATTAAAGTTCTCCTGTAATTATTATTACTCGTGACAAAGTAAAATTAAAACAAAATAATAAAAATAACTAAATTTTTATGGTTCATATTATTAGTTGCAAATTGTATTATTACCATCACTATATTTACTATACAATCAGTTTAAGCTATTTAAAATTACTATATTATATACTATATTATGCAATAATAATCTATAATAGCATTAAATTTTTCTGTTTTTCATTATATTAAAATTGAGAAATAGTTTCTCAAACAAAGGGACATAACTCTATTACTTGTGCCAATGATCTTCAAACAGCAGACGAAGGGACATAGCACACAGTGCAGAATAGGAATAATTTCCAACATCAGTGAGTCGCTTACACAGAGGCTGAAAGTCCTTGTCTGTGTTTGGCTCACCTGAAACAGATACAAAAAACTTTTTATTTATGTCTTTAAAAAACAAAAACAAAAACTCACTGATAGTGATACAGATATAGAATTTCCTTGAAGAAACATCTCTTTAAATTACATTCACACTATTACAAAAAATAACAATTTCCAGTATTCTAATGCAGCATGTGTCTATGTCAAATAATATTTCAACATAAATATTAATTGTATATTATTTGAAAATTAAATGTTGTGTTGGTTGCAATACATCTGTTGCTAAGGATGTTAGCAAAAGTGAGAGAGAAAGAAACCTTGTTATAATATTTGCAGCTGATTCCCATATACACATTTCCTGTTTGTGATGTGTATGCAAGAGACATTTGTTGCTATTTGTTTGATGTTTTTTAAAATTACACCAGAAAACATACTTTGCTGATAATAACAATGTAAGTCAAAAAGAATTTTTTAATGAAGTTTTTTTTTATTTCATTGACTAATTTTTGACTGTTTATTATTTGATTTTTTTTTATTTATTTATTTATTTGTTTAAATTTAATAATTTAATATGAATTTTTATTTCTAAATATTTAATTAACACTAACAGTAACAGTAACAGCTGTATTACAATGTCTAGGTGAACACGCTCTCTCGTCTCTGTTTCGGGGCATTCAGTTTCAAAATATACACTACAGTTAACAAATTAGTTTATAAGTAGTTAGCATCATACTTCGTGATGTAGTACAATTTTTGATTTTCCATTTAAGACTTGAAGTTAGTTAAATTCCATTACAGCTGCAATCGACTATTTTACAAACTACTTATTGCTGTAATAATAAAAACTATTAAAATGGCCTGCATATATGTTACCATCTCGATCTGAACTGTTGTCATTATTTGAATAATTCAGTTCTTTGGAATGAACGTCGAACGTCTTGTTTTTGGAACTACTGTCCAAACCACCCTCCGCCATATTTTTCCATCCTCTAAATCGTATTTCCGCATGTGAAAAAAAAGACTAATCGGAAAATTCCGGACATTGTCGCCTCTTTTCGATCACTTGTTTATCAGGGCCCTTTAAAAATCGCGAAGCGCACATTTAAATATTTATTTCTGTTTTCAGGACCTATTTTATTCATTAGTGTTGGTGACAATATTCATCATTCATATTAACTTTAAAATATCTATATAAATGGTTTTGTCTTTGTTTAAATAATTTGTACATCATACTTATACTACATGTAGTTTCTGTTAATAATTAAATTTATAAAAAAAAAAAAAAAAAAAGGAAAGACATAATAATTTATATAACTATATTTTCATCATAGGTTATCTATGAAAATAAAACTTGTTTGGTGCCATATCTAAATTTGTTATAAGGCCTCGGGACCGCGTATTATACATAATTATGATCGTAATTTGCGAGTTCTGCTGTAGTTAGCGAATTTTATTTGGTACATGCGCAGTACAAAAGCGCTTTCTATTTCCGGGACATCGGCAGGTGAATAATAGTGAATAGAGTCATTCAGGTGTTGTGTTAGACTGACTGACATTTACCTTTGGGGTTTAGAACCTAACAGGATTTACAGTTATTAGTAGCAGGTGAACTTTATTTCTTCAATGTATGTATAGCAGTTAATTAACATTCCTGAAGCTGATAATCTTGTTTTCTCGTGGTTGTGAAATTTGTCGGTAAAAAACCAAAACAAAACATTCTTTACTTTAGAAAGAAATACTGTTGATTCGGCCCTAATATTCATTATATTGGGAGACAGTAACCTCTTGTTTTTTTCTTTTTTTTTTTTCTACGGAAAGATAAATGGATATGGAAACTTCATTTGTTTATGAATTATAATTTTCCATTAAAAAGAAGAAGAAAAAAAGTGATTGATTTTATCGGCGGATCTTCTTGCCGATCATAACGTCATACGACTCAATGTGTTACTGTGCGTGTTATGCCAGGTAGAATTTCTGTACTCGCCGACATGACTAGAAACCAGAATCAAAGACTAAACGTCACCAGAAGTCCAGGTGGTAACACTTCGAGAAAAAAGGAAGAACGAGCCATGCGAGAAGCTTTCAGAAAAGAACATAAAATCGAATCGTATCTTGCCGATGACGAAAATTTCCCCGTATTTTCTTTGCAGCTGAAAAAAATGGGCCTGCAACTGAGGGATATCCCAGGTGATGGGTAAGCAAAATATGTTTTTATTTATTAACAGCTTTCTTAAAAGCTTGAAAGCACCCCATCACAGGTGGCAACCAACTGTATAATGATTATTAATATTAATATATAATCAGTCATATATGTGTGTGTACATGTATGTGTGTGTACATGTATGTGTGAATGTGTATGTATGTGTATATATATATATATATATATATTCCAATGATGTTATAGAACCATAAGTTTTGTATTGTACAAAATAAATATTCTCAAAACCTGTTGGTCATGACTTAATCTTTTCACTTCACCGAGTTCGTTGTTTACTAGGTTAACCTTTAATGAGAAAAGTCATGTATATAAACAATCAGATTGTATTCTTTGAACTGTAATGTAGTTGTCATTTACACGCTTGCAGTTGTTGGACTATTGCCAGAACATTTCCAAAAAATTATTATTATTTCAAAAAGAACAAAAAAGAACAGGCTTCATGTTTCAGAGAGATAAGTTTTTAAAGGACTCTTAACACATTTAAAGTCAATGGTTTTGTACACTGAGAGATAAAAATCAGGAATCACCATTGCTTACCAATTCACAGCAAAGTGGTATTTTTTATAATTATTTTTTTATTATTTTAAATTAATTTGTCCTCTCGTTGCCAGCAGTCAACATAACAGAGACTAGAATTAATTTTTGCCCTTATGAGGCACTGCTTGCAATGGGAAACATCTTAATGTATGCATCAAGGACTACTGATCTTTTGTTCATTTGCTCTTTATGATTACTGTTTTATCATATTTCAACCAGAATATTTGTAAAATCAATTTCTAAAAAGAAATTAGAATCATTTCATTCAAAGAATTAAGAAAAACAAAACATATGTATAAAATTGCACACACACACACACATACACACAAACACACACAAACACGTTATTTTTAGTGATCAGTGTGAATAATACATTAACAAAATCTATAAATGAATAACTGATACTTTATTATTTATTATCAGTGAGTGGGGCATTTAAAATTTTAATGATAAATACTGGTTAGGTGATTATTAAAAACTATAATCTTAAATATATATATATATATATATATATATATTAATTATATATCTCTAATAGAATTGTGTTGTGTAACCATTCTGATAACACATATTTTTAAAACAAAAATCTGTCCTGTTTACCTGCTAAATGTATTAACTTATATTGAGAACTGGATCACAAAAATCATTTATTTATTTATTATCATTATTATTATTATACACATTAAAATACCAGTAGAGCAAAAACCAGTAAAAACATTTATTTCCAGTTTGGTCTGAAATAACATTTGACTATTTGGTGACAACTGAATTAAAACCTTTATCTCAAATCTACAAATACATAGAGAGTTTTTATTATTTCTACTAACTTAAATCTAATACTAAAAATTGTATGTTTAAATATAATCTACATCCAATTGTATCACAGACAAATTATTTTTACAATTTACGAAATATTGCTTTAGTAACAGCTTTAATTTTCAAAACATCAGTTGAGTATTAAAACAATATTTCTCATTAGTTTGGATTGGGAAAATATACATTATTAAATACACTAGTTAATCTTTTACAAACAATTCAAATCTTTTTTTATTAGCAATGTTGAAAATTAAGGAGGCTGTAACTTTGTTTTTTTCTTTTTCAAATTGCTTTTGTATAGAAATGATACATACATTCACAATCTTAAAAAAAACAATTTAAAAACCCCATTAATCTCTACAAATGTTACAAAGTTGAAATTAATTTACTAATGTTTAACACACTAGTACATTAAAATGTGAACATTAAAATATTATATATGCAAGTAAAAGATGTTGACTAATCAAATTCGTCTTTATATACAATTAGAAAAAAATTAACAAATAATTAAATAATAATAAAGTAAATATTAAGAATTTATAGGTCTTTTCAAAATAGTTTATCCATAAATTGATTTAAACCTTTAAGAACAAATTATTTTTAAGAGATATACAAAACATGCTTGGTGGAAAAATAATAATAATAATTGTTATTTTCTTCAGAAATCTTTTAACCTCATTTTGTAAACAGTTCCTTACCCCTCGGGCTTAAATAAAGCTATCAATGGGTGTAGAGAGCAGACAGTCACCAGTTGAAACGTCCACACCTTATCAAGATACGGGTTCAAAATGTGCAATAAAAACAGTTTATCCCAACAGAACTTATTTTAATCATCGTATGTATTTTATCTTTAGGAAAATAACCTTTATAGATAACTTACACCTGTAGATTTTATAAGTGATATGATGATAGTCTATCACTAATGGTTTCTTTTATTTTTTTTATTTTTTTTTTTTTTTTATCTCTGGAGAGGAGGGTCTATGTCTTTAAACACGTATTCACTGTTTTTATTTGTGTTGGTACAGTTTTGTGTGATTTTCCTTTGTACACATTTTTTTTTTTTATTTTTTGTTTTCTTTTGTTGTCATTACCTGAAACATTGATTTAGAAAACCCCCTAACTGCTGATAAAAATTCAGTGAATAAAACAAGTGCTATAAAAAAAAGTAATATGATGAATATATGAGGCTGGTTCTAATCTAGAAAAATAATAAGACAAATGAGCACTGAACAAAAGATATAATTCTGAATGTCTCACTATTTAACTTGTACAGATAGCAGAAGATCTGTTATAATTATCATTAAGATTAAATTTTGAAAGAATTTTTTTTTATTATTTTTTCATTCTGTGGTTTATGAAAATAAATAAATAAATAAATAAATAAATAAATAAATAAATATAAAAAAAATAATAAAAAAAAAAAAATAAATAAATAAAATAATGGAATAAGTAAATAAATAAATAGATGGATAAATAAATAAAGGAATTGTTATTTGAATAGAGCAAAACGTTCCCTATGATACAAAGTTACAGTTTCATCTATTTCATTGGCATTTATTTTTTGATATAATGAACCACACCCCCACACATTTTCTAAATGAAAGTTATTCAAACAAGTTACACCACACCTTATACTATTCAAATATTCATCAGTAAATAGGGTTCTATACAAGAAAGTTGCTTCTTTATAATCATAAATTTATATAAATACATTTAAAAGCAAATTTTCTTTTTGAAGAATCGTTTCTGTTAAACATTTTAAAATAATTCATCTGTTATAATGTTTAAATTATTATTTTAAACTGTAATTTATGATAAATTTGCTTATTCAACAGTAAAGGGTTCTATATAATGTGAAGTTAACTACCACACTTTAGACAGTTTGATACTCGTTTATAAGTTTATATATATATATTTTTAAAGAAAATGTATTTCTGTTTAAAGTATTATTATAAACTGTATTTCAAATGGGTGTATTTCCTTTCTAATCTTAGCACTGCTCCATGCAAAGTTTTCATTTATGAAAATTATTAGTCTTGGTTTTAGTTTACTTTCTTTCTTTCTTTCTTTCTTTCTTTCTTTCATTCATTCATTTCTTTCTTCTTAATTTTTTTCATTATAAATTTGTGTAGTTCTAGAATCTGTTTCAGTATTTGTTTCACTTGATTTCATTCTAATAAATTTACTTTACCTAACTTTATTATTATTTTTATATTTTTATTTTGTTTTATTTTATTTATTTATTTATTTTACTTTTGTTTTTACTTTTATTTTTTTTAAATACCTTTATAATTACTTTATGTTAATACTTTATGTTAATACAAAAGGTTAATACTTTATTAATTCATAACAGAAACTGGTCAGTGCATGGGCAGTTGATATATTATTGATCTATTAATTTAAAAGAATATAAGAAATTGATATGTCTTTAGTGTTAAAACAAAAGAGCCACGAATCAATGTGATCTGGTCTGAGATAAATATAAAATGTATTTGGATTGTCTGTGTGTTTGTACTAGTGTCTATGAATGTCTGTATGTGTGTTTCTATATCTATGTACATATGTGTGTTTGTGTTTGTGTGTGTGTGACTATATGAATGTGTAAATATGTCTTCTTTCTTGGATGTGTGTTCGTGTGTCTACATATATATATACATAATCTGTTTCTTTAAAACTACTCAATATACATTATCTGTATATGTATATATCTGTGGATTTGTGTTTATTAGAATATATTATATATCACGTATTTTCAATACACAATATGAAGGTGTTTTTTTTTTTTTTTAGACTGATCAAAACAGTCACATAATTATTTTCTACAGAGTTATTTTCTATAAATAACGTTGTTGTTGTTGTTGTAGTCGTAATTGTTGAGCTCACAGCTTCTTCTGTACATTGACATGTATAAAGATTAATGGGTGTGTGTAAGTGATTCAACAATAACCTACATACCTTCACCTTCTTAGTGTTGGGCTTTGTACACAAACATTAAAAGGATTTCATTTTTGTTTTCACTGTGTGAATTTAAATGAGGTTTAAGTTGTTTTCACATGTCTTGGTTAATGGTAATGTTTGAATCACCATATTGTTGTCTAAATAAACAGTAGCTTGGCATGTGTGTGGAATCTCTCTCTCTCTCTCTCTGTCTCTCTCTCTCTCTCAGTATATATATATATATAGAGAGAGAGAGAGACCCACCATTAGTAATATCATGAAACAGTTGAAAATTGTGACCAAATATTACACAATGTGAATAAATAGATGCTGAAATAACAACAAACATTTTAATGCTGACTAAATGATAAATACATTTATTTCAGTAGTTCATAGTTATTCAACATTTATGTGTGTTTACATAATAAGCAACTGAAACATATTTGTTGGTTTTTTTAAAAATATTTGCAGCAATTGGAATGATATATTTCAAAATCTAACTGGTGATATCAAAATATTTCCCAATTAGAATTCTTGTTTTTGCATAAAACATGGTTCATACTAATATAAATGATTTAAAATAATGCCAAGTGTATTTCTTCCTCCATCGCCTGCAACTTGTAACATTTTAATTACCAAAGCCTTTTAACTTTATAATCTTAACTCTAGCAATAAAGAAAAAAAAATGTAATTGTTCTAACATATTGTGTGCTTTATTCACCATGCACGTTAAATTAGCAACATTGTACTTTGGAAACAGTTGAGAATTTGGCTTAACCATTCAGACATGTAACTGCATTGCATGCAGTGATGTAAATAGATTTTAGTATCTAAGACGTGGGGGTTGAAAGCTATAAGCCTCTCCAGGATTTTTTTTTTTTTTTTTTTTTTTTTTTTTTACATATAATGTAAAAATGCAGGTTATCATTGGAGACAAAAAATAGAAAAACTATTAAATTATCTAGTACGTACTGTAACTATTAAGTTATCAATTACATACTCTAATTCTGGCCTGTCACAACAATTTTCTAATTCAAGAAGCACATAAAAGAAGGGTTAGTCAGATTTATAATGGATGCATGCACCTCACAGGCAAAACTGCACTGTGATGATAGTCTAGAAATACCATACCAGTGTACCAAAGCCACCCCAACCACCTACCTAGCTTCCCAGTAAGCAGACACCTTGCATTAGGCTTTTAATTTGTGAGAAAAGAAGAATCAAGTTTTTGATTTTAGCTAAGATAACACAATATATCTGTTGCTTAAGAAAGTTGAGTAAAAATATGCAAATATAATTACAGAAGGTAACGATGTTAATTTACTTGCCAGAAACTTGAAAAAAAGGGGCTAGCTAATAAGTATCTGTACTGTTGTAGAAATGGGAAACTAAAATATATGGGAATTCTGGCTTCCCTGTGAATATTCCACTTCCATCACTGCATCAGTGTTGTCAATGAGCATAACATCAAGTGAGCAGATTTCATTATGTTTAGCAGTTAGCTGTGAAGGTAATGAATCTTTGATCATTTAAATCACTTGCAGATTTTAGATACTCCTGTGCAAAACAGCTGGTTCAACAGAAATTGTTAGTAAAAAATGAATTGAGTTTGTCTGAACTGTTGAGCATGTGAGATAAATAACATTAAAATGCAAACAAAGATCAAATAACAAAAAATGTAAATGAAGATAAGATACAGATTATGAGATAAATTACATAAAATGTAAATGAAGATAAGATACAGATTATGAGATAAATTACATAAAATGTAAATGAAGATAAGATACAGATTATGAGATAAATTACATAAAATGTAAATGAAGATAAGATACAGATTATGAGATAAATTACATAAAATGTAAATGAAGATAAGATACAGATTATGAGATAAATTACATAAAATGTAAATGAAGATAAGATACAGATTATGAGATAAATTACATAAAATGTAAATGAAGATAAGATACAGAATATGAGCTAAATAACATAAAATTTAAATAAAGATAAAATACAGAATATGAGACTGATAACATAAAATACAGAATATGAGATAAATAACGAAATGTAAATGAAGATCAAATGCAGAATATGATTTAAATAACATAAAATGTAAATGAAGATCAAATACAGAATATGAGATAAATAACATTAAAATGCAAATGAAGGTCAAATGCAGAATATGAGACAAATAACAAAAAATGTAAATGAAGATAACATTCAGATTATGAGATATATTACATAAAATGTAATTGGAGATAAAATACAGAATATGAGATAAATAACAAAATGTAAATGAAGATAACATTCAGAATATGAGACAAATAACAAAAAATGTAAATGAAGATAAGATACAGATTATGAGATAAATTACATAAAATGTAAATGAAGATAAAATACAGATTATGAGAAAAAAAACAAAATGTAAATGAAGATAAAATACAGAATATGAGATAAATAACAAAATGTAAATGAAGATAAAATATAGAATATGAAATAAATAACATAGAATGTAAATGAAGATAAGATAGGGAATATGAGCCAAATAACAAAACAAATGATGATAAAATACAAAATATAAGATAAATAACATAAATATAAATGAAGATAATATACAGAATATGAAGATAAATTACATAAAATGTAAAAGAAGATAAAATGCAGAAGGTGACCATTACATTTTGTCAATAAGTATATTAACAAATACATACTGCCTGATTCACATTCAAAGCAGTCATTTTCAGTCATTTCATGAAATGACTGGTTATTTCAAACATTTCAGTTAATGACTGATTTTTACAGATTGACTGTAATATTTACACTCTGTGTTCTCGAAAGTAATAATACCAAACATTCAGTATGAAATACACAGTGCTATTAAGTTAGTAAAAAAAGAAACTGATATATGCAGTTGTATTTATTAATTAAAATATAACAAAAAAAAAAAGGACAGGAATGAAATTAAAAAATACTGATATTTATTTGCTAATTGTTGTAAAGATAGATCCTGAAAATATAAAAATGGTTTCCATAGTTATCACTAATCAAAGCTTAAAAAAAAAAAATATATATATATAAGCTATCATATTTCTTTTCAAAACATGTCCAGAGGCTTTCAAGTGAAAACTGATGCCAGGAATGGAAACTCATTACTGTGGTTACCACTAATTAAAGCCTTTTTGTAAAATAAAACTCTAAAATTTCTTTTTATTAATATATATATATATATATATATATACAAGTTTAGTGTCATAAAAACACTCAGAAACATACACACATACATGTATACATAATGTGTTAAATGTTTTTTAAATTTTTTTATTTTATTTTTGGTTACAGTATCTACCCTTTTCAAAATAAACATTAAATATTATCTTTAACACACCCAGTTATAAATTTAAGCTCACTTGAATGCTTCTGTGAAATTTATGTATACATTTTAATATCAGTAACTCTTACCCACAGTAATTTAGACAACAGAAATTCATTTTAAAAGGGTAGCACAGCATGATTTTTTTGCCTTTAGAAGATGTAATAGGTGTCGTGTAATCTCACATACGTTTATATATAATGTTCGTGTTTAAACAGCTCGGTTCCACTTGCTTGGTTTCTGACTTCATTCAGAATGTCCACTGATGCTAGAAGACCACATAATTTTGTAATTCAGTGTTGGCTGTAGGTTTTGAAAATGTCAAAATGACATATCTCTGTATTCGTTTGTGATAGGGGCATGTGGAAAAGAATACAAGAGAATTGAAACTTTGAAAGTGTTACTGGTGTGTTTTTTTTTGTTTTTTTTTTGAGATTTTAATCTTTAATAAAACACACTGAAAAAATTTGAAAAATTTGAAAACAAATATTATGTTGTGTGTGTTTTCTAACGTATTTATTATTTTTTTTTTTCTTTATTATTATTATTATCTTTTTTTTTTTTTTTTTTTTTTTTTAATTATTATTTTTTTAAATAAGCTAACAAAATATTATAAGCCATCCGCTTTTGCATTATTCCTTTTTCAACAGTTTCTGTTACTGGTAAGGAATACTGAATATTACATACAATAATTTATCATAGACATTAAGCTTTTATGGTAAACTACGGTAATCTACTTAACTGGTTACTCCTACCGGTAGGTGTAGACCTTTTTTTAATAAATAAAACACATAGATATATACATACTTACCAGATTAGCTCTCTTTATCAATGATTTTTTTTTGTATTATACGTTTTCCCCCACAGTATAATTATACAATTATGTGTTTTAAGCAAGCATATACCCATATCCACCCTCTTAAAAACTAAAAACATCTACACATTATTAACTATTAGAATTATAAATTGTGGTGGGTGTGTGGAACAGTAAAAAAGATTGTATAGAAATGTATTGTTCATTTAATAATGTAGATGTAAGTATGAACTGACTGAATTAGAAATTATATATATATATATATACACAGAATTTCTATCTCCTTCAGGCATTGTATGTAGTTTAGAGGCACCAGCCAAAAATATAGTCTTTTGTGTTGGAACTATATTTAATTTGACAAAATGACTTGTTATATACATAGATATTTTGTTAACAGTTACTTTTTTTTTTAGTTTAACTGATGTTTTAGATATTAAAAGACTTGAAAAACAGTTTTCATTTTAAAAATAACAAATTGTTTGTAGTTAATAACTATTTTGTTTTGATGTGTAGGCGACAGTTAAATCAATAAATGTAAAATCTTCTACAGTGAAGAGTTTATAAGTAAAATAGTAAATTTTATTCAGTTTTTGTATTATTTAGAATTTCAGGATAAAAGAAGTGATTAGTTATTGTCTTATGATGTTTGGAATTTTCTGCTTTTGAATAGTATGCATTCATATACATTTGATACATACATTCATACATAGATAAATACATACATACATACATACATACTTAGTACGTGCGCATGGACACACACACACACATCCATCCATCCATCCATCCATCCATCCAAAGAGGAAACCATTTTAGAAAAAAGAGAGCAAGATAATACAGACATACATACTTACATACTTACATCCATCCATTCATCCATCAATAAAAAAAAAAATTAGAAAAAGAAAACAAGATGAAGTAATCTATACAGATTAACATTTTCAAATTTTTGAATGTTAACCAAGACACCAACTAGACCATAAAAAAACAACAAAAAAACTATTGTACCGGTTATATCAAACTATGTATGTTCTAGTTCACCAGCTCACACAATTTCAAAGAAACAACAAGAACAGTGCTTGTTTATTCTTTTTTCTTTTTTTTCTTTTTTTTTCTTTCTTTCTTTCTTTCTTTTATGAATTGTCTGCTGCCTGGTATAGATAATTTTCAAAGATGCTTAAACGCAAGCCCTCGCTTTATTCTGTACAAAAGAAGTTTGGTGAACCTCTCACCGGCCAAGTTTTGTATCTGTTATCGCCGGCAGAATTCAAAACACTTGATGGAGACACATAGATGAAAAACTAACTTGCCACACTTCGCTGCACTTCAATGGAACAGCACTGCTTCACGGGGTATTCGGGTTGACAGTAATGGGTGCTTAGTTTCGAAGGAGGTTTGCTTGTATTATGCGCCCCCCTCCCTCCCTCCCGCTCCATTTTTCTTGTGAGTCATCTGTTTGTTGCAAGTAACTGACATTATTATGGTGTATTTTTTTTGTAAATTTCTTAAAGTTTTCTTTTTTTTTTTTTTTTTGTAGCTTGGGTGTGAAGCCAGGCATGGTAAAATTTTTTTTTTTTTTATTTTTTTTTTATTTTTTTGAACTGAGTACATGTACTCGGAAACACTTGAGAGGAATGTGGAGTATTTATTTAATTTATTGTAAACAAAATACCTGGATTATTCTACCATGTACATTTCTTTTCTCGTCTTCTCGCCATCTTTATTTCACATGTGTAATTATCAGATTTGAGTTTTATCTCAAAAAAAAAGAAACATTTATCTGTTTATCGCACCTAATAAAATAAAATTCAGATTTTTTTTTTTTTATGAATCAAAATTACGAATACAAAAACTCGTACAAAGGGTTAAGGTGTGTGGTGTCATGACTTTGAAGGATAGGTGTTTATAAAAGAATTCTAGCTGCTGCTTTTAACGAAATTTAATTTGGTGTTTTGTTCTTGTGTTATTGCTAGATTAAAATATGTTTAAAAGAATTATAGAAGAATTCTAGCTGCAGATTAATAAATCTTAATCTGTTTTGTTTTTTGTATTACAAGCCATTTCAGATAAAAGTATTAAAAAGAATTCTAGCTAAGGATTAATAAAACTTAATCTGTTATTTTGTTTTTGTATTACTATCAGATAAATATATATTAAAAAGAATTCTAGCTAAGGATTAATAAAACTTAATCTGTTATTTTGTTTTTGTATTACTATCAGATAAATATATATTAATAATTCTAGCTAAGGATTAATCAAATTTAATATGTTATTTTGTTTTTGTATTACTATCAGATAAATATATATTAAAAATAATTCTAGCTGTAGACTGTTAATGACACTTAGGTTTTATTTTATTGTTGTTTTAGATCAAATGATTTTTAAAATAATTCTTGCAAGCAAAGCTTAATTTTGTGTTAACAATGTATTATCTTTAGTATACGTTAATAATGTAATATCTTTTGTACTAATTAACAGTGTACTATCTTTAAATTTTAATATGCATTGATAATGTATTATCATTAATATATATTCAGAATATATCTTTAGTACATATTACCAGTATACCATCTTTAGTATTCATTAAGAATCTGATATCTTTAGTATATGAAATTGGTATGCCATCTTTAGTATACATTAAGAATCTAACATCTTTATTTAAGAATCTAAATTTTATTAGAAATCCGAGAAAAAAGTTATAATAATAATAATAAGAAGAAGAAGAAGAAAACAGTTTGTGGCAGTAATCTTTACAATGATTATAAATAGTTTATCCATATTTTGTTTTAGTTATAATTATTTTATTAAACTTTATTGTTATGCATTTAAACTTGTAAAATGCATAAACAGCAAAAGTCACCAATCTTTCATTTAATAAAACAAAGCTGACCACACCCAGTGTTTGTGATGCAATGACAAATCCTCTTGGTACTACTATATAAAAAGAAGAATGTAAATTTCAAATCACAAAATATATTTTGAAAGGATTTAACAAAGCTGACATCAAAATCCAATTTTATATATATATATATATATATATATATAAAATATATTTTTTTTTGGGACCCAAGCAATCTAGATGAGCAAAACAGCCTCATCGTCAAAAACCTTTTTATTTATTTTCAGCCAAATGCATTATGAGATACATGACTGCTTGACAAACAGAAATAAAATTTCGTTTACACAACGAATTGGAAAATAAAAAAAATAAAAATTACATCAGCTAGTGCACGAGTGAAAGAAAATTTAGTCCAGCTACCCTGAACAACAATACAAATCTAAATAAAGAAAAAAACTGCAGAATAAACAGACGTGGGATATGAAAGGCTTGAGTCACAGGCCCCATCCCGATTCCCCATTATTTAGTTTCTGTTAAAATATGTCTGCTGTATCTGTTTACACACAAACAATCACCTGCAGAGGAGATGTCAAAAATGTTACATTATTAATGCATACTAAAGATAGTACACCTTTTTGAAACACTGAAAATATTACGCCGTTTTTATATGCTTTTAAAGATTCTGAATGTATGCTAAAGATACATCATTGTCATATACTTTTTTTTCTCTCAGATTTCTAATAAAATTTCTAAATTCTATAAAATGTTCATCCTATCAGAAGACTGCAGCTCTTCTGAGACTCGCTTCATTCTCTGAATTTTCTTGATTCTTGCTTTTTCACAGTCATTCTGCCCAAAAATGAAATATCTATTACCAATACATACACTTTCTTTCTGTCCCACTCATTCTTGTTTTCCTTTTTCCAGTCTCAGAGTTGTGTTCCATCTTTTGTTTCAATAAGATCTGTCTGTCTTGTGTTTGAATATTTTTCTTCATTAGAGATCATGTTTGTTAAAATAATTAAAAGTATTCTTTATTGAAGAATAAGAATTATTTAAAATAATTATTTAGAAGTTTTTGTTGAATAAATAACTTTATAACAACATGCATGCATGCATGTATATATATACATTGCATATACATACACATACACACATATATTTATAAGTACACTTGTACACAGAGACACATGCACACACACACACACATACACGCACATACACACACACTCTCAGTTACTAAACCTTTTGATTTTATTACCAACAAGAAAACACACCCTTGACTTGTTAACAGACTTAATAAAAAAAATCAGACTGACATACACTGAAGAAATAAAATCATATTGGTTTATTATTCAAAATTCTTTATAGTTTACGCACTCGGTATGACATCCCTGTCAACTTTTCTTTCTTGTTACGAGAACGTCATTTGGTTCACAGATGACTGACATGGGATTAGGTACGCCTGGAACCAGTGAAAGAAAGGTTTGTTCTTTTGACGAATTTATTATCTTGGAGTTATGAGGTAACTTGTAAGGTGACAAATATATTTGAGCTTTTGATAAGCGTTACAAAATATCTGGCATTCCTTCCTGATATTTTTATGTCGCGGTGCTGGTGAAAAACAGAAGTGATAAAAGAAATGTTTTAGGAGTATAAACAAGGGAGTTTGTTCATCATGATATACCATATTGAGGCTCATGAATATTAATATACTTCTTAAGAATGTACTTTTTGTGTCTTGATGTAACCAGGACAGCAATGGAATTTTCCATCTCTGTCTTTCTTTAACACCATCTAAACCAATAAACTGTTGATGATCTGAGAATCAAAACTCAATTTATGTTAAATTTAAACATTTAAAAACATTATTTTTATAGTCATTTGTGTGTATGTGTGAGTGTGTTCATATATATATATATATATTCATATGGCAATAATAAAATATGACAGTGATACATCACAAGTTGCAGAAATTAATTGTTTTTTTTCTTTCTTTTTATGTATTCAAGATGACACTTTCCTTGATGATTCATACATTAAAATATTTTTTCGGTCTTTTGTCTTTTGACACAGACTGTATGTGAAACAAAAATATATTAACATAGATTCATAGTCTCGAAGTCTACAGTTTATTTACTGTTATTTATTAATTCAAGTTCTACAGTAGCTATATATACATTTTAAAGAAATAATACATATACACACAGACACACATACATGTAAATATATACATATATACATATATGTACACACACACACACATATATTATATATATATACATCAATCAACATTATTAACATTATCTTAAATTTATTTACATTTATTTTTCTTTAAAATGTGTGCATTTCATTTTATTTCTTAAAAGTGGTTCACTTTTTTTTCTTCCAGAAATTGTCTGTTTCGTGCACTGGGTGATCAACTGGAGGGTCACAGCAGAAACCACTACAAACATCGTCTTGACGTTGTCCACTACATGCAAGAACATCGCACGGATTTCGAGCCTTTTATAGAAGACGACGTGTCCTTTCAGGTTCACAGTAAGTACACTGGCTTACTTACTTATTTATTTATTTAATTTTTAAATTTTTATTTTATAATTTATTTATTTATTTATTTATTTATTTATTTATTTATTTATTATTTTTAATTTTTTTACATTTTTTAAATTTTATTTATTTATTATTTATTTATTTTATTATTATTATTATTATTATTATTATTATTATTATTATTATTATTACTTTGGTGTGTGTGTGTGTGTGTGTGTGTAAAGTGAATGCAAAAATTCATCACAGAATGAATGCTAAATTATGCACATCACAGACATAACACATGCATGCGCACCATAACACACACACACACACACACACACACATTCAGACAGAAAGACAAATAAACACTTATACAAAACATTGACACACACATATAGAGACATGCATTATATAGCCCACACACACATACATACACACACATACCACACACACACACATACACAGAGAAAATCAAAGGATACAAAAATTAGATAACACTAATTATTACAGAAGATTCAGGTGTTTTGTTCACTGGGAGGGGGGGGATAATCATGGGAGTGCTTTGACAAGTGACAGATTAGTCCATCTTAACTTTTTTAATCCTGTTTTCTGCATGTCTGACTCCCTTCATTAACATCAATGTGTATCCATATTTAAGTAACTGTACTCTTTGACTCACTTAAATAGCAGCTACTGCTGATGTAAGTATTAGTGACTAAACAGGTTTAAGTACAGGTATGTAACACACTGGTATGTCAAAGTTTGGAGTTCAAGGAGGATAATGATACAGTCAAAAATTCCAAAAATTCCAATAGCAGAAAGATGGTGTGAAAACTGATATATTTTGTTGATGTGTGTTTGTTAATCTGTGTGTGTGTGTCTGTCTGTCAGAAATATCTGAGGTTTCAGTGATTATTAGATTTTTAATTTTTTTTTTTATTAGTGATATTGTTGTTAATTAATATCAGATAAAACAGAAATTCATAATCCTATTATTTGTTTGTATTTTGGCTTTATTTATTTATTTATTTATTTATAAATTTTTAGATATGATAAATAATAAGAAGATATAATGATTTATTAATTTATGAATGTGTGTGTGTGTATATATATATATTTGTCTGTTAACAATATTTTAAAGATATAAAGAAAGCAAAAACAAATTTAAAAAAATGGACTCTACAATGTAAACAGGGTTAGAATGGAAGATAAAGATCTAGTTTGATAATGGGTAGGATTTAAATTAACATAAAAGGTTATAAGAACAAGAATATGAATATCCTGTTATGAACAGATTTTTTTTAATTATTATTACTAATTGATTTATTAATTTATTATTATTAACTTTTTAATTTATTTATTTTTAATTTTTTAATTATTATTATTATTATTATTATTATTTTTTTTTTTTTTTTCAGTTCAGAACTTGAAGAAGCTTGGTACATATGCTGGAAATGACGCCATTGTGGCCTTTGCTCGTCTTCATTCTGTCAACATCATCATTCACCAGCTCGATGCAAAACACCTAATGGTAATAATGAATTACAGTGTGTTCCTTTGCACTAAAGTAAATATATATGTCCACAAACATACAAAAAATCTATTTCCTGCCCATATACACTAAATAGGCACACACGCACGCACACACATGCACACGCACACACAGACACACACGCACACACACAGACACACGCACACATACAGTCACACACACACGCGCACAACACAGACAGTCACACACACACACACACACAGACAAACTCATATATATATATATATACATGTTGTCATTGTCACTGATGTTGTTGCTTCTTTCTTCAGACAGTTAAATTTTAAAAATGTAATTTTCAGATCCAGGGATCACAGAATCCTAAAGTTCGCCAGCTTCACATTGCGTACCACAATGGTGACCATTATTCCAGTGTGCGCAGAGTCTCTGATAACACTGAATCACCTGCCAATATCAGATTACAGGTAACTTGTTTTGTCTCTGTGTGTGTGTGTGTGTGTATGTGTGTGTTTGTGTGTGTTTGTGTGTCTGTCACTGGCTAATTTTATATTACAGCAACTTATTCTGTCTATATGCTTGTGTGTCTGTCCCTGGCTAATGTTGTATTACAAGCAACTTATTCTGTCTGTATGCTTGTGTGTCTGTCACTAGCTAATTTTACATTAGCTTTCATATGCTGACATTATTTTTCTGTGTACGTGTGTGTATGCATGTATGAGTGTGTGTGTGTGTGAAACTCACAAAGTTATTCGTTAATTAGATTACCTTTAAGTATTTAAATACATATACTGTATGCATGTCTGTTTGATATGTGTTGTTGATCTTTATATATTATTTTCATATTCATCACAATCATTACCTTCATTGTCATCATCATCATCATCATTATTATTATCACCATTATTATTTTTTCTCACTTTCATCATCATCATCAATCATCAATCATCTTCATCACTATAACTACTGTGATTAAATTATCATTATTACCACCACACAGGATGATTCGAAAACAAGCGAAGACAAGCCAACGAAACCTGCTGGACAGATGAACGGATACACGAGTCACCACCTCGCTGTTGTCAGAGCTGTCAGGGGGTACGACGACATCGAAGAGGAAGTGATGAAGGCAACGGACTGCAAGGTCAGATTACAGAGTTAATCCAAAAAAATAATAATTAAAATTAAAAAAAAATTTAACGTTTACCAGATCGATAATTTTAATCTGTAATTCGTTTTTCATTCAAAATTTAGAAATATTTAAACTTTTTTTTAGCACAAATAAAAAGAAATCAAATTAAAGATATATTTGTTAATTGTAATTATATCTTGGTAGTTTATATATATATAAATATATGTATATGTTTATATAAATAAATATATTTGTGTGTATATATATATATATGTGTGTGTCTATGTGATGCAAATATAAATACAGTAATTTTTTGTATAATCGCTAGGTCAATTAACTTGGTTTATTGACTTTTATTGCAACACACATGCCCACACAAACACACACACACACACACACACACACACACACACACACACACACACACATACTCACAGTACACTAATGTCAGTATTCTAAGCTACCTACAATCAAAAATTAACTAGTAGTAGTAATAATAAATAATTTAAAAAACGTACATTTTTTCTGTTTGTATCATGCTTAGAGAGGGTAGACAAATGCAGAACGACTGTTACTGTAATAATAAATAAATTTAAACACTTTAAATGATGCAAATGTTTGTGTTTGCAGGATGCTAACAAGGTGAGAGAGGTGCTGGTTGACTGTGACTATGATGTTGATTTGGCTATCACTCACATGTTACAAGTGATGGACATCACAGATGGTAAGTCAGTGTATACTTACATCTAGTCCCCTACTTAACAGCCAGTGCAACCTGGGTCCATCCATACATGTGACTGGAAAATAAAAAAATAAAAGAAGGAAAGAAAGAAAAAGAGTGTTAAAAAGATAAAGAAAATTGTATATTTATAATCTAGTCACTTGCTTAAAAATATTTCCAACTTGTGTCAATCCATACATGTGACAGCAACAAAAACAAAAAAAGAGAAGAGAGAAAAGATAAATTAAAAACTATGGTTCCTTTCCTTGCATAAAAAGGTATATTTGTATCTACTCCCTTGATTAATAACCTTTCAAATTAAAGTAAGTCCATACATCCATATGTATGACAGTAACAGCAAAAGTAAAGTAAAAAAAGAGTGAAAAAAGAGATAAATAAAATTCATGATTCATTTCCTTACATGAAATTGTAACTTTAGAGTTAGTCCCATTGATTAACCACCTTTCCTGTGCATGTCAATCATTTCACAAATTTTTATGTCCACCATACTGTCCTTCTAGTATTTGTATGTCTGTCTATTCAGTTATTTTACATATATATATATATTTAAAATTCTGTTATTATAGGCTCAGATGACACAGTCTCGCTTGCATCACAAAGAACTTCCACTGACAGTGGGGTGTGGTCAGATGGCACTGTGGGGCGCACCTCATCGAAGAAAGTTCACTTCAGGGAAGACAGCTATGGGGGTAGTTCCGGTTACGGTTCAATGACCAGCGATAGGGGTGGGGCTAGGCCCAAGTTACCTCAGGTAAGAAATATACTGGTTGGTTTCCATGGAGACGTGATTTCGAGTCTAGGCTCTGTCCACCTTCTTAAATATGTTAGTTAATGTCATTCATTTTGTTGTCATCTGCTTTAGGATGTTTAATATTTATGTTAACTGTTTAACTACTATTTTTTCATTTTTTTAGACTGTTTTTAGACTGAAGTACAAAGGTTGTTTTTTTTATATTTATTTATTTATTTATTTTTTATTATTATTATTATTGTTTGCTTAGTTGTTTTTTTTTAATTTTAATTATTTTATTTTTGTTTGTTTATTTTTTTTTTTTTTGGCTTATTTGGGGGTTTTTTTAAATTTATTTTTACTTTTTTTAATTATTATTTATTTTTTATTATTTAGATTTATTTTTATTTTTTTTTATTTATTTGTCTGATTTATTTTTTTTGATTTGCTGATTATTTTCTTATTTTCTGTTTGTTTGTTTATTTATTTTATTTATTTCCTTTCTTTCTTACTTATTTTTATTTATTTATTTACTTATTTATTTATTTATTTATTTATTTTTTTACTTATTTATTTACTTTATTTACTTATTTATTTATTTACTTATTTATTTACTTATTTATTTATTTATTTATTTATTTATTTATTTATTTATTTACTTATTTATTTTATTTACTTTATTTATTTTACTTATTTACTTACTTACTTTACTTACTTACTTACTTTCAGTATTCATTTACTTACTTCAGTACCAGTGCTCGGCGAGGAAATCAAAAGAGCTTCGTAAACTGGAGAAGAAGAAACGTGCTGAGGACAGACACAGAATGAAAATGCTTGGTTACCAACCAATGCGCATGCTTAGCGACGACGAGGGTAGTGTCGTCACGGTGATATCAAGAGGAAATTCCATGACTCGAATATAACTTAAGTGACTTTACCTCGTTCATAGTGAAAATATGAAAAAAAGTGAAAAAAAAAAAAGCACTTGTTAATAGTTTTGTAGATATGTAGAGGATGATGATATTATTATTGATGATGATATTACTGATGATGATATAAACTGACATAAGAAATGACAGAAATGTTTACTGCTACGAAAATATTCCCTGCTGAAAATTCCCTGCTGATTATGAATACAGCGACAGTTAATTAAATGTTGTTAGTGAAACCAGGAACTGAACTATAAATAGGATTATTCCCTGGTTGAAAATATTCCCTGCTGATGATGGTTAAAAATATTCCCCGCTTGTGACAGTTGGAAATATTCCCCACTGGTGACAGTTGAAAATATTCCCCATTGATGACAGTTGAAAATATTCCCTGTTGCTCATGATTAATATTCATTATATTTTATTATTTTACAAGATTTTTGTAAATAAGTTATAAATTGGTCCTTTTATTATTATTCTTTTTTTTTCATATTATTTTTATAAAGAAAAGCCAGTAAAACTGGAAAAATAAATGAAGTAATTTCCTTACTATTGAAAGCAGGAATATTCCCTGTTAAAAATATACTAAATAAGTGCAAGAATACTTAAAGGCCAGTTTATCAATATCAAAAAATGTAAATATTCCCTCATTTAACTCTTATAGTACAGATGGTTAATTAAGGGAATATAAAGGTTATTCAGTTTTATCTACATATTCCATGCTAAAACCAGAATGATGTTAAGCTGCATTTATACATAAAATGTGTTTTGAAAAAGAATCACAATTTTGTGTCAGACATTTTATTCTAAAACCATTACATTGTTACAGTTAATTGAATTATTATTATTATTATTATTATTATTATTATTATTATTATTATTTTACGATGCTTTTAATCATTGCAATTTTAGTGAAACTTTACAGTGCAGTATTTTTTAATTAGATTTTCTATTACAAGATTTTTCAATAATGTTTTATACCCAGACATATATATATATGTGGGGAGTTCTTTTCCTTTTTTCTTTATTTCATTTTTTTTTTTTTTTTTTTTTTAAATCAGTGTATTTTTCAATTAATAAAAGATAACAGACTCTCTTCTCTTTCCCCCTCCCAAAATAGCCCCCTCTAAACAAAAGCTATGTATTACTGTAGTAATCAAATTAGATCTTTCTAATCTTTTGAATTGAGAAATGGTTCTAAAATATTCAGAAAAATTTGTGTAATTTTTTAACTGTTTTTGCTTTTAATGAGTTAAAAAGGCATTCATTACAATAATATTTTCAAACACATACAAGCAGCATAATAGGTAAGTGTATGTATCTGCATGCTCTTGCGTGAAAATACATTTACCACATGCATGCACACACAGAGATAATAACATAAAATTATAAAGAAGTGCAATTCTAATTCTTATTCTTCTGCTGCATAATATTAATATTATTTTAAAATGTGTAGTAGAATTTTCATTATTTAAATGACAATATATATATAAAAATTACTTTTTGTCGAATTTTTTTTTTTTTTTTTTTTTTTTTTGTTAACTTTATAATACTCAAACATTTTATCTTTTTGTTTTCCCCAGGGTAAAATAATACGAATTTATTTATGCATTTTTCTAAATATTCCACCTTTGTTACCATAACAACCAGAGACTGATACATGTTTGTAAAAAACAAAAGAGTAAAATTTTGTACTGGGTAATGTTGAAATTTTATAAATGTTTTTTATTATATAATAGGCTATGAGGTGTATTCTTTAAAAACCAATTGCATTCTTATTATTATTATTATTATTATTATTATTATTATTATTATTATTATTATTATTATATTATTGTTGTTATTATTATTATTATATTATTGTTATTGTTATTGTGTATTTTAATTTTATTACTGTTATTACTAATGTTACTTCTACTATTATTAATATGAGTTATTATTTTTTACTTTATTACTATTAATATTATTATTATTATTATTATTATTATTATTATTATTATTATTATTTATTAGTCTGTTATTGTTATTAATCATGCAAAGATGGTTTAATTGTAAAACATATTTAAATCAGATCTGTTATCTGATACGAAAAATATGCAGGTCATAATATTTCTACATTGTTATTAATAAACACCACTTTAACAGAACCTAGACATCTTGAAAAAAAAAGTGGACACTGTTGATCAGTTAATCTGTTTCTTTTTGGAACATTTAGAATATTTTGAGCAAGTTATTTATTCACAGTCTTTCATATTTTGACTTTTGAGCTCTTTAGAAATGTTTGAGACTTTTGCGAGGACTTCCAGTGCAGTTTTGTCAACGTGTTTGAGTAATCAGGGGACTTTGTGAGTTTTTCATTGAGGACTGAAAAGTGTTTTAGCAAACAAACTTGAGTAATAAGAATGTTTGAGTGGCTTCATCACTTCATATGAGTTGTAATGACAGTTTTTAGTTATTGTCTTGGATTTTTTTGTTTTACATTTGTTTTTCAAAAAATGAGGGGTTCAAATGACTCGTAACAAATCTGAGTTTCGTTATTTGAGGACTTTTTAAGCAAATTATTACACTAGTTTCACCAAGGAATTCTAAAGAGTTAATATATTTTAAACGAGTTATTTGAATCATGTGACTCTGAGGATTCCAAATGAGTTACAAAAAAACAGATTTGAATAACTGAGGACTATTTAAATGAGTTCTTTAACTTGTCTTTCCTTCAGGTCTTCAGACAACTTAAAACAAATTTCAGTCTCTTTGAGGACTTTTTAAGTGAATTATTTATACCAAGAACTTCAACTGAGCTATAACAACAAGTTGCAGTTAATCAGCTTCTGACTTTTTACACATTTTGTTCAGTGAGAACTTGAGGTAAATTATGATTACATATGTTTCATAAAGAGAGAACTGATATATTTGATTACTTGGGTGTTTTTATATTTTGAAGATTTTTAAATTTTTGTGTGTGTGTGTGTGTGAATTATGACAAAAAATGTGTTTCTGGACCTCTTTTATAGCAAATGTGTTTGAAGACTTCAGTTACAACAAATGTGTTTGAGGACTTGACTTATGACAAACATGTTTCAAGATTTGAGTTATAACCAATGTGTTTCAGGATTTGAGTTATGACAGTTGTGTTTCAGGATTTGAGTTATGACAGTTGTGTTTCAGGATTTGAGTTAAGACAAATATGTTTGAGGACTTGAATATAATCGTAATCTCTTTCATCATATAATTGGATTTGAACTGTTATTGTTTGATCACTAACAAAGTGTTTTCATCATTTCAGTTAAAAGCTGTTTCATCATTCCTGTTTCATTTCATTTATCAGTAACATGTTTACATGGTGACAGGTTCATTTGATTTAGCATTCTTAGGATGTTTCATCATATGTTTTGATTCACTGAGAACACATTTTGTCATTTCTTTTGTCTTATATGAAACATGTTTCATTATTTATTTTGATTGCCTGAGAACCTATTTCATCAAATTTTTTTTATAAAAGATTTTTTTTTTAAAACATCATTCTGTAATTCATGCATGGTTTTTGATTAAATTAGTTACATATTGGAAAAAAATAAAAAAAAGAGAAATGTATAATAAACAGAATTTCAAAACTAAACTATATTCAGAGCAAGAATTTCTATTTAAATCTTGAATTATTAATTTTTATTGTTTTTAATTTAATATTATTGTTATTATTATCATGTTATTACATCTCATTACTAATTCTTTTACTTCTCTTCTACTGTTATTTATTAAATTGTTGTTATTATTGTTATTATTATTATTATTATTATAATTTCAGTTCACAAAAATCTCCAAAATACATTTCTATCTGTCTCTGTTTTTGATTTGTTGACATTTTGTCTCTAATAAACATGGATATGATTTTATTGTTACGGTTATGTTAACCAGTTAGTATTATTAAGCAAATTAAATAATTATTTTTATTATATTTTTTATTTTGGTTTTATTTATATTTAAAATTTTAAAAATTGTCATTTTTTTTTTTCTTCCATATGTTGGCAAAATGGCATGATTAATGTATATATTTTCGAAAATTCCAAAGACATTTTATTTTTATTTTTACATTTCACAAATTAAATTTTGATCCATGTTTTCTAGAATTTTCTAAAAAAAAGTGTTCTAATGTTAGTACTGGATCATAGAACACAAAAATCATATTGATGTGATCTGAGAAATCCACTTGTTATTATTAAACAACTGAACTATTGTTAATTTTTTTAAAAATAAAAATATTAAGTTTTGTTGTTTGTATAAATTATTAAGTTTGATAAATATATTTATTGTCAGAAAACCTAAAACAATAATTTTTGGGTAATATTTAAATAGATTTGGATGTTTTTAATTTTTTTTTTATAAGTGTAATTTTTGATACCTATTCTTTATATATAATAAATTACTGAACCATTTATCATTAAGAAGTCAAAAATACAATATTATGGACAAGATATGATACGATAATATCAGATGTATAACAAAAAAAGTTTAAACTTGTGTCATTTCTTTTTTCTTTTTTTTTTTTAAAATTTAATATTAATATAATTATTTTTTTTAACCAAAAAATAAACCAATACCCTAATTTCTGTCTCATTCTTTTGACGTTTTCATGTACATTAATACCTACATGTTTACTTAGCTAAAAAAACTTAATGATCTTTACGTGCTTTCACATTATTTGGATGTAATTTGTCTTCTTCTTTTTTTCTGTCTCTAAGATACATCATCAAGTCATTTGTGATAATAAATAAATCTTGTTTTTTTAACTTCAAATTATTGTTTCAAATCTGTAAGAATTTTTTCCCCCCTACCACACATGAAGAAGTTACCTGATCCCTAACTTTTTTTGTGTATCTGTTAATGCTTAAAACAAATCTCACTTTCATACTTAATTTATATATTTCATATGTATGTATGCTGTAAATAATCAGTTAGCTACTGAAAATATGATAAACATGTATATTTATAAGAAAACATTTGTAAAAATGTAATACTGTATATGGAATTTTTGTAAAATATGTAATATCATAAATGGAAATGTATGTAAAAATATATTATCATATATGGAAATATTTGTAAAAAAATTTTAAATATATGGAAATATTTATAGAATTATTATAATTGTTTTACCATATATAATATAATTTATATTAATAAATATAATGTTATTTGTAAAAATATACCGTTACGTTGAAAATATAAAATTTCAAATATCATATATGGAAATGTTTTGAATATTTTTATTCCATACATGGATATGTTTTTTTGTAATAATGATACCAAATATGGGGCGACAGAAAATATTTATACATATTGAATTATATGAAAAATATTTGATAAAGTTCCGAAATGACTTATTTTTGTAAAAACTGATGTATAAAATTAATAGATTTTCTGTTTTTACCACACAGCCCTAGCCCACAATTTGCTCACTTTATCGTTTGTTTATGTTTGTTTGAAGTAGATGTATATTTATGGTTTTATCTATTTATTAATTATTTCTTGATTTCTTTATTTAATTATTGTTTGTGTGTATATGTTTTATTTATTTATTTATTTTATTTTATTTTATTTTATTTTATTTTATTTTATTTTATTTTTTTTTTTTTTTTATTTTTTTTTTATTTATTATTTCTAAATTTGTTACTTTATTATTGTTTCCTTGTTTAATATTTCATTCAATTATTTATTTTAACATAAATCATTGTTTTAAAGTAACATATGTATATATATATATATATATATAATGTAACCTGAAAAGAATTGTATATTATTCATATATAAAAACGTTTGGGGGGGGGTTAAATTAATAGTTAATTGTTTTTCTTGTTTTCTTTATTTTTTTTTTTTTTTTTTTTTTTTTTTATTATTTAATTGTTAAAATAAGTTAATTTGATTTTATAAATGATATTATTATTTTTTATTATTATTATTATTACTATTATTATTATTATTATTAATACCATATCCTATTTAATGATCTAATTAATATAAGTATTATTGAAATTATTAATTATTAAAACCACATTAAAAACAAAATTTAAAATTTAAAAAAATAAAATGATTTTATCACAGAAATTATGAATCTTGCATTTTAATTCAAAAATTTTTTTTTTTTTTTTTCATTTTTCATATGACACATTTTAAAAATAGGTTTATTTTTATTTTTTTTTAAAAAAAAAAAAAAAAGAGAAAAATTATACATGTATATATAAACTATTTACAGTGTGTGTTTTTTACAGTTTCAGAATTTTTTAACATTTTTTAATCAATTTTTATAGTTTGTAAAAACTTGTGAAAACATATTTTTAAAATCAATATATGAAAAAATGTATTCGGTAAAATATTTTAAAAGGCTTAAATAATTGTGAAATTATTTAGTTACATTGAGATGCATGTAATTTGTTACCAAGAATAATACACTTACATTTTTATGTTGAAATGTTACACACACACACACACACACACACACGTAATTATATATGTGAACCATTTTGATTGCATCCATTATTGTATTGGTTTAAGCAAAGGTTTATTAATTACTGCTGAAGAATTAAAGTATTTTCCCATATCAGTTGTTTTGTAGGGCTTGGCTATAAAGACAACAGTTACAAACCTTGCATTTGTTAACTATGTTATATGTTTTGTTAAAATTTAAAAATTTAAAAAAAGGAAAAATCACTACAATTATTTTATTTCTGTTGTTGATGTAAGTATTAAAAGTATGCACTATCCACTTGTCTTTGTCAAAAGCATAATTTAGTTACTTTTAAGTTAATTTGTTATCTATCCAAGTGTTTTATTTATACATTATACATATTTGCGTACTGATATAAACATATTGTATGTAGATATATATATATATATATATATATAGATGCATAGATTCATACATACATATATACACAGATGCATAGTGACATACATGCATATCTGCACATATTCTTACAATTAATTTACACACCTTTTAAAGTTAGAATCAGTTTATTCAAACTTTGCCTAATTGTTTTTTTTTTTTTTTTTTTTTTTTTTTTTTTTTTTTTTCTTATTTATTTAAATATGTCACACTTGTCAATTTCAAAAAAATGTTGTTTATATTGTTATTTTATGAAAAAGGGGGCTGGAATCAGATTTCTAGGGTCTGTGTCTCAAAATAATTTTGAGTTGTTGTTTTTACAGAGTAAAAGTTAACTTGTGTATCATGATAATGTTACCAATGTATTAATGATTAAAGATAAAGAATAAATATATTTTTACCCATGAATTTGCTTTGTGTTGTGTTGTTTTGTTTTATTTTATTTTATTTTATTTTATTTTATTTTATTTTATTTTTTTTTATTTTTAAATTTTATTTTATTATTGTTTGTTGTTCTTATTGATATTTTGTTGAATATTTTAAAATCGTCGTCGTCGTCGTCGGTTGTTGTTATTATTATTATTATTATTATTCCAGCATTATGCATAAACGGAAATACAAATAAAACCACTTAAAAACCAAAATATTTGATATCTTTAATAATATTTCAAATAATATTTTTGAGGACTTTTTTTTTCAAGACAACTCGAGAAGTTTTATAATTGGATTTTATTGTTTTACAACAACAGAAATGTTGAAATGAATCATCCATCAGTGAACAAATATCTGAAAAAAAAAAAAAAAAAAAAAAAAAAAAAAAAAAAAAAATAATGATGAGTAATTTTACAAACTAATTGTTCACATTTCTAAGTGACCCTAAAACGTTTTGTACTTTTACAAACCAACGTATTTTACGCCTTCTGTATCTTACTCTCATTTGTTGTAATTTAATGTATTTTGTGAATTTTTGGTTTAATGGTACAAGATACACTTTTATAAACATGCTGAACATTTTGCATATTTTTTCAACTTTACGTAACATTATGTTTCATGTAACATTTTTATTTTTTTGCACTTTTACAAACGTATATAATATATTTTTTGCATGTTTACATGATTTTATGTTTCAAAAAATAAACTTACGTAACATGTTTACATGCTTATCTAAAATATTTTGCACATTATAAACTTACCTGATATATTTTGCACATTTACAAATTACGTAACATATTTTGCACATTTACAAATTACGTAACATATTTTGCACATTTACAAGTAACGTAACATATTTTGCACGTTCACAGATTAACCAACATGTTTTTCACATTTACAATCTTACCCTACATATTTTGAATGCTTCCAAACTTACGTAACATATTGTGCATGCTTATAAAGTTATAAATTTTATCTTGCAACATATTTTGCATGTTTACAACCACAAATAAAATATTTTGCACGTTCACAAACGTACCTAACACAGCCTGCACTTGAACGGACACATAGCTCTTAAATTTTCCTTGTTGCAGGATGCAAAATTGCAGAAAAGACTTTCAGTCAGTTTGCTCCTTATACAATTAACTGGAAAAAGAAAAAGCATCAAAACACAATAATAATGAAAAATTAAAAAAATAAAAATAAAAATAAAAAATTATAAAAATAATAATAATAAAATAAATAAATAAATAATAATAAATAAATAACAATAATAATAATAATAATAATAATAATAATAATAAAATGTTAATGATGTAGGTAATCTGCATCGGTTTTAAAACAACTTTCGTTAAAAGCAGTATGATATTTCTTCTATATGAAGAAGAAGATTAATAAAAATAACGTATGTAATTTGCAAGAATGTGGCAGCATATTCTTTTTTCATATGTTTATTTGCAGTAAGCTTGAAACGTACGTTCTTTTCATTAACAAGATAACGTACGTCATTTTTAATAACTTTGTAGTGTGATTATATAATCGTTTAATGAATTGATAACGTACGGGAGCTGCAATAATGGTTATCTTGTTTAATAAAATTGTAACGTTTAATCGTTAATAACTGGTAACGTATGTTATTTTCAGTTACTGGGTGATGCATTTATCAGATAAGGCAATCGATGACGACGACGACGACGATGATGATGATTATTATTATGATTATGATGATGATGATTATTATTATTAATGTTAATTTGTATCTTTATTTACAAAAAAATATTTAGATATTTAATTTTTAATTTTAATGCAAATTTTAATGTCTACTGGTTAAATAAATTAATAAAAAATATATGCCAATGATTAAATGAAACAAAAAAACCCGATGATGATAACAACAACAGTAATAATATCGAAACGAAAAAAAAAAAAAATAATAATAATAAAGAACAATATCAAAAATAACAATAATAATAACAGTAAAAACGACGACGACGAACACAGTAATAAATAAATAAATAAATAAATAAATACACAAAGCATACTTCCACATTTCCCACATGTATGAGGACAGAGGCGCTGCCAGTACAAGCTATCACACCATGCCATTGCGCAACTCCGGTTTTCTTCCGTTTCCTTGCCAACGCAGTCAACTGAAAAACAAAATGGCGTCCATTTGCAACGGATTGTGGCCCCCATGTAATAACCGTATATTATTATTATTATTATTATTATTATTATTATTATTATTAATCACAATTTAAATGAATAATAATAATAATAATAATACATTGTTAGGAATAAATATATCTAGTACATTAATGGACCTGCCCCCATTCTAAGTTCTTAATCCGTGCTTGTATCTGCTACTAGTTCTTACTACTTCAATTACCACGCTAATTAGCTGCATCTGACTTAAATAACAACCGTTAAGCAAACATTTTTTTGTTACAGATCTGTTGCATTTATATGATTTACTAAAACATCGTAACTAAATATGCACCACTAATGAAATGGCAGACGTGATAAACAACGAAAGTAAACGTCATTAGTACTGATGACATCATATAACTGTTTCGTCACTAAGCTCCAGACTATTTCAATTCTTGTTCACATTTTTAGCCCCTTTCCCTCTCTACATCCGAGTCTATCTCTTGTATATCTACATTATATATCAGGGCGTTTTCACTACAGGATGGAGGAAATTAAGAAAATGAAATGAAGTGTTTAACATAGCTGATGATGATCACACTAGGTATTTAACGTGAGTAAATTCGGCCTAATTATTTGAGAAACCCACAACAGGTAAGAAGAAATTTTATTCTTTGAAAAATAGATTGTAAGTCATTAATGAAAAGGGTAATATATATTTTGATTTCTTTCTTCAAGGACTGTAGGTAGAAATGCTGTTATATATATTACAATATAAACGAATAATTTAAAAAAAAAATGATAATGATAATAAGTAAATAACTATTTAATCAAAATAAATTTTAAAAATAATTAATGATGACAAACAAACAAACAAATAAATAACAAAAAATTAAAACAATAATAAATAATGACATACATATATATATATATATATATATATATATATATATATATATATAACATATCAAATTAATTAATTAATTAATTAAATTAAACAAACAAGCAAAATGAATATATCGTTCTTCCTGATTTTAATCATTAGACTGTCAGAGATGAAACCACACTTACATTCATTTCTTGCACAGTAGCAGTTAGTTTGATAGAGAGTAGTACCAATAGGACACGTCTTTTCTCCACAGGCACTGGGTGTGGTCGGCTTTGTTACATTAACTGAAAAAATCAAAGAATATTGAAATGAACTGCTTCTGCATTTTCAAGTTTAAATATCAAGTGACTACGTAATGATAAAAATTTAAAAATAATTATAATGAAAAAATATATAGATAATTATTATCATCCTATAAATGCTATGATTTTCTTCTTGTTCTTGTTCTTGTTCTTCTTCTTCTTCTTCTTCTTCTTCTTCTTCTTATTATTATTATTTGTTGATAAGAAAAGACCTATTGTGATAAATAACAAAATTTAACGGCTAACAATTTATCTCGTTTGTTTATATTTAATCATGATTACCAATTGCAATCATATACTTTAAAAAAAAAGAAGAAAAAAAAAAGAAAGAAACGAAAAGAAAAGAAATAAAAAATATCCAGAAGAACACATTAATATATATATAAATATACACACACACACACACACATTCATACATAAATACTATATGTATATTATAAAATATAAATGTAAAAAGATCGAAAATATTATATATAATTTAAAAAAAAAAGAAACAAAACTATAAATTAAAGAATTTCTCAAATATAACAAAATTAAAACAAAATTTAAATTACCAACTATTTCACATCTTTCACCCTGGAAGCCAGGCGGGCACATGCACGTGCAAGGCACGGAATTTACCGATCCGCCATTTTCACATTTTATGAAGCAGGCTGAAATGAAAGTTTGTTTTCTTTATTATTACTATAACTATTATTATTATTATTATTATTATTATTATTATTATTAGTGATAATACTACTAGCAGCAGTAGTAATAGTAATATTGTAGTAGCAGTAGT
>CM022674.1:5708935-5713935 GCA_012295275.1 Chrysomallon squamiferum
TATATATATATATATATATATGATAAATAAATAAATAAATAAACTTTTCCTGTATGCACTTATAATTTGAAATAAATAAAACATTAAACGTAGGCCTATATCTTCGATAATTCCATTTTCATTAAAATTCTTCTTGTTTTATTATCCTCATTATTATTGTTGTTCTTGTTGTTCTTGTTATTATTATTTAATTAATTAATTATTTTTTATTATTATTATTATTATTATTATTATTATTATTATTATTATATTTATGTGTATGTTCGTTTGTTCGTTTAACTGAATTATATGAAAGAGCGGATTATCAATAAACAGACAAGGAACATAACTAAAGTACGTTTTATGTAAATTGGAGTTATCTCCCTTGCGAATTTAAAGTTTTATAGATTTACTGTTTAAATAGTTGCAAGAGATAGAATACGCAATATATCTACTTAAATAATTTAGAAACCAAATAAAGTGATACTAAACTAAATGTTGATTAAATATAATTATAAGAATAAAGTATAATAAAAATAAAAACCCATAAACAAATCGAAATAGAATTTTTAACAAACTGAAAATTGAAAAAGACAAACCAAATAAAACCGATGAAATAAATAATTAATAAATAAATTCGTCTGTGAAATTAATACGACAATAAAAAAGTAAATAAAATAAAAATGAAAATAAAATACATTTGAAAAAATAAAACAAAGTAAAAAACGAAAATAAAAACAAAACAGAAACGAAACGAAACAAAATGAAACAAAATTAAATTAAATAATAGATATCAATAATTTTAAAATAAATAAATAAACAAATACATGACTAAAATAAAATAAAATAATAGATATCAATAATTTTAAAATAAATAAATGAATAAATAAATACATGACTAAAATAAAATAAAATAATAAATATCAATAATTTTAAAATAAATAAATAAATGAATAAATACATAAAATAAAACAAAATTTAAATACTGTGACTGAGTAAAATCACCGACTGTTCAAAATAAATAAAATAAAATAAGATAAAATAAAATGAGATTCAAAATACTCTGCCTGACTAAAATGGCCGACTGTTGTTGCTCCGTTTACTGCCCCTATTCCATACTCGAAATCTTTTATTTCGGAGAACCAAGCGTCCACACAGGTGTAGAAATCGACGTATCCATAGCCCAGGTTCTGTCCCACGCTAACACCAGGGAGGCCTGTTTTAATTACACGTGTTTAATTAGGGAGTGGTGCAGAAATTATTAAAAATTGCACACAGGAGATACTGAACGTTTGGTAACGTATTTGTTACTGTTAAAGATTGGTCCGCTTAAAATGTTATAAGTGTTTGTATAGAGTACTATTCAGTGTTTAAGTTGTTAAATATTTCTTGTTTTTGGGTGCCTTCAGCAATTATCTCAAAAAAAAATAATAATAAAATAAAATAAAATAAATAAATAAATAAATTTTAATTATGTTTAATATCTAGACTACCAAATAATTAAATAAAATAAACCAATTAATAAAGAAAACAAACAAACAATTAAATAAATAAATAAATAAATAAACAACCAAACAAACATAAGGCAAATAACCAATTTTGTTGATATATGCATAACTAAAATAAACAACTAACTAATTAAAAACAACCATTCAGTTAACTATTTTAACTGTTAACTAAACAAACGTAACTAATTAAACGGGGAGACTTCACAACCAATTAACTAATTAATGAACTTTTCATTATGTTTGCTATCTAACTAACCAACTAACTAACTAACCAACCAACTAACTAACCAACTAACTAACTAACCAACTAACTAACTAACTAACTAACTAACTAACTAACTAACTAACTAACTAACTAACTAACTAACCAACTAACCAACTAACCAACCAACCAACCAACCAACTAACTAACTAACTAACTAACTAACTAACTAACTAACCAACTAACTAAACTAACTAACTAAACAACTAACTAATGAACCATCTAACCAACTAACCAATAACTAACTAACCAACTAACCAACTAACCAACTAACTAACCAACTAACCAACCAACTAACTAACTAACTAACCAACTAACCAACTAACCAACTAACTAACCAACCAACCAACCAACTAACCAACCAACCAACCAACTAACCAACTAACCAACTAACCAATTAACCAACCAACTAACCAACTAACCAACTAACCAACCAACCAACCAACCAACCAACCAACCAACTAACTAACTAACCAACTAACCAACTAAATAACTAACCACCTAACTAACTAACTAACTAACTAACTAACCAACCAACTAACTAACTAACTAACTAACCAACTAACTAACTAACTAACTAATTTACTTACTGTTAGCTAAACGGTTTTCAGTTTCATCGTGCTCGTGTAGACACTGCGCAGCCCATTTTGCTGCAATGGCCGCCAGCTCGTCATCCCAGTACTGAAACAACAAAGCGACGTACTTAACGACGGACGGACGATAAGATTGATTAGAACGTCCCGGAACCCATCCCTGGCGATCCCAGAGATCGGATCCGTGATAGGCGTGCCCGAACCTTGAATTGGACGTGGGCACGTAAAAAGAGTTAGAACAGAACATAGAACGTAAAGGAAGAATAATAAATAGTACGGGACTATTATAATCATTATCTATATCAGTATAATTATTGTTGAGTTATGATCACAGCTATTTATTATTATTATTATTATTATTATTATTATTATTATTATTATTACTGTTGTTGTTGTTATTATTATAGTTGTTGTTGTTGTTTGTTTGTTTTATTAGCAGCGATAGTAGTAGAGATAGCAGGAGAAGAAGCAGCAGCAGAAATAGTAGCAGCAATAATAACAACAGTAATAGTAAGTAGTAATAGTAATAGTAATATCAGTAGTGGTCGTAATAGCAGTAGTTGTAGCAGCAGTCGTTATGGCAGTAGTAGTAGTAGCAGCAGCAGTAGTTGTAGTAGTAGCAGTAGTAGTAACAGTAATAGTGGTAGCAGTAACAGTAGTTGTAATAGTAGTTGTTGTTGTAGTAGTAGGAGCAGCGGAAGTAACAGTAGTAGTAACAGTAATAGTGGTAGGAGTAACAGTAGTAGTGTTAGTTGATGTAGTAGTAATAGCAATAGTAATAGTAGTACCAGCAGTAGTAGCAGAAGTAGCAGCAGGAGTAGTAAAAGAAACAGCAGTAGCAGTAGCAGTAGTAGCAACAGTAACAGAAGCAATATTCTCACTTTTGGAATCATTTTTATTTCACTGCGTGATCTGCGCTAAGTTAACATTATCGAAGATAACAAGCGATTTAATGAACTGCAACCACATGAAAGATGTTACCATCTTCTGCATGTCCTTGGCTGGGGGGTTGACCCCGCCTCTCAGTTTGTTATGTTGTTTCACCAGAGCCTCTTTCAGTTCGTTCGTTAAGGGTATGTTCCTACCCCGATCTGTCAGACACATGGAATGAGTCTTCGGGTAGTCGGAACATGTCTGTAATTTAAATCAACCAAGAAATCTCTCTCTCTGTATATATACACATATATACACATAGACACATATACACACATACATATATGACAACATCGATACACACACCTATGTATATGACAGTGTGTGTGTGAGTTATGTATGTGTGTACGCATATAAAATTATGTTTGTATATATATTTATATATTTGTTAATCTAAACAAGTCTGTAAATTTAAATCAACCAAGAAATCAACACACACATACATACATACATACACACAACACACACGAATATGACCATTAATCTGAACACGTGATTAAATTTAAACAACTACGAAATATATATACACACACACACACATACACACATGTACACGTATATGAGAGTGTATGTTATGTATATATGTATATATATATACATATATATATATATATATGTCTGTGTATGTGTGTGTATGTGTGTGTGTGTGTGAATTCATATGTATCTATGCACTGAACATATTTATATACTAATATCAACACGCGTGTGCGCAACCTTTAATTAAAAGTAGCTTTTATAATTAATTTGATTTTCTATTTAAAAAATTATTAAAAATATACTGTTTTTTTTATAAATAATGCTCAAATATACGCGTACCAAAATAAATAAATAAATATATATATATGTATATATATTATTTTTTATTAATTTAAAATCTGTTATGTAATAGTACCCATCGTTAGTAACGTCTTCTGTTTAATAAAGGTAAACTAAAGCAGATTTACGATCAGTCAAGGGAGGTAATTAAATAAAACAAAAACACTTACGTAAGTTTTTTTCCCCTGAATCGGTGGCTTTGTATTTTGATCTGAAATAAAATAATTTATAAAATTTATTAAAATGTTTAACATATATATATATATATATTGTTTTGTTTTGATTTTTTGAGGGAGATTTGTTGCTTTTTTTTTTTTAAATTTATTATTATTATTTTGTATGCAGCTGGCGTGAATGGGTGTTTTAAGAAAAGTCGGAAATCGATGTCAGTTTGAAATGAAGTAAGTTTTATTATTAGAAAGAAAAACAACAATACTGATGTCAGAGATGGAGGGCGATCATAAATTTCATTATGTTCACATCCTGGGAAATTAATGAAAGACGATTCTGATAAATCTACCAATTAAAATAAACACTTTAGCATTATCATCCATATTAAATAGAGAGTAAATAAATAAGTAAATACAGAGCAGCAACAACAACAGTCAATAATAATAATAAACAATGAAAAGTAAAAAAAAAAAAAGAAGAAAAATGAAGAAAGAAAGAAGGGAAGAAAAATATCTGTTTCAGAATCTTGCTTTTGGGCATTAAACTTAAAACCAGACCATCGACATTTTATTTTATTTATTTTATTTTATTTATTTTATTTTATTTTTATTTTTATTTTTTTTTTTTTTTTAATATTCAGATAATTTTTAAAATAACATTTTAGTAATAAATCATTTTTACCTACCTGATGTCGAAAAGGAATATTCAGGAACGAGGCAGAAAAAGAGCAAAAAATCC
>CM022674.1:5718935-5758935 GCA_012295275.1 Chrysomallon squamiferum
ATATTTTTGTTTTATTCTCTTTTTATAGTTCTAAAACAGTGTTTTTACTTTGTTTCTGCATTATTTAAAATTTTAATGTTCTTTTCTCTTGTGAATGTTGTGTCTTTCTTTATCAATGGTAAAAACTGATATAATGTTTTGGGTTATTGCTACCAGACTACCTCTGTAACTGTTAATACTGCTAATGTTTTTACTACTACTGCTACAACTAGCATTACGACGTATCGGTTGTTACATCTGCTACATCTGCTGCTACAACTACTATTTCGACTACCTCTGCTGCTTATTACCATTATATATATATATATATATATATATACTACTATTGTTTCTGTTATTATTGCTACTACTACTTCTCCAGTTCAACGATTACCGCTGCTGCTCCTACTACTACTACTACTTCTGCAACAACTACTATTAATATTGTGTTGTTACTGCTGCTGTTTCTACTGTTACAAACAATATAACAGCAGCATTAGCAGTAGAAGTCTTGCTGATACTACTGTTATATTGCTAATATTGCTACTGCTACCTCTGCTACTGCTGTTGCTACTGCAGTAGTAGCAGCAATATTAGTTGTAAGAGTAGTTGCGTTTGACGTAGTAGAAATAGCAATTACAGTAACAGCGATGGTAGTATTAGTAGTGTTAAAAGTTGTATTACCAATAGCGCTACAAATATCTAACAAATACAATTTTAATATTTTGTTCATCAGGACGTTTTATAGTTTAGATATTCAAAAATGTCTGCCGCTAAAGATGTTTTATCATAAAGTTAAATTCAGCTGTCATCGCCAGATCCATAAAGTGACGACATCCGCAATTCAGAAATCTGAAATTCATAAAACTTCCTTGGCTTCAGGCAATATGCAAAGTCTTGACTGCTGGCCTGCAAACCGTATTAATACGTCTTTGGCTAACAAAGACGTTTTCGAGTCTTAAGTATGTTTTGCTGCATTAATGTAGCTCGCATATTGACGTTTGCTTCATTGAACATTAATGAAAATGAAAATTAGAATTTTTATTAATATTACTTATTTTTTATTAGCTTTATAGTATTTTCTTTTTCTGAGAACTTTTATGTGATTTTTTATTTTATTTTTTTTTTTTTGGAGTGAATGAATTATAGTTCATGAGTTGCTTTTTTTTACATTTTTTTTTTTAAACTATAGTTTATACCAGAAATGTAATATTAATATCAGTGCCCCATTATTACCATCATTATCTTAATTTTTTAATATTACTATAATATTCTCATTAGTGTCTTCATATTACAACATTATTTTAAAATTACCAATAATTTCTTAATATTACCAATAATGTGTTAATGTTACAATTATTTATTAGAATTACTACTAATTTCTTAATGTTCAGTATATTAATATAGCCACCAATATCTTAATATTAACTTCAGTGAATTAATATTACTGGCAATATTTTAAGCTTTGCATCATTCTCTTAATATTACCATATTTGTCTTAAATTTGGAATATTACCTTCAGCGTCCCAGTTTTAACCATTTGTGTCTCAGTATTGCAGAAAGTGACTTGTATTGTCAAGACTGTCTTTATATTATTGCAGTGTTTTAATATTATCATCAGTTTTCAGTACTGCATTATTATCAGTAAGTATTCTGCTTCAGTACCATTACATTCCTTAAAACGTGTAGTTGTAAATCATTTAGACATTAGTGCTAGCTAAAGGAATAGAGGAATCTGTCCAAGACAGCTGGAATCTCAATCTTGCAGTGTCATTTGAACTCAATTACTAAGGACATATTTCAGCAAAATAATCTACTTGAAACACTTCTTGTTGAAGTATCTTTCTCAGTTCTAGTAATGGTACTCAGAGCAGGATTCCTGAGTTCAGCGCGTTTTATAGTTCTTTACTATTTTTAAGCTTCTTCTCCTTCATGGGAATATCAGTGTCAAATTTGAAGACCTGCCTGAGGAGAATTCTTTAACAACGTCTTAAATACTTCCACGATAATTTGGCTTAGAACATTATTATTATTATTATTATTATTATTATTATTATTATTATTATTATTATTTTATTATGATGTATTTTAATAGCTCGCGTGAGTTGTTGTTATGTACTGAACACGAACTGTTTAATAACAAGTATTTATACTGTGTTCTTTTGGTGTTTTGTGTGCGTTGTTTTGTATTGTATTGAGTGTTATTTTATATTTTGTGTTTTATCATTTTGTGCGTGGTTTCCTTTTGTCTTGTAATATGTAGTATTTGTTGTTTCATCTGTTGTGTATTGTGTGCAATTTTTCCACTGTTTTGTATTTTATTGTTTTGTTTGTAGTCTGTTGGGTTATTGTTGCATTCTAAAAAGTGATATATGTATATTATGTTACACTTTATATAATATTTTCAAGTGTTAATTATTACGAACCAGTACATTAAACATATACATTCACACACACACACACACACACACACACACACACAAAAACACACACAAACATACATGCATTCATATATATATATATTTGTTTTTTTATCTAAATTGTGCCCAAAACGGAATATTTCATACAATTATGAATCCAGCATGCGAGAGTGACAAAGGCTGAAGTAACACAGCAGCAATTATGATTAATAACTGTCAAACAGACTTACAGAAAACCCATTACCATTATTGCAGTGTATGTCGGCAAACCAGAACAAATAAATTGTTTGTTTTACAATACTCGCTGCTTAATGAGAACTGATAAAGCGTCAACAAACAGTTTTAGTGCCAGCAGTTAGTGCAAATAATGAGTAGGAAAACAGAATGGGTTGCTCTCACTTGAGGCACGTTAAAACACGCAAAGGTGCTTTAGGTTTTTCTCTCTATCCATCTATTTATATGTCTACTCAAACACACACACACAAACACACACACACACACACATACATACATACAATAATATATATAATATATATATATTCTTCCTTTTTCTTCTTTTTTTTTATATCTTTTTTTTTTCCACCCCAGTTCCCAGAAGAATTTTAAATGTGTCTCGCTACAGAAATGAGAGCAGATGAACATGATTTCAGAATCAAAGTCAGTCGGTGAAAGTATGGCGTGAAAAGTGAAAAAAGTAAACAAAGCACGTTTAACGTAATTACCCGGTCCACACACGCTGGCCGAGCAAACACTAGACAGGTATTTGTGTAAACATCTAATGAAGCGTAACATCACAGGCTCACATACTAGATGTTTACCGCGAAGCTGCTCACGGTCACTGTCGTCCACGTAGTCGGCAAGACGTGATATCGTAGACGTCAGAATTCCGACTGCAGTCGCAAATCTTGTTGTTTGGTTATGGATGAAAGCGGGCTTAAAATAATCTAAGAAACGGAGTTTGTCTCTCTGTTTGTTTTTTCTTTTTCTTCTTTCTTTCTGTTCTTTCTTCTTGTCTGTCTCTCTGTCTCTCCCTATGTATCTGTACACATTCACATCTGTATAATCTGCCTATATTTCTGTCTATCGATATATCCATCCATCACTCTTTCTTTGTATGTGTGTGTGTGTGTGTGTGTATATATATATATATGTGTGTGTGTATGTGTGTCTCTCTGTCTGACTGTTTTTCTGCCTGCCTATCTATATCTCTGTCTAGCTATATAAATATATATATGAGTCTTGTTTTTGTTTCTCTTTCTTTCTCTACCAGTGCGTCCTCGTGGTCTAATTTCACACTAAATATATTTCTTTGAAAAGCCAGACACACAAACACACACACACACACACACACACACACACACAAACAAACGCATGTATACGTTATCTTGTGTGTGTTTGTGTGTATAGATGTATACATGGCTGTAACTAGACACTTTTTGAAACGAGGTAAAAAAAAAATGATGACTTTGAAGTCAGTTATGTCTTTCATCGCAACGATGTGGGTAGACTTCAAACTGTAACCGTAGACATAAACGAATTCATGCAGTGGATATCGTTTCTAAGGGAATAAAGATTTATATTTCATATTTTTTAAATAACATTTTTGCATATTTTCGGTATTTGCCTCAGTGTAGTTAAGGCCATGGTATTAATTTGGTATTAGTTTGTTTTTATTACATATTACAAAGATTTTTATATTCAAAATCACTTTGTAATAATCTACTTACTATTTTCCTAAAGAGCCACAAATTTCTAAATCGACCATCAATCTTCATCTCATTTTTTCTTTTTTTTTTTTTTTCTTTTTCTAACATTTTTTTTTCTTCGTCTTCTTCTTCTTCTTCTTTAACGTCTCCATCCACTTTTCTCTATCTTTTCCTATTTCATTAAAGCTGGGGCAGTGCACTAGATCAAAGACTGATACGTGAAACAGCAACAACAAAGCCAATAACTTCAGTATCGACTTGCTTTAAACATTTTTTGTCTAGATGCGCCATTCGATTAGAAAGAGCGCCCGAAAGCAGGACATTTTTCGTGATAAATCGAAACTCGAAGCGTGCGCCTTCCGCCACTTTATACGGCAACTCAAACTGAAATAACCCTCCTGCTTTGTGGGCATCGATTTTTGGTTTCCATTTCGTAATTGCCGGCCTGTCTGTCGCGTTGTTCGGAACGTGGGTGCTTAAGTCCCATCTCAAACTGAAGATGATTGTTTTGATCAGTTTTTGTCGAAGCTTGCAGCGACAGCAGCTTGGAAACCGAGGAGTTTTTGTGACGTCATAAAGACGTACTCGAAATGTATTATGTCCATGCATGCGCCCGAACATGCAAATGAATATTATATTATTATATATCTAGTATTTATGTTGATTATTTTATCCATTAATATGATTTGTTACTGGTATCAGTTATTTATTTATTTGTCTATATGTTTGTTTGTTTGTTTACTTGTTTATTCTCTCTCTCTCTCTCTCTCTCTCTCTCTCTCTCTCTCTCTCTCTCTCTCTCTCTCTCTCTCTCTCTCTCTCTCTCTCTCTCTCTCTCTCTCTCTCTCTCTCTCTCTTTCTGTCTGTGTGTATGTGTTTTTTGTGTGTGTGTGTGATTTCCGAATACTTGCCCATATCAAGATATGACAGACAATATGACAATTGTAAAAATAGGTGATTATTATTATTATTATTATTATTATTATTATTATTATTATTATTTTAAATGAAAATAACCATAAACTGTCAGAGAAAACAGCCTCACAATAACCATCAAGTAACCATTTACGTTATTTATAAATATCACTGTCATGACGTCATCAGCAGACATCCGATCATTTCCGAGAAATATCGGAATGTATTAGTTTATCTCTTACGACAGACGTCATTCGCCTGTCGGATATATCTCGGCAATGGCCGGATGCGCGTTTTATATTCTTATTAGCAGACGAACAAGGACACCGTAATTATCTACAGTAATATATCACGGACCGTATTATCACGTCGGCCGTTCCAATTGGCGATCAAGCGATTTAATAACACGCATGGCGCTCCATAACTCAAGCCTGATGAGATTTTCTATACGACGTATTATGATTTTATTCCATTAATGCATATGTATGACTACTGGAAGATAAGGTCGGTGGAATTTGGTAACAAACAAGACGAATGTAACCACATTACTTCGTTATTCGGGATTAGGAGAATGATTTGGTGCCAGTAATTGCCTCATCACCCTCTGGGCTATAGTTTCTTATCGATCCTGAATTTTCAGGCGTTTTTTTTTTTTTTTTTTTTTTTTTTTTTTTTCTTTAATTAGTATGTTGAGAGGAAAAGGAGAGATTGAATTAATGTAAGAATTTAATAAAGAAAAAGAAAAGTGAAAGAAAAAAGAAATGAAGATTGAAGACAGAGTACAGATAATTAAGAATGAACGAATGGAAAAATGTTCAACATAAAAAGTAAAAGAAAGATTAAGATATAGGAAGAACAGAATGAAAGAATAGAGAGAAAAAAAAGAAAAAAAAGAATGGACAGAAAAAAAAATGAAACGAAATGAAATATTTATTTATTTATTTATTTATTTATTTATTTATTTATTTATTAACTTCGGCTCCGGACAGCTGATAATTTTCACAATCCATTTACACTAATAAGAACTGCAAAAAAAAAAAAAAAGAAGCTTAAAATCACTAATCTCCACCCTTTTCTTTCTGCTTTCAGTTCACCGACGACAGCGACAACAGCTACAATGTGTACACCATCTCAACGAAGGCGCTGCCCTCGCACATCAGGTCGATTCTGCCTGCCTCGGAGAACCACATGGTCGAATACATGGCGCTGGAGAAAGCACGAGTGCGGCTGCGCAACGTGATAATCGCTCTGACAGTATTCGCCGTTTCTGTGGCTCTGCTGACCTTCTCTCTAGTCATTGCATTTCAAGAAAACACCGCCAGCGAAACGAGTGTTAACGATCAAGTAAGTGGTGCACACGGCGATTTTTTTACTTGTTAAAGGGAATCGATCGGGGATATTTTGGCGCCAAACTGACTGCTTTGCAAAGACGGATGAAACTATGTTGCGTAAATGCTGTTTAGAAGTGATTTTTTTTGGATAATCAAAGATAATTGTTTTCTGTCTGTTTGTCTGTCTCTCTTTCGTTCTCTCTCTGTCCCTTCATTTTCTGCCTTACTTACTTTCTCACTTCACCCTCAAAAACTCTCTCTCTCTCTCTCTCTCTCTCTCTCTCTCTCTCTCTCTCTCTCTCTCTCTCTCTCTCTCTCTCTCTCTCTCTTTTTATATCTCATTCGCCCCGTCGTTTCTTTTTCTTTTTAAACATTAATACTAGACAAATGTGTGAATGTATGTGTATATGTATATGTATCTGTGTGTGTATGTATGTATATATGTATGTGTGTGTATATATGTACATAGAAATACTCAGTGCACCCACCTTCCTAGCACGTTATTGAAACAAACAAACGTGTACCAATAACAATACATACAAAACAATGGTTGATTATTATTAGAATCTTAAATCGCTTTTAAAACAAACTACTATTGTAAGTTATTTTTCATTCTTCTTTTTTCTCACAGGTAAATGGGCGGCCAGTAATTTCGTGGCAGAAGACAAACGTTGTATTACAAAACATCAATATAACCACTGAAAGTCAAAACCACGAATCAAAAGCTGCATCCTTTATCAAACAAAAACCAGGTATAGTCTTATTCTTCTTAATTATTATTATTATCATCATTGTCGTCGTCGTATTCATCATCATCATTATCATCTGTATTTGATTTCATTTTCTTTTCTTCAGCTCTTCGTTTTCTTGGATTCATCTCCTCCTTTTTTTTCTCTCTTTTCTTCCTTCTTCTCTCCCTCTTCCCCTCGTATTCCTCCTTCTTCCGTTTTTCTTCTTACTCCACTTCGTTTCTTTTTATTTTTTGAATAATATATTGTTATTGTGTCAGTAGGTAATTTAATTAAAACTGATTAAATATATATATGTTAAAGAATATGACAAAATGTATTTGTCGTTTGCAGAGATTGTGGCCAAAATAGAATCAAAGAGATCCAAATGTGTAGGCGAATGCTGGGCATACGCTGCCTTCCGGTTCCGGTCCACGTGCGATAATGGCTACTGCACGTGTAATGGCCACCACTACGACCATCTCACTTGCTTACGTAAGTTCAGTTGCGTCTTTTAAAACACTGAATGCGATCCATTCATTTGTAAGACTTGTTTCTATGTGTATGTGTGTGTGTGAGTGAGTGTATGTGCGTGTGTGAGTGTGTGTGGGGGGTTATATATACAAACACATATATACGTATTTAATTATACGCACCTGTATATATATATATACCCATATTTATATATACCCATATATATATATATTCATACGTAGATATATCCGATAGTATAAACTTACAAACATAAACACATACATACACAAACACATAAATATATTACAAAATTCGCACTAACATGCACACACATACACCTAAATATATTAGACCTACATTAATATATTACACATATACAAATATATATAAATATATATTATATATATTAAACACATATACATAAATATGTAATACATAAACATACATAAATATATTACACACATAAGCATAGCACAAATATATTTACAAACACACGTACAAACTGACGTACATAAATCTTACTATATCTCACACACACACACACACACACACAACGTCAACATACGTTTCAACACAAATCGCCCACTCATCTTGCCATATTATACGCACACACACACATACACATACACAAACACACACACACACACGCACACACGCGCGCGTTTACAAACACACGCACAGAAATCGCCCACTCATCTTGTAGCAGTCTTTACATCAGAAACCATTTTTATCTGCCTCGCATCACCTGTAAAAACACATATTCACCTATTGTGAACGTCTTTGTCAAAATAGGTAATACTGAGCAGTGTTTTCACAGGTTCATGCTCTGAATATTTTTATTTGTCCATAATACAGACATTTCTAAAAGTATGTGTGTCTGGTAACACAGTTTAATTACCAAATAAAAAATATCCATAATATACAGCAATTGCACATTTAATAAATAAATATATATATATATAAATATACCATTATAACTATATATATATATATATATATTCACTGAAACTGAGATATAATTTGTAATAATATGTAATAACCGAAATAATTTACTGAGAATATGTTGAGAATATTTTTAGAACTAATATATAAATATATACTAAACTTATGGTACAGTCATTCCCCAACTAAAGTAGGTTTATTGTTCTGTGAAATCGTACGTAAGTCAAAACATACGTATGTTGGAGTTTACCCTAAACTGTACTAGTGTCGTAAAGCCTTGACAATAACAAAAGCAATAATAAATATTATAATAATAATAATAATAATAATAATAATAATAATAATAATAATAATAATAATAATAATAACTACAACAACACTAATAATAATAATAATAATAATAATAAACCATAATTTGCTGCATAAGCAGGGATCTTCGTGTATCAAGGAGTTTTTGTATTTTAATGAAAAGTGAAAAAACATGGAGCTGGTTTCAGTCCATATTCAGCATGGCTTTCATTCAACGTCATACGGATGACTTAATATTTTTAAGAGCTTTTTTCAAAATTTTTTTTTTCTTTTTTTTTTTTTACGTGACGTATTGTCAGAAAAAAAAGCCTTTAATAGTTCATCAAAAGATCGTTGAGTATCGCTGTTTAGCGTGGCCCTTTCGTGACGGTTACATTTAACACGATCACTAGACCTCGCCAAATATGCTTTAGACAGTTCGTTAATGTTTACTGAAATAACTTAGTTTAAAAAAAAGGAAATAATATCTGCACTTGTGTACCTTGGACAGGTATGGATGATATTCGTTGTAATGTGGATTTCGTCTTAGCTTTCCGAATTACTGTTTCGATGTTGCTTCTAGAAAAAAAAAAAATTAATTTACTGATAAGAAAACAAACTAAATGCTGCTCCCGCGGTGTCGCTTTGTAGGGCATTTTGCTGACATACTTATCGAGTTAACAGTCGCGCGGTAGGGATTCAACAGGTTTTGAATATGTATATATATGTGCATAATTAATTACGTATATATATATATATTTTATGTCTCAGAGTCTTAAACCAATTGTATATATATAGATTACATAAATATAGAATACAAACTGACAGATGCAAAGAAAAAGAAATGGAGGGAGGGAGGGGAGGGAGAGGGAGGAGAGAGAGAGAGAGAGAGAGAGAGAGAGAGAGAGAGAGAGAGAGAGAGAGAGAGAGAGAGAGAGAGAGAGGTTTTTAATGATTTTAAAAATAAAAATAGCAGTCATTACAGAAGGCAAAAATTAAAGATTTAAAAGAAACTTAGGTAAGTTTTCAAAAAAAAAAAAAAAAAAAAAGAAAAACGAAATAGAGAAGGAGAAGAAGAAGAAGATGATAATGATTATAATGGTGTAAATTCCATTCCGCCAGTTGTCATTGTCCTTACCAAAAAGTCGTATAGCATAGGTCTGATCAGATTTTAAGTGACAGAACGACTACTATGACAACATGCAAAAAACTATAACACTTGAAATGAATAACGCCAGCGATTATCATCTTCAGTCGATTTTTTTTTTTTTGTTCTTGTCACCGTACACAATGGCATTTTTCAGAAAGTTGACACGTAAACCATATCTGTCATTTAAAAAGTGAAATGGATACGTAAGGGAATTGTGGGGGAAACGTACAGTTCGTCTCCTGCCAGCAGCAAATGATTTAGAAACTGCCTGTTGCGTGTATAAAATAAATAGTTAATGAAACAACATACTGCTATGATACAAGTGTGATACAACTCTGATTGTCAGACCGGGAGGATACGTGTGAAGGTCATTAAAGTTTGTTATCATGACGTAACGTAATTCCGTAGTCAATATCTCTTTACAGGTCTTAAGTTTTGTAATAGAGAGGAATTTTTATTTTATTTTTTTGCTTTTTAGTTCGTATTTTCTTTACTTGTCTTTGTTTGTTTCTTTCTTTTTCTTTCTATCTTTCTTTCTTTCTTTCTTCTTATTATTACTACTTATTTATTTTTTTTGTAATATATGCACTATATACTTACTATTATAATGTCATTGTTGCCATAGTTACTGCGTCTATACAATATGCATCATGGAAAAACATGGAACCTGAAGTCACGAAGTACAAAATGTATTTCATGCATTGAAGTCATTAACTGAAAAGCGTAGGTGTCTTAAATGCAACAAATAATTTGATAATCCATCATTCAGCTGAATTATTTTAACCAAACATACTACAGTTAAAGTTTGTTGCTTAGCAAAAACATGAACTAAACTAAAACAAATATATAAATAAATAAAAAAAAATAATAATTATAGTTAATAATAATAATAAAACAATCTTGGTAAAATAATGATTTTGTCTTCTTTTTCTTTTTTTTTTTTTTTCAATTGATATCAAACACGCAATCATAAGCTACAACCGTTTCTTCATTGTGACGTTATAGGAAATCCGCAGGAAGAAATCGATTTACCGTGGATACTTTGTGTTTATCATTATTCACGTAATTCCTTTCTGCAGTTAATTTTATTTAACAAGTTTATTTAGCACTTTAATTTCGATAATAGTTCAATATGCCATAAACGCGCTGATTGTAATATTGTAACCATAGCAATCAGAAGGTTCAGAATGTCTGTTTGTCTTGTCTCGTCGTATTTTTATGTCTATGTCATATATTATTCTTACTCACTTTCTTGTTGTTGTTGTTGTTGTTGTCGTTGTTGTTATTATATTATTATTATTAAAAGCAAGTATATTTGTGTTATTATCGAAATGAAACTCCTCGATTATATATTAGATCTCGATGATGATAATGATGATGATAATGAATCAGTGAACGAAATATATTTTTAATATTAAATTAAACATTTTAATACACACACACGTCTGTATACGTGTGTATATGCATGTTCTGTGTGTGTGTGTGTGTGTGTGAATGAATATACACACACACACATATTTTAATGTTTCAGTAATCGTTAATTTATATTGTGCTGTAGTTGTGTTATGTCTGTATATATAATTTGCTGTATTGTATTGGTTACAGCATCATTCAATGGCTGTCTTGTTACGAAGGACTACGAAGTGAACGTGGTGGCCAAAATGCACGGAGTCAAACAGAACATTTACGGCTGTCGCCGAACGAAACGGAAAAACACGACGAACTTCCACATTCTGAGTATCTTCGGCAATCATCGGGCCTCGACGACTGAAGTGAGAGTAACCGGAAATACCTCATCTCCAGCAGTATTAGTGTTAGTGAACTACCACCCTGTGACGTGGAAGGTGACGTCAAAGCAAAGCACCGCAATCAAGAAGGTCGTCTTGGTAAGTGTGTCTTAAAATAACGAACATTGTCAGTTTTATCTCTAACAACGTTTAAACGTTTAATAATAATGAAATAACTACTTTAATATAATCAACCAGGCGTAGAAAAATAATATTTACCTCAGTTTCTTAGTAGAGCCCTTTTTATTAGTGATGTCAAATCGTTGATAGAAATAGAGATGTGTTTAAGAAGAAAGTGATACGGGTGGCTTCGTTAAAAGTTTACATAGTGTCAGTGGTTCGTTCCACGTAGGCGTAGAAAGTCATGAGTCGCATAAACAGATTTGTTAGCCTTGGGTGAATATGCTTGTCTCGGTAACGCAGCAGGAACAACAGCTGTGAGAAAAGTATAAACGACATGACGTCAGTATTTTTCACACCGTCGAAAGATGTTTGTATCATGATTGATGAATAAATATTAAATTTAGCAACTGTTTGTATGTGTTTCTGACTGTTATGACACGCTGAGCGACAGATCCCATGCATTTAATTACAGATTGTATATTTGAATCTTGAATACGAGTTACTGTCTCGATCGTAATGATAAATGTAATGATAATATTTATTTGTTTAGTTAGTTATATTTGTTCTGTTTTATTTGTGTGTTTTTTTTTTTTTTTTTTTTTTTTGTTATTGTTTGTTTTGTTCTTTTCTTGGTATTTTTTTGTTTGTTTGTTTGTTTGTTTGTTTTTTATGTGGGATGTGTGTGTGTGTGTGTTTGAGTGTGTGTGTGTGTGTGTGTTTTCTTTGTAATTATTCTTTATTTTTAAATAATTTACAATTAGTTAATTAATGAATATTTCATTTCTTTTTTATTTATTTATTTATTTATTTATTTACGTTTTGTTTTACCATCTTCTTTCCAAACAGGTTTCGTACAACCACTTATCAAACAGCAATATTCTTTTAACTGACATCAAAATGGGCGACGAACCGGAAGTGGCCCGAATGATCTCTCAGACGGGATACGGCGAGGACAAGTTCGGCGGACACACTCCGGAATTACTCGAAAACATTCAGCGGACAGTCGGGACGTTTGAAACATTCAGCGGGACACCTCATGCAGACTACTGGGAAATTAACTTAGACGACCCCTTTTAGCTCCACACGTAATAACTATAAGCAGAACAAAAAACAAAATATCGCTCTGACGATTCACACACGTCATTCCTAAGCGCGGAGGGTAATGGACTTGTATATCCAAGCCTAGAAAAGAGTAATCTTGTGTTCCTACGCAAAGAGAAGAACAAATTTGTATTCCTACGCGTAGAGAGGTAAAGACGAATATACATAAGCGCGGAGAGGAATAAACTAGTATTCTTGAGCGCAGATAGGAATGAACTCGTATCCCTATGCGAGGAAAAACTTGTATTCCTATGCGCGGACAGGAATAAGATCGTATTCCTAAGCGCAAAGAGGAATCTGATTTACGTAATATTCAGCTAAATCTACTTCAATAATTTCAAGCTGCTGTGACGAAATGACGTTACTTGAAACTAACTGTGTAAAAAGATTATAAATAAAATAAATGTTATTTGTGATACTAGCACGTTTGCTAATACAGTGTTCTTGTTCTTATTGGTAGACTAAATAGACTGTGTCACGTTTTGTGTGTTTTTGGGGATAATTTGTGTTTATGAGAAGCATTTTCGAATATTTAAAAATTTTCTTTGATGTTATTTTGGATATTATAAATTTATAAATGTTTGTTTCAAGCTGCCATATTTATATTAATTTTCTATAAAACATTTATTTTAATATAACTTTAAGGTAACGTTTTTTTTTCGGAAATTTACATTTATCAGGAAATTTATTATAATTTATGTTTCTAAGGGGCATTTTTAGTGTTGAACGTTTATTTAATACAATTTTGAAAATAATGTAATGTCAACTGTTTTTTTTTTTTTTTTTTTTTTTTTTTTTTTTTTCTTTCTTTATTTATCATCAAACAGAAATAAAATTTCTTACCTTCGACGTTTTTCTTTTTCTTTTTTTGGACAATTTCATTTGTGACATTATTTTTTTTGTTTATATTATATACATTTTTTGAAAATACATGTTACTTGTTCGTTTTTCGTAAAATTCAAATATTAGAAATTTCTTGGGTGTTTTTTTCACCCACTTTGAAGATGGTTTTGTATTTTCGAGGTATTTCTGTTTGATATTTTCTTTACTTCACATGTAATGCATTTATCAATCATATCATATTGGCTGTTTTGTGAAAATCTTCACGTTCGTAAGTTTCTTTTTCTGTTTTATTTAAATCATAAATGTGATCCTTGACACGTTTGTTTTCAGGAATCACCATTGATATATTTTCACTTTGTATTTAAAACATTTATTTATTTATTTATTTATTTATTTATTTATTTATTTATACTTTCTATATTATTCTATCCTTTTTTTTTTTTTTTTTTATTACTATTACTTTTTTTATTTATTTTTCCACTGACTTTGGATATATTCTAAATCTTTATGATAACTTTTATTATTAAAATCATTTTATTATGTAATACGTAAAGATTTTTTTTGATATTATTTTGACTTTTCATTCATTTTTTTTTTTTTTTTTTTTTGTAAAAAAAAAAAAAAATAAAAAAATCATTATGATCTCTTCACTTCAGTATTATTATTATTATTGTCATTATTATTATTATTATTATTATTATTATTATTATTATTATTATTATTATTATTATTATTGAACCTTCTTACCTGGATCTTTGTTACTATTTTTGACAATCGTAGACCAGAAATGCTTTTGTGATGACGTCATAAACAAAAACACGTCGGCAGTGATTATTGCAAGAAACCTTTATGTCATTACATAGAATCTTTTGAAAAAAAAAAAAAAATGAAATGTGGCATTAAAATAAGTGATTTTTATTATTAACAAAACTGCTGTGTGAAAAGTTAATGATCAAGGGAAACCTTTATTTAATTTCTTTGCCTTGCAAGGTATTTTGAATAATGACACTGTTGTTCTTGTAACTGCTGATATTATTGTAAAAATGTTTATTTATGTTCCATTAAACGTTTCAGTAAATATAACGACTTTCTTTATAATTAATTATCTGAACTGACTGTTAATTAATTAACAGAATTATTAACTGCAAGTTTTGTTTTACAAATTCTTACCCCTTTAATTGAACGGTATTGTTTTAAAATCATATAACTAATATTTACAGGTAAATAACTATACACATTCGCAAATATTTTCATGCATAATTACACATACCACATATGCGTACAGGCATACACACCCATGCATATGCGTCAATTCGCACATACTAACCTACATACCTACTTACATACAAACATACATACGTTAGTATAACAATGCACACAGATACCTACATGTGTGCATACATAACAAAATACATGCATGAGTACACACATACACTTATATACATACATACAAACATAGACACATTTAAATATCTGCATTCATAAAATAAACTATAAACTAATGTATCGCTAAACGTGTACATTGTCAGCAGGTATAATATATTAGGCCTGTACGTAAAAGCAATACATTTGTGGTCGTTCAAGCCAAAATGATACAAGCCAGGTAAGTGCATGCGTGACTGATCTAAATAACGAGAAAAAAATATTACTCGTAACAATATAAATATTATAATAATAAATATAGAAACTTTTTTCTTTTTTTTTTAGATAAATTATTTTTGTTTGTTTAATTATACCTTTAATTTTTTTTCTTCATTCTGTCATTTATCATTATTATTACTTTATTATTTTTATTATTATTATTATTATTATTATTATTATTATTATTATTAGTTCGACATTCTGTCTCAGATTAAAAAAAGGAAACACGTAGGTAAGCAAATAATTCAGAAATGATAAAACAGGGGGCGAAAAAAAAAAGAACAATATCAGCAACAACAACCAAAACAAAAATAAATAATAATATATTAAAGTTAGGTCTTCAGTGATAAAAATAATAATTTAAGAAAAGGCATTTCCCCAATAGGACATGAAGCTTTTGTGAAACAATTCTCAAAGATGAGCTTAATTATAACTGTTGAAATAAAAAAGAGTATCACCTAAAATAAAAATACAAAAATCGGAAGAAAAGAGAAGAAGAAGAAGAAGAAGAAGAACAAATTAACTTACTACAACCCAGTTTTGTCACTGCGGACATAAATGCATTTAATACGTCAAAAACACAGAATATTAATATAATATTGGAAAAATAACACGAACAGAATGTTCGTGTCAGTAATAATAATAATAATAATAATAATAATAATAATAATAATAATAATAATAATAATAATAATAAAAAATTTGTTGAAACATTTGAAACTTAATTAATAATTAAAGACCGTTGTGAATTAAATAAGCCTACAAAAAACTGTAGTTAATTTTATGAAATTCGTGGACCCGTATGGTAAACAATGACGACATTTCTTGATATAAAATTACAGTAATTTGGAGCAATATTTGGACGCTACTGCAAAAGAATACTGTATTATTAAATACATTAAAGCAATAGATAATAATATTAATTAAAAAATAAAAATCATTCATCACATAAATCCGTATCTGATATTTTCATTTTCTAACCAGTATACCAAAATCTTGATTTCTGATTTATTTGAAGATTTTTTATTTATTTATTTATTTATTTATGTATTTATTTATTTATTATTATTATTATTATTATTATTATTATTATTATTATTATTATTGTTGTTGTTGTTGTTGTTGTTGTTGTTGTTGTTGTTGTTGTTATATGAACAAATCTGTTTATGTGTGTGATGTATTTAAATTAAAACTTGTGTAGTGAATGAATGTTGAATATTTGTGGCATTAAATTATCTGCATATAAAACTGAGTTTGTTTAGTTGTTTCTGTTTTATATTTGACATTTCTTTTTTCTTTTTACGTCAGTTTTGCAACAAAAACAACAACAAACAAAAGACAAAAAAAAAAACCAACATTTATCTATTTATCTATTTATTTATTTATTTATTTATTATTATTATTATTATTATTATTATTATTATTATTATTATTATTATTATTATTATTATTATTATAAGTTATTGTTTTAAGCCAGATATTCATGTCAAAGTCATTTCTAATTAGTAAATAATTACTCTCTCTCTCTCTCTCTCTCTCTCTCTCTCTCTCTCTCTCTCTCTCTCTCTCTCTCTCTCTCTCTCTCTCTCTCTCTCTCTTAATAATAATAAGATGATGAAGAAGAAAAAAGCAACAGTAGTATTAATAATATATGCAATATATCTGCTGTCTGACTGTTTTTCTTCTCTATTAGGATGAGTGAAGTCAATTTGCCATTAGTTATGTGTATATGTGTTTAATTTCAGTCAAGTCAGTCTACTCCTGAAAGGGCTCGATTTTAACTGATTTTACCGGAATTTTTGATAATTTAAAAAAAAAAAAAAAAAAAAAAAATTCCATTGTTACTTCATTTTCTGCAGCATTTTAACATACAATCTAAATATTTTAACTGCATGTTAAGAATTACATTATCAACAATTTAATAAAACGAAAGGTGGATTGAGACCTTTCAAGCGTAGCATTAAGTCTCTCGTAAAGGGAGGACAGTCTAGTAAAACACGCATGGCTAGAACTTCCGGTTGTATTTTTCACGTGTGTTTATTTACAAACCAGTAGTTTTCACAATGAGGCCTTTAACTGATGAGGAAACAAAACTATTCTTCGAAAAGTTGTCAAAATAGTAAGTATTTTAAATTAAAATCTTCTGAAGGAGATAAGTTTCTCGAACAAGTGAAATGCATAAAAATAAAATAAAGAAAGTGATCCAAAGTATCTCGGATTCTCACGATTCTTGGCCGTCTGCCTTCTCAATTCTGAATTCGTAGCCATAATCCAGTGTTTACGTTTCGCTAAACTTTTTGTTGTTTCTGATTTGAGTTTTAATTATTTTCAGTATTGGTGAGAATATCAAGCTTCTTTTGGAAAGGCCAGATGGTACCTACTGTTTCCGCTTGCATAAAGAGAGGGTATTTTATGTTAGGTAACAAAAAAACATTTATAATTATATAATATAATATATATATAAATTATAATAATTAATATTAAATACATATCTTGAATATGTATCATATTTCATTATTAACTCATGGATTATTACTGTGGTTGTTGTCGTCATTCTTATTATTATTATTAATCAGCTGTATTCCCTTCTTTCTATTTCAATTATGGAATAATAATAATTTATTTTAATATTTAATTCAAAATTTTGATTGATTGTTTGACTTATTTATATAATAATGCAGATACATAACAATATTAAACTACATAAATACATTAAAAGAATAGCACAAGAAAATGAAAACGTATTTCCACTATCATCCAGGAAACTGTTCGTGTTCTAAAATTATTTCTTCTGTGTATCATAAAGCAGTTCACCTACACGTACCCCTGCACACACACACACACACACACACAGTGAGACAGAAAGACACAATCTACATACACAGTCCTACACATATTTAAATATTTGTTGAAAATATTGTTGATGAACATGTAATTATTTGTAAATAATGTTGTAGCCTCACCAACAGCTATTATTATTAATTAAACTATTATTTAGGGAAGAACTGATGAAGAGAGCTGGAAACATTGCCAGAGACAATCTGCTTTCCATGGGAACATGTTTTGGTAAATTCACAAAAAGTGGAAAATTTCGTTTACACATCACAGCACTTGATTATCTTGCTCCTTATGCCAAGGTAAGTTCCAAAATCATAAATAAATAAATAAATAAATGGTTAGAGTATACAGTATCTCAGATTTTAGAACATGAGGTATAACCACCAGAAAACAAGGGTGTAAGACCTTTTTTTTTTTTTTATATATATATACAGCTTATGTGGATATCTGCAGGAATTTTTATATAATATTTGTATTAATTTCGTTCATTTGTAAGATAGCTCAAGTCCTGGATTTTGGAAATTTGGACAAGAATTCACACTCTGCAATAACATTTTAAAAGCAACTATACTATAAATTTAAGAATATTTATCCAACCAGTAAAAACTGACAATTCCTCACAAGCAAAAACATATTAGGATTTGTACTTTTAACTGCAATCAAATAAAAATAAACTTAATTAACCTGAACTGCATAAATAAAAAATTTAACAAAAGAAATAAATTATATATATATATATATAATAGAATGTCTTGTCTTAACCCTTAAAACCATCCCAGCCTCTGTTGTTGTGAAACATACAAGATTCCAAGAGTAACAAAGGGAATTCATTTGATACATTTTAACTGATCACCATTTTAAACTCTTGTACAAAATTGTCCATCTTGCCATTTGGGCACCAGAACTGACTCATTTGTCATTAAATATGTCACCCTTAACTTTAACTTCGAGATACGTTTGATTTTTGTACATAATTGTTCACTTTTCTCATTTTTACAGTACAAAGTCTGGTTGAAGTCAAGTGCTGAACAACAGTTTCTGTATGGCCATCATGTGATGAAATCTGGACTTGGAAGAATAACAGAAGACACACAACAGTATCAAGGAATTGTGATCTACAGCATGAATGATCTCCCTTTAGTGAGTTATTTCCCTTCCATTAGTGATACTTCTATAGTTTGGATAATAATTGATTCTACTTAATGGTTAAAACAGAATTTCAAAATCTTTGGAGTGATTTTGATTTGCTTTTTAAATACATAAATCAAAAATGGAATAAACTGTAAAATGTTTAAACAAAAAGATATATTCTTAATAAATATAGCTGTCTTATGTTGAGTTTTTGAAATTTTATCACTTGTTTATGAAATCTAATCAGAACTTGTCTACAGTTTAAGAAAAAAGAATGGAAAATTATATTATTTTAGAAATAATATATTAGATTCTGGATTTTAAGACAAGATATTCTTCTTGCTGTTATTTGTGAAATATAAACAAATCTAATTTTGGATTTATTTTGGTTACATATCTGAATGCTGAATTATTTTTAATTTTATTTATATATTAAATCTTCTGGCAGATATTATGGTGTTTATTACAATGATATTTATACATATTTTTTATATAGGTAAATGTATTGCCTATTCTTTTCATGTTTCCAGGCTTAAAAAAACCTGCAATGTACAATTTACTTGCCTATCTATATATATGCCAAAATTACCAAATGATAAAAAAATACTAACTGAAATAAAACAACCATTTTCCTAACAAATATAAACCAGAAAAAAAATGGTAACATTTATACAGGAATCACATAGTTTTATTGTTTAATTCTTCATCTTAATTGAGAACCTTTTTTTTCAGGGTTTTGGCGTTGCTGCTAAATCAACACAAGAATGTCGCAGTGCAGATCCAATGACAATTGTAGCATTTCACCAAGCAGATATTGGAGAATATATAAGAAATGAAGATGGCATTATTTGATAATTAATTGTATTTGTGTTTGTCTCATTTGTCATTGTAAATATTTTTTTCATTATAAATATTTTCAAAATCATTTGGTTTAGTTTTCATTTTATTTTTATTAAAAATATTATGGTTTTGTTATTTCTGAAAAATGAGATAGTGGTTAACTTTTTTAAATCCAAAACATAATATATGATACACAGATACATTAAAATTATAAAGGTATGTTCTGATTAAAAAAATGAAGAATGATTAATGAAAGGCAAACTATAAACTTGAAAATCTACATGCTATATTTTTTTGAAACACATTTAACTGGATTTGGATATAGATTGTCAGAACCTTGTGAAAGTAATTTGAGGAAGCAGTTTAAATTGGTAGTTTCCATTTTAACCAACAAAAACCAAAACATGCTTTCAGGCTGTTTTATTTTAAAAATTACAAACAGAAAAATTACATTAAAAGTTTATTCAGCAAAATAATATTGTATACATCCCAGAAATCTTTAAAATTAAATACATACCTGATAAACATTACAGATTTTAAAAATATATATATTTAAATGATATATCTTTGTAAAAATGTAAATGATCATGTAAATAAATAATCAAAAAACAAAACAAAATTTTATATATTGCTGGTAATGGGCTAAAATGTGCTGAATTTGTATTTATTTAAATTTTACAAATATCTACAAAAACAGTTTCAAGGATACTTTAAAGTATTTTAAACAGACCCCTAAAAAATAAGTTAAAAAATAAACCACTAATGAAGTCAAATTTTTGTGAAATTATTTGCAATTATCAAAATCTATATATTGTGGGTAAAAAAGTTTATACTAAAACTCTTTATAATAATTTTTTTTATGATTGAATATTAATGAAGTTTTAGCAAACAAAATAACATTAAACATCTACATACTTCAGTTTAAAAATATAAATAAATAAATAATAAATAAAAATTAAAATAATTATATTTAAAAAAAAGTTCTAAACAATCCTTGAAACAGTGATTTTAGTACTTTATTAGCAGAACAGTATAAACCATTTTTTAATTTTGTTTTTATTATTAGACTCTCATTACAGTGAAATTATGCACAGTATTTTATTGAAACCTCAAGTATACTTATAAACAAAAAAATATTTTGTAGAAAGTAGCAGATAAAAACCTAAAAATGACAGTTCCCAGTTTTAAGCCAAATTAATTTGTAGTAGCTTTATGAAACTGGTAGGTGGCATCATCATATGGTTTGGCTACATACCTAGGCAGTTCTTTTTATAAATAAGGTTTCATATGTTAAACTGCATATTTAGCAATTCTGTTTTGTCAATTTAAAAATATTCTTAAGTTTTAAATTAAAGCAGAAAAAAAAACAACTAAAACTCACCACCAAATCATAGAAATGTAAAAAAAATAGAGCTGAAGACTGAAACTGCTGCTCTAAGCAGATTTAACTATTATACAAATGATTGATAAGATATTCCATAAATAATTGCTTGCTTTGAATCTTTTCCAGAGTTTGTTTGTAATCCTGAACAATCCACATACTGATTTACAAAAAGAATGCAGAATACAGGAAATCTACCGATATCGAAATATTAAAATGTATAAAGTAATGAATGATTGAATAATGATATTTAAATAAATAAATTGTATTAGTTATTATGTATGAAGATAGGTAAAGAAATAAAGAAACAAAGAAAAGTAAAAAATATTTGCAAAAAATAACAAATCCCATTCATCATCAACATCTTATTATGTTTCCTGTCTATTACAGAATTACACTGATATTGACAAATTAAATGGTTGTATGTTATGAAGAAAGCCAAATGATTTACAAGAAGAAAAGGAAACTTAAAAAAACAATACTAAAAACCAGAACTCCATCCCACAAGTCTTTTTCAACTGTCATATATGTTTATGTGGCACCACTGCCAAGTCTGCATCAATACTGATGGCAGTCACATTCTCTCTGTGAATTTACTTTTTGTACCAACCCTCTTTCGAGCAGTGGCTAGTGTTAACATGTAATGATTCTGAGTTTAGATTTGCAATGAACATTTATAACACAGGCTGCCAAATACCATCTTGCTATTTTCTAAACAAGTATAAATATATTTATACAGGTAATTTATGGCAACTAAGGCCAGACTTAAAAAAACAACAACAACCAAACAAAATAAAAAAACATAGAAATAAAATCAAATACATGTTTAGTAATCACACCCAACCAGAGAAATGCCATAGACCTTCAAATACTTTTTATTTAAAAAAAAAAACCCACACTTCAATCAAAGTGTTAAAACTAACCTAACAATGATTGTGTGCATTTTTATAACAACTGTGCAGTCACTGTATACAATGCAGACAAGTGCCTCTATTGTTAAGAAGAATTGCTCTTAAACACTACAATAATTTGTAATGATGAGGCACAAAGTTTAGGAAATCTTTTGGATGGAAGGAACTTACAGAATTCTGGAATACAGATTTGAACCGTCAACCGTCTCTTATGATTGCAAGGTTGTGAAATGAGCAGTTATCATTTGCAAGCTGCTCTGCTGCAATAAAACTTTATATCTGAATCCTGAAGAGAATGGCTCAGCTTATTCAGGTGGTCTAACAGATTAATGAGGAATGTTAGGATATACAAATGGGATCACCAAGTTCAGAATGTTTGTTTCCTTTCATTGCCAAAAAAACAGCTTTAAAGTGTGCGACATAGGAGTCAGTTTCAAAATCATTCAAATGAGCTACCACTATCATTAACACTTCATGTTATTTCAATTATCAATGAAAAAAAAAATAGTCTACCAGACTTTTGTTTTTCTTTTTTTTTGGTGCAGAAGTGATCAAGGTTCTTATGTAAGTCAACAGAATTATCTGTACCTGTAACTGTTATTTTTACAAATGTTTCATTACAATTTCACTTCATTTTCATTTAATTTTTCTTTTTCCTTTATTAACCAACATGTAATATTGATCTACAGTAGGAATAAGCGATCAGAAGAATGCAATTATCTGTCATCCTAGTGATCCCAAAGACATTCAGTTAGAGATGGTCCATTTGAATTGTTTTAATTTTAAATCTTAAGTTTATAAAGCTACAGTTTACAAAATTTCAAGATTAGAAAGCAAAATGAATGCCAAACGACAACTTCCACATTATGTATTTCAGATAGTTTTTGTTATATTATCCTTAAGCATGGGAAATTATGAAAAACACTTCCCATATGAAAAGTCCATTAGAAGTAACAACAAATCCTACAAAAAAAGCACACTGTCAGTGATGAAGGTTTGAGTCAGTTTTATAAAACTACATTAGCAGTTGTTTCTTCAAAAAGACATGATGTCTGCACTTTGAGTGTTGTGTTTTATGATGTTTTATTAATTAAAGGAGATATTTAAACAATAAAAACAAATAAATAAAAACATAAAAATAAATAAATAAAATAAAACAACAACAACAACAACAATAATAATAATAATAATAATAATAATAATAATAATAATAATAATAATAATAATAATATATTTAAATCCTTTAAATATTAAAAATAAACAGAAAGCATCCAATTATATTGGAGTTACAGACCATATAAGATATATGCAAACATAATGGTGAGTACTTCTAGGAATACAGTGATTTTCTTTATGAATTGTAATATATATTTGCCACAAACAGAGAACAGTTATGTAAAACTTACAGGAACGTTCTAAATAAATGACTGTTTAACAACATCCCAGCATTCAAAGAATTTCAAATGTTTAAACAATAATTATAAAACAGACTAATTTTACAAAGATTAATGAGCTTTTCTGGTAAACTTCTTGCATCAGACAGACATATATTATATCTACAGTTTCATTTTTCAAGAGTAGGCCAACACAGCGTATATGAATTGGAGATATAAAGATAAATGTGAATAAAACAATGGCAATATTTTACACTGTAAATTATATCAGTACTACAAATACTGGAATCTGTATAATTACAGATAATTTCAACTAAAGACAACTGTGCATAAAGCCAGTGGCAACTATCTTAAAACAGAACTAATATCAGTTTTAAATATAAATTTTTGATAAATATTTACTATTTACTGACAAAGAAATGATGCAAAGCTAAGAAGGAAGAGATTTTTCAGAACCAACTTTCAGAGTTAGCATTAGAATAATACTGTGTTGCTGACTGTCTGTCAGAGTAAATGTGAATAAAACAATGGCAATATTTTACACTGTAAATTATATCAGTACTACAAATACTGGAATCTGTATAATTACAGATAATTTCGACTAAAGACAACTGTGGATAAAGCCAGCGGCAACTATCTTAAAACAGAACTAATATCAGTTTTAAATATAAATTTTTGATAAATATTTACTATTTACTGATAAAGAAATGATGCAAAGCTAAGAAGGAAGAGATTTTTCAGAACCAACTTTCAGAGTTAGCATTAGAATAATACTGTGTTACTGACTGTCTGTCAGAGTCAAATAATAACCCAGCTCATCTCCAAGCCTTTTACACAACATGTTTCCATTTCGTGTGATTACAATAATGAACCAGTTACTGGGGATGAACTTGTTTTTTCAGATTTGTATTCATTTATATTTGTTTGACAAACAAATGGTAAAACTGCTGATCATAGCTAAAGATGATGGCCTAAAAGCATGAAGACTTAATACTGAAGAAGAAATACACAAGGAATAGAAAAGAAATGAAACTGAACAGAAGCAAAATAAGCCAGTGAGATGTTGGGAAAAGGCTAAAGAGTATGTAAATATAGAGAAGATAAGTGTATGATATAAATGAGCTGCTTTATTTACAGATAACAAAAGCTAAAGAGAAGATCCCAGTACTACCATAATGGTAGAAACTTCTATAATTTAAAGAATATCTAACGAAGTAAGCAATCAAGGATGCCATAACAATATTCCTTGAGCCATAAATAAAGTGTTCAAGAAAAAGATACCAGACATACACAGCAGTTTTAATTACAGTATAAAAAGCAGAAGAACAAGATCTAAGGCTGGGGTGTCCACAAATGGGCATTTAAAACTACAGAAATGAAGCAAAATAAAACAAAATTTATTTTGCTCATTCAAAATGTAACATGAACTAATACGCAGCTTCAGCAGAGGAGTCAGTATCTCTTTCAAGAGGTAAGAGAGTTATCTTCCCATCAACCATCAAAATGTGGTGTCTCCAGAATCTTCACAGACTGATTAAAAAAAAAAAAAATCATGCTGCTGTCATTAAAAATATCTATAAGAAAGCATGAGGCTTTGTTGCCAAAAATAAAAAATGTTTTGTATGACTAGACAAAGTTGAAAAGACAAACTGAGTCCTCAACATAAAATGACAGACATTTCAGTACAGTTCAGTACCAACAAACCAGCAAAGGAGATTAACTTTCATGACTTCAGGCACCAGGAGAATGGAGTTCTCCAGTATCTGACTTTCACCTATTTTCATGTAACAACACAACTCCATATCCTATACTTATTTACACCTTCCAAGCATTCTTTTTTACTTCTGTATTTTACAGAGTAGGCCTTTTTTTTGCACCTGTTTCTGATGAGCATACAATGTTTGAAAATCATTGACCTGAACAAAGATAATTTATGAGCTTTCAAAGATAGTAACATCAGTTCAAAGGATTTACAGTAGAAGAATTAACAGAAAAATGAAATTGCTGACATCAGTCCATGGAATAATAGTGTTTCTACAAAGTTTAGCAACAACTCTAATGAAGAAGAGGAAGAGAAAGTTATGGATCTGTGTGAAATGATCAACAAACTGGTAGATAAGACCAAAAGATATTTTGAACATGTCATTATAAAAAAGGGAAGGGTCCACTCTTGTCAAAATGTTTGAAATTCTGGCAGTGGAAACCAACAAATGTCTCAGAAATGAAAACTTTTCTTGCTATGCTGGTGTACACACAGGCCTTGTCATTTGAGGAGCTATCATATGTACTGGAGTGGTAACAATCTGATCAGTGTTGAGCCTCCAGATGCATAATGCATAGGAACATTTTCAAATCTTCTCACATTTCTACATGCAGCAAAATTGTAACTTGAAAAATAAATTCTACTTCAATTTGTTTTGTTTCAAAAATGTATTCCACACACCGCTATAAAATAAACCATCACTTTTGAACCTGTTTTGGGCAAATTTACTAAAAAAATATCAGCAAGAGAATAAGGCAAGTTAATATTTATAAAACAGTGATCATCCATGGGACAATCTATTACAACAATTGGAAGCTGAGAAACCAAGGAAGTGTTCTACTTAGGAATTAGTGGAAGATGGAAGGAACCAATCAGTTCATACAAGTGGAAAACTGAAATGCAACTAGTTAAAAAAAAAATAGAAAAATCTAATTTTATTTTTAAATCTTGTGTTGACTTATAAACCAGTCAGTGCATATTAGTTCTTCAATTTATAGGGTATGTATGATATAATATTTAAAATAATGCATTCATGTAGATTAAGGCAAAAAGGTCTTGAACAGGAACCATACAAATTTTAATTTAATAAAATAAAAAAAAAGGAAGAAAAGGTAACAGAAAGGAATTGTTCAGCTTTGAATGCAATGTCAAAAGCCCATAAAACATAAAACCCAACCAACAAAAATAGGTCTGAAGTATGCAGATTTCACCTCAGTTCAAAAATACATATCTGAACAGACAGAACAAAACCAAAATGAAAATAAAGTTGCAAAATAATTTCCTCAATTATGTACTTTTGGTAACAGAATAAACAACAGAATGATTAGCTGGCTTTGATGACAAAATCAAATGTCCATACAGGAACAGATTATTATAAATATTCAAGGACAGTAGACAGGAATTTATATTATACAGATTTGATCAAAAACAGAAAAAACTGAAAACTGGTGATTACAGCTATGACCATAGTGACTTTACAATATGTATCACCAGTAAATATAAATGATACAGAAAATACTTAACTGAAAATAATGGAAAATTTGATGACGAAGTAACAGTTCTGCATTTTTCTTGGTTAATGTTTAAAAATATACAATAAAAAAAATTCTTTTTTTATATGTTATGTCTGTGGAAATACTATAACAACAAAAATAATACCTGAACAATTAACAATTTTTTTTTTTTTTTTTTTTTATTTAATTATTTTTTTTATACAGGTAAATAAACTGCCTATTCTTTTCATGTTACCAGGCTCCAAAAAAAGTAGGGAATAAATCTGCAATGTACAGTTTACTTTTTTTTTTAATTATTTAAATAGGCTTAACAAAAGAAGTGCCTAGATATGTGCCAAAATTACCAAATGATCAAAAATACTAACTGAAATAAAAGAACTATTTTGCTAACAAATATAAACCAGAAAAAAATTGTAACATTTATATCAGAGTTTTAATTTCTAGTGCAATATACACTTTGTGAGTTACGGATAGTTCAGCCATCACAGAATTCTTGTTATCCTAACTAGTCATTAGGAATGAAATATATGATTTTACAAAATCTTACCAATACCACAACAGATTTTTAATAAGACCTTTCATTTTAACATTACAGAAGAAACCTATTCAAATGTGCAGCATGAAAAGTCTTTTTAAATGTGGCTTTCCTAAGGCAGGAAAGCAACATATATTGACAGTAACATATTATCAATTATCAAAAATTCATCTTAACAGAAAAGAATGCAACTAACCATCTCTCAAGGAGATGCTTACTTATTAATAACAAGAAACACGTTCCCACAGACATGAAAAAAAAAATACCTCTGATAAACCAGTAATGGGCTTAATGTGATGCATTCACAATTAAGTTTAAAAGATCAAACTTTTATTGCTTAGAGTCAGCTACTACAGGGCTCAAAATGGCTACTCGCCAGGTAGCCAAATGTGACCAAAGTTCCAGTTTTGGGCAACTGGGATATTAAAAAAATTATGGGTCAGTTGCCCAAAAAACTTTTTCTTCTTCTTTTTTTTGCTCTGTAATTTATAACACTATTAATAATTTTACTGCAAATATTTATTTCACATAAAAGGTTTGTTTGTAGTTTGATATATTGGACGTATTGGCTTACCTTAATTTGCCAGCAACTATTTATAAACACTAATTTTGTAGACCAGTTATGTATGCAGTTTACTGAGGCCTTGATTAACAAAACCATGAGTCTTGCTTGCCCAGTATCACAAAACTGATTGTGACCATTCAGATCATCTCAGCTGAATACGCAGACAAATTCGAGTGCTCCCAAATGCCATCTGAGCTTCTGTCATCTGCTTCATAGCATTCTGATTTCTGGGATTTTTCTCTTTGAATTGATTTGTTTGACTGGCTGGCTAATTTGGTGCCTATTGAAAAGACTAATCTTACTTCAAGTATACGTTTTTGCTTTGGGCTACTAAAAATGAATCTGGGCCCCTGAATTTTTTTCAAAAATAATATTTAATGGTACAAATTATGTTTTGTGGGCCACCATACATTTTAGATGAGTTTTGAGCCCTGACCTATTAGTAGGTATAAAACCTGTACTCACAGAGGTCCCAGGAAAAAAGAAAAGAAAAAAAAAAAAAGAACAAGACTACAATAAAACTGTTATCATTGAATCCTGTGTCTTCGTCTACTAGCAGACTTTTGTTTTTTGACAATTACTTGTTGGTCATCCACCAAGCTAACAAGTCTGTAAACAATACACATGAAATTTCCAGGAGAACCTTTGATGGTTTCCACAACAGTGTCGAGATCAAGAATTACTTTGTGTTCATCATACTGAAAATGAAGTCGGAAATAAGATTTGTCAATTATATGACTACCATGTCTGAAACAAACAAGCACAAATTCTAAGATATGCTTTAAAAACATTTACTCAACTCTGTCAAGTGAATGCATGTCAGAATGACTAGCCACTAACTCTAACTTTTAAAAAAGATTCAGAAAACCTAATTTAAAAAAACTGGTTTTATGGAAACATCTTGCACATTGAATATTTACTTAAATAATTTGGAACAGTATAGATGAAAACATCTTCAGAATATTACTAAATTTATTTATAAAAATTTATCTACTATTTGAACAAAATATTTATTTAAAAATGTTAAATGACATACTTCAGGATAGGGTACATGTAATGATATATCTCTTAATTTCTTGCCAGTGAGGTTGTCATACAAGCCAAGTGTGGACAGACGATTTCCTTCAGATGTCTCAGTTACAGAAGAAACACTCAGTACATCCAATTCATCTTCATACTCTACACCATCAACCTCCTATTTAACCAAGATTTTTATAATAAAAAAATAAGAATGTTAAAAAGGGGTTATAAAAAAAAAAATCAAGTAAATAAAACCACATTTTTAAGATAAATAAAAATGTTTAAAAACATAAAAAACAAAATAAGAATTTAAAAAATAAATAGTAACAATAACAATAAATAATAGATTCAAAATAATAATAAAAGTTCTAAATTTAAAATAAAAATAAGAAACAATAAATAAAACAGAAGAATAAATAAAATATATCCAAATTTATGATTAAAAAATTAAAATAATAACCAAAGAATCAGTTTGTTAATAAACATTAATTTCTTTTTTCAAAGAATAAATAAAATCTAAGTATTAAATTTAAACTGTTTCAATTTTAACCATGAAATGAATAATCAATAACAACATCAAAAACAGTTTGAAATTTCTAAAATTGTATTTAATAATCTATCTTATATCAGACTGTATTAGTTCAAACATAATCTGACCGAAAGTGTGAAGCTGGAGAAGACTTCGTTGTGAGATCTTCTGCGATTGCTTCTTCGACCTGATGATGTCACAACTACTGGATTATCCTAGGAACATGTAAAAATTATTCTTTTATAAAAACTTTAGGTAATTTAATTACAGAAATCATTCCTGATGATGTCACAAGTACTGGATTATCCTAGAAACATGCAAAAATTATTATTTTATAACAGCTTTAGGTAATTTAATTACAGAAATCATTCAAGCCTTGCAAAAATAACATCAAAAGTAATTCAATTAATAAAATCATTCCTGATGATGTCACAAGTACTGGATTATCCTAGGAACATGCAAAAATTATTCTTTTGTAAAAAATTAATGTAATTTAATTACAGAAATCATTCAAGCCTTGCAAAAATAACATCAAAAGTAATTCAATTAATAAAATCATGCCTGATGATGTCACAAGTACTGGAGTATCCTAGGAATAGGCAAACATTATTCTTTTATAAAACATTAATGTAATTTAATTACAGAAGTCATTCAAGCTGTGCAAAAATAACATCAAAATCAGTTCAATTAATAAAATCATTCCATCTTTAAATAAAATATCAATAACTGAAACATAATATAAACAACTGTATATTTTTTTTTTTTTTAAAGAATAGTCTCCTAAAGATTTCCTTATTCTTCTTTTTTGGGGGGAGGAAAGCTATTATTTTCAATTAAATAATTTCTTTAAAGAATGAGGTTGTACAAGGATGCACCTATTAAATACCTATAGAAAATACTTAATAATAAAGATTTTATAAAATAATAGAACTTACAGGAATGTTGGGATTAACATTGATAGTGAAAAGCCTTTCAACTGAACTCCACACTCCATCTTCACCAGCTATTTTAAAAATTCTGAATTGAAAAAAATAATAGAAAATAAAAAAAACAAAAAAAAAAAAAAAAAAACCTCTCATTAATTTTCATTACAAAAGAAAAAAAAAAATCATATTTTGAAAACAAAAAATATGTTCATTAAAAAAAAAAAACCACAAAAAAGGAGAAACATTCATCAAAAATAATTATTAGTAATTCTACTTTAGTAATCTTTCACAGTTAGCTCTGATTTCTAAACGATGACTTTTTCTCACAGTACATTTGTATCCTGAACAGAAAGGGTTAATTCACAACAGTTTTAGCAAAATCTTTATTACACGACTACAGAAAGCTAACATCATTATATATAGGAATCTAATATCAGTATAAATATTCTAATAGTTGTGAACCTAACAGAAAAGGATTAACATTAATCAGACAAATAACCTCTTCTCTTCTGACTTTACATACTTTTATGTACTGACAGAGAATGGTTAATTATGTAACGGAGGCCTAAGCAGTGACAGAGTTAAGGCAACCAGATTTATCTTATCTTTTCTGACCCATTATGACTAAAGATATTCCTGGCTAAGTGTAACTGACAGAGAAAAGGATAAATTTTTTTTATTTTTAAAAAGACACTTGGCAATGAATGGGTTAAGAAAGTTACAGTATTACCTGACCTCTTCTGACCCTGCGTAAATAATCCTACCAGATTCATCTCCATGAAAAACTGCATGGTCTGGTAGATAGATGCCTTCAGGTCTTACAAGAGTCCCATTTTCTGCCTTTTGAAAAAAAAAATGAAATTAAAAATGACTATTTCATTTTATTTATCTTGTTGTTTTTTTTTGTTTTTTTTTCATTATTATTATGCCTAATTTAAAACATAAGAGTGTTTATTTAAGCTTAAAATTAGTTTTAAATAAATGGATGAAACAATGGAAATTTAATTGTAAATGTACTGTCTCATTCTGCATGGTAATTTGTCCCTTTATTTCCAGCTAGATATTTAAAATTTAGTATGCATATTTAAATTTTAAAAACAGAAAGTAAATGTAAATTTTTAAATTTTTTATAATAAATTATAAAAATATATAAATTAAAAATAATTAAATTACTGCAGAGAAAAATTATTTTTCATAATCTTTTAGCAGAATATAATTAAAATAAAATTTAGCCCTGTACTGATGTATATGTATACGACAAGTATACATTAACTACAACTGTTACAATTAGCAACACACCAATTGTTGTGTGGCAACAGAGTACACACTGTACTCACTGAACTTTCCATATGGAGTGATGAGATAATGCCATGGAAAACCTCCAATTTGCAAGTCCTGGTTAGCTGCACGGACGGACAACAGGACTGGCGGACATTCTGAGAAAACCAAAAATATTATTATAGAACAAAGTGTCCGTATTCAATAAATCATATTTAGCAAAGTTACACAGTAAACTTGGCTTTACAAAGCTGTACATATGAGGATTATTGTAAAAGATTCCATATTTTTGAAAATTTCAATATTTATGTTAAAAAAAGAAGTTTAGTTCTTTTCTGTATCATTCTGTATAGTAATGTGTTACTTTCTTTCCAGCTAGATATTTACAATTTTCTTTCTTAGTTAATACAGTGCAGAATGTGAAAAATCTAAAACTTGAAAATATTTGTATTTAGATAAAATAAATCCTTGACATTATACAGTAAAAATTCCATAATTTACTAATATCAGTTTGGAATGGGAAAACCAATCCAAACAACAAAAATAGATAATGAATTCTAAGTTTAACCAAAGTATGAATTAAAGATTACACTGAAACATTTTCCATACTATGAAACAAATAAGGAGAAAAATCTAACAAAATGCTTCAATGAAACCTACTCAAGAAATTTCACAAGCGTAAATTCTACTTGCTTAACGAAACAAAATGGAAAGTAATGATTTGTTAACTTACCTGTAATTTTTATGTTAATTGGAGTTCCTGAAGGATACTGTCCACATATGGAGTCAGTACCTGGGATGTGCTCATTTAAATTCACATGGTATAACCTAAACTGGTTAAATGTAAAGTGGAAATTGTTATTATTTATATAAAATAGTTTTATTCTTAGTGGATAAATTACTCCAACTTATGAATACATAATTTTTTAATAAAATATATCCAATTTTTTTTTTTACAATTAATTATTAAATAAAATTTAACCCTAAACTGGTTAAATTGTAAAGTGGAAATTAGTTTTGGGGTTTCTTAGCAGATATATTACTCTGAATTACTATTGTATCCTTCTTTAATGAAATATATGAAACCAGTATTTTTCACATAAATTAATTATTAAATAAAAATATGCTGAATATCAAAGGTTAACATTAATATTAAATGGTTTTTGGGGGAAACTGTATGTTTTACAGATTAATATCAAATATAACCAAATTTGCTAAATCAGTTATGCATGGCCTGTATGTTTTATCTTAGTCATACTTAGTTGCTAATCATCATTATCAAATATTAATTTCTGCCTGCATTAACTATTTTTTTTTCAATTAGAATACCATTAAGGTTCAAAAATAACACTTCGAGTTTTGTACTGTTCTTCTCATAAAAATGTTACTTAAAATAAATTTAAAATGTTTAAATAATAATTATTACTGTAATTACCATATCAATGATGTAAGGAAGACTGAAAATTTTTATATGACCTGTGTTGTACATGACAATCAACATGTCAGAGGTAATCATGGCACCTGACTGGTCATACCCAAAGATCTAGGAAAAAAAAAAAATTATTAATTATAATTTATGAAAAATAAGTATTATTGATTTTTTTTTAAATTCTGTTTCATCCAACAGGGTAAAATATTTAACTTACATAAAATACCAGTCTGCTGTTGAACATGTTAACACCCCATAGAACAATAGTTATGAAAGTGAATTTATCTGCAAAAGATATAACTTCCCCCCTCACACAAAAATGCAATACAGAGATACAACAGACAGAACAAAGCATAAACAACTAAGATAGGTTTAAAAGAAACTGAAATAAGTTTGTTGTTGTTGTTATACAGTTTAAGAATTAAACTGCTATTAACACAATAAAACATATGGAACAAAAAGTAATTTTTTTTAAATAAATTTATTTGTTATAATTTATCATGACTAAATTGAGTTAAATATTTTGGAAAGGAAACCAACAATATATTCAACACCTTGAAATTAACTTAACCATAAAAAATTAATTCCCAGTTTACTTTAATAACCATGTTTTTCTATCCAAAAACACACCATAGTTATGATAGTATACTTTTAACAAACCATTTTTTTGTCCTTTGACATTAAATCTTTAACCTATGTTTTTGTACCTGTCTGTCTATTTCCAGCTGACCAACAAACTGTAGTGGAAGAACATCAAACAAAATAAAAATCACTGCTACTCTTGGTCTTGTGTACTGAAACAAAAATGAATCATTCACTCTCAACTGTTGAAAATGGTTTGATGTGTTATGGGTCTCAGGAACATTCTTATTTAATGTCAGTAATGGTTGATGAAATTTTAAAAGGTCTAAATAAAAAAATCCCTTGTTGCTAATTAGTAAATGAAGTGGCAGCAGAAAATAATTTGTTTTTTAGATTTTCACTCCAAAATATATCTAATAATTATAAATGTAAAAATGTACAGGACTTTTGTCGAACATTATTCATTTACTTGTTTTTGCCCTTTTTTCTTTTTAAAAAAATAATGTTACTTGTAAATAATATAAAATATAACAATTTCAGACAATATCCCAATTTCAAAAATAATTTATGAAAGGAATAATATTTAGTTAAAACTACCTCTTGTCGCTGATGAGATGATGTTGCTTTCAAAACAATGCTGCTGCCACTGTTGTTCCAAGAGATATCCCTGTTTTGAACAAATAAAACAAATACTTAAAGTACCTTAACATTAACTTAGGATATATCATTTAAAACTTGTCAAGATATTATTAAATAACAATAATAATATTAATAAATAAATAAAATATATATATATATATATATATATATATATATCTATACTAAACCTGAGTTTGTATCTGGTTAATGAATTTATAAAGATACGTTGTATCAGACAACCCGTATCAAGATGGTACTGGACGAGGTATTGGTCTTTAGTGATGGTCAGTAAACTGTTTTTACTGGTCTCTGTTATTGGTGGAAGACAATTCTGAAAATAAAATAAAATAAAATAATAACTATTAAAAAACAGATATGTTCTAAAAAGTAAAAAACAAAAATAAATGAAATGAAATGAAATGAAATAAAATAAAATAAAATAAAACAAAGAAAACTGATATCAGAGATGATTTATACCTCTACATAAAAAATTTCAAAGTTGCTGAAGTTCTGAATTTAAATTACTTTTGACAGTGATCTCAACACTATATAAATACTGCAGTAAATACCTTATTTAAATCGTCAGTTTTTAAATTAGGATATTACTACTTACTAAGTTAAGGCAGATTAAGGCATCTTCAATTTTGGGATTTACAGGTAGATTATAAAGTAACCTTGGAAATGAAGCTGTTGATCTGCAAACAATTACAAAATGATAGTATTGAAATAAAACATTGTTATATATATATGTATGTCTAAATGTATTATAGTAGAAGTAAATACTGATATTTAAAAACAATTTATATTATTATAGTAAAAATAATAATGGTAAGAAATTAAAAACTAAAACAAAAAAATATATCTAGTACTACCTGTTAATGCACAAATGAATAAAAAAAAATGGAAGATTGTTCATTATTATATGCTTATAAAAAAATGTACAGGGATGCATCACTGCAATTAAAATACAAAGACTCACCCTCCATAACACTGAGCATAGTTTTCAAAATAAATATATTTTCTGGAAAAAAATAAAAATAACAGAATTAGGCCAAAAAAAAAAAAAAATCTTTTTACTACTTTTAACATACTGGATATAAACTGTGTTCATACATTTGTATAAATTCAAGGGTATCCTTTACATAACATTACATCATTTTTAAATATCATTTTTAAATGAGATAATTCTGAGTTATTCAAAATAATGTAAACATTTCTGAATTTTCACATTTTCTGCGATCTGCTATAATTTAATAAACTGTAATTTAAAAAAAAATATGATTAACTTTTATTTTTTTCTGAAACAATGCTGCATTTTTAATGCCCAATGTATGCCTGAATACTTTTGAACCCTAATATGAAGTTTATATTTAATATAGCAACATGAAATCATAAGCAGTTTCAAATGAAATGTCAGTGAACTGTGTACTTTCTCAAAATATTTAATTCAGTTATTTTTTAAATACTTTTATATTATTTAATGATGAAAGGCATTACAAGATGCTTTAGTCTTCAGCTTCACTTTCAACAAAATTTATTATTACTTTAAGAATATTCTTTATTCCTGTATAAAAACATAAAATAATATTCAATAAAACAACCGATAATTTATTTTAAAACATTACCTTTCATATGATATATGCTTGCCTGACTTCTTTTCCCAAACTTTCTTGAATGTTGTATTTCCCTGAAAAACACAAAGAAACAAAAATATATATATATATATATTAATTTAAAATGATTTATATCTTTGAATGAAGTTAATATTAATAATAATAATAAAAAATAAAAAAACATCCATAAGCAACCAATGTCAAAAAAAACAAACAAAAAAACCCCAAAGTCTTAAAGTTGCATTTCATTCTCGGATAACCACAAAAAATAAATGCAACAATCATCACAGTGAGAAAAAAATGGGTCAGAAGGCGACGATTTGTTAAGAGTGCATGAAACTTAAATTCAGAATAATGCTAATTAACAACACATATAAATATATCACAATTAATTAAAATTAATCTAACTGGAATGTGAAACAAAAATAACTGATGGGTTTAAAATTGTAAAACCTAAATAAATTTACCGTCTGCTATACAATGATTAACTTTGGATGACGTCACATCTGCTGCCAAATTTCTTTTATGGCGGCAAAAGTGGAAGAAGAAAAAAAAAAAAAAAAACCTGAAATAAAATACTACTACTAATAAAAAAAAAAAAAAAAATGCTAATGACTAATAAAATGTTCTTACCTGAATTAAAATGATAACGAATACTTCACTTACCCGACATATTAATGTTCTCAAAACACCAAGGACTTTATGTTGATGACCATTAAAAACATATTCTCGAGATCGGAGAACCAAAAATACATTTTGATGATTTCCGGTGACATTCGTTTTTGTTAAGTATGTTTTGTGACACATAATATAGTATTAAATAAGCTGTTAAATTGAAAAGCATAGCAGAGATAACTATGCGTTTCTTTTCACTCCTGTCATCACTGCATTAATTGGTTTGTAAAAATTTAGACGATTTATCTACCAACATTTTCACCTAACTTTTCACATTTTCCGCCCGACTTCTTCTTCGTTTGTATTTTCTTTCTTTCTTTAGAAGCATCAAGCCAGTCTGCGTTACCCTTATTTTATTACATCATCACAAGATAATTAAATCTTATAACTATATTATTATATAATTCTTGACAAAACGTAATTATTAAAACTTACTAATGAAATATATTTAATTTGGAAATCAAGATAAAGACAATTCGAATTTTCAATCAGTAGTTGTCTCCCTTGTACCACAAATGATCTGTTAACACCGTAATTCTTTTGTTTTTTGTGTTTTTTCTGGGGGGTTTTCTGGCGTTTTGCTTTTTCTATTATTACTATATATATATAGAAATAAATTTAAAACTGACCATGTATTATGAGCTTATCTGTAAACTTAAACAATTATACTTTTTGAAAAATTCTTTATATCATTATCATCATAATCACCATCGTTATTGATGATGGTTTTACAACTATTTTATTATTATTATTATTATTATTATTATTATTATTATTATTTATTCATTCATTCATTCATTTTATTTTATATTATTTTATTTTATTTTTATTAAGCTATTTTGTTAACGGAAACTTACAAGGGAAAAGGGACGCCATATGTTAATGTCAAATTTGTATCGTTACCTTTATCGTGTAGATTTGGCAAATGTTTTCAGAAATCTATTACGATATCATATTATTATTCAGCATGATGTAACATTATATATCAATTGTTAATTTATAGTTCTCGATTCATGTATAAACGTCGTGAAATAATTAAACTGATACTAATGTCAAGGTTAAAAATAATTTAATATAGATAGTATTATATCCAACCTTAATTATTTATTTTATTCAGTATTTATTCTGCTAAATGTACAAATTTTCCTTCGTCTATCCTTGGCAGTATGACTGGATTTTTTATGTAGAATTCAATCAAAGTTTGTAAATTAATTATATCTGAAATTAAGGACAAGTATAATTATTTTTTGCATATATATGTACCTTTGTATGTATGTATGTAGGTTCGTAGGTAGGTAGGTATATATGTTTTGGTGTATACGCATGTATAAGTGTGTGAGTGTATGTCTGTATGTATTTATGTTAATATAATTATGTGTGTGTATATATATATATGTACCTGTTCTGTTATTGTTCTCATAGTTGTTGTTAGTATTATCATAATAAATATTAAAGTACATTTTATTGTTGCTGTTATAAGTGAAACATTTATTATTTATGAGTGAACCAGTGTCGGTTGCAGACGTTTTCAATGCACAAAACGTTAACATTCTGTTGTCTGCTGTATCTCAACCAAAACTAATATTTTATGTCTAATCAAATCATCTAACATCTTTTTGTAGGTTAACATGTTTTTCATTATTCAGTTAAAAGTAGAAAAATAATGATAATAAAATTAATAACAAAATAATATTTCAAATTAATAATAATAATAATAATGTGTGTGTGTGTGTGTGTGTGTGTGAGGGAGTCTGTGTGTGTGATTTCCGAATACATTGCCCATAACAAGATATGAGAGACAATAGTCCTATTACAATTGTTAAAAATAGGTGATTTTCTTTATTATTATTATTGTTGTTGTTGTTGTTGTTGTTGTTGTTGTTATTATTATTATTACTGCTGCTGTTATTTTTGTTGTTTGTTTCTGTATGTGACTGTGCATTAGATAGCGATTAAAATAAAGTAATTATTAAAAGTTACATAATGAAACTTAGAAGGAAAAGATCAGTTTCCGTGTTATAAATAAATATTAAACTGTTGTGACCCGGATATTCACCTTGAATCTGACCCGGATGTAGGCGAACAGTTAATTAATTAACAAGTTATATATCTGGACATCACAGAAATATATTTCAGTGTATTATCAAATATATAACAACAGTTATACTAAGCTGTATTTTTAATTTCATTTAATTTTATTTATTTATTTGTTTGTTTGTTTGTTTGTTTTAGTTTTTATTTATTTATGTATTTGTTCGTTGAATTAATTATATTGCATTGTATTTATTTTATTTATTTTATTATTATTATTATTACCTATAGTTGTAATTTGTATGATTTAATACTGATTTTAATTATGTTTACGTATGCGGTTTTTTAGTATGCTAAAGGTTATTTATATGTTTATGTCTGGTTTTGATTGTTTTGGTTTTTTTTAGGTTTTCATCTACTTTGATTTGAGAATATATTTACAAATTCAGAGAGAGAGAGAGAGAGAGAGAGAGAGAGAGAGAGAGAGAGAGAGAGAGAGAGAGAGAGGAAATGATGATCTGGGGCTTTCTCCGCTCCCTGGTTAAAAATAAAATCATAAAGTAAATAAAACTGATGTCCGCAGGATATGGCATCATGCACTGGTGAAGTGATTGCCAAGGGCTGTGAATAGATATTATTTCAAATTATAAACATTAACATATTGTTTCGAAAACCTCCTCCTTACGTAGAGTATAATCCGTCCCTTAGGTGGATAGATAAATAGATAGATAGATAAATACATGCAAATATTCACATTTTGTTCTGAACTTTATTTAACCTAAAATGAACGTCAGTCCTATTGTGATTACGTCAGGTAAAGTCACGTGCGAGTCTGCACGCGACTTTGCGTAACATTTGACGTTATGGCTGCCCTTTCTTTATCCATGGTAACTATAAACTGATAAAGTAAAAAATATTGACATAATTTTATATCTGACTTATTATATATAATTCTATTAAATAAAAAATAATAAACAAA
>CM022674.1:5761435-5766435 GCA_012295275.1 Chrysomallon squamiferum
AAGAAAATATAGGGGTTGTTTAATACTTTTTGCACAATAAACCTTAACACCAAATTGCTAGGCACAATGTTATTATATTACTATTTGTTTCATTAATAATTTATTCATTTGCCTTTACATTTACTTATTTATTACTGCTTAGCTATTAATAATATTATTATTATTATTTTTTTTTTTTTTTTTTTTTTTAGTGTCTATCATACTTTCTTTGTTTCGTTGCTGTTTCTGTGTTTTCCTTTCTTTCTTTTTTTTTTTGTTTTGGATACGGCGAAGTTCTAACAACAAAGATGACAATTGTTCGAAGGCCGGCGGTTTCTACAACAAGCAGGTTCGCGTAATGCGACAGTTGTACGGACTGGAATATTTATTTTCAAAGAGATAATTCGTTGTTAGTATCAGGGAGTAAATATTTGCGATAGATACTAAAAACCCACACTCCGCGAGTAGTTAATCGAATCTCTTTAGATGGCGGTGGAAAAATCGATAAAGAAGACGATCCATTATTTCTCCATTTCTGGATATATCAAAATGGAATCGTACAGAAGACCCGTGAAGCCTGAAATTTCTGTCTTACTTGTCGAGCACCGCATTCAGTTATTTTAAAACGAGGCAGACAGTATGATTGTGCACTAGTAATGTAATTTCCGTGTTTTTTTATCCGAGCATTAAATTTCGGTTTGTTAAGGCAGAATAGAGTGCTTCAGACGTCGAGTGGTGATGAGTAAGTGAAATAATAATAATAATAATAATAATAATAATAATAATAATAATAATAATAATAATAATAATAATAGTTAATGTTTTTAATTAGTGTCCTTGTTACTTATGGCAACGCATCATAATGCAGATGTAAACATGTTTTGTGCATGTCGTGCGGTATGCACTGTTGTGTGCGGTAATTTGGTTAAATGGCTAAATGAGCTCCACAAATGAAATTGTGTGGGTGTACTGGAGATGCAAATAAAGACAATAAAGGTTATATTATTTATTTATATTTGAAAAAACCGCACCTAGACATCTAGAATATATTTGATTTTTTTTATTTCTTTTCTAAAACCTATCATTTATTGGATGTACAGGAGGCATCGCTCTCTCTCTCTCTCTCTCTCTCTCTCTCTCTCTCTCTCTCTCTCTCTCTCTCTCTCTCTCTCTCTCTCTCTCTCTCTCTCTCTGTATGGATGTCTTAATATGTAATGGGTGTCTTTTATTTAAATTTTGTCTCTCTTTCTTCTCTGTATGTTTGAAATTTTTGTCTGTCTGAAATTTTTTTTTATCTGTCGCAGGTTTTCTAATAGTATTGTTGTCATGCATACACTGCAGTTGCCAGGGTAACAAAACAAAACAAAATACAAATATAGAAATAAAATCTTGTTTTAAGATTCTTTACCGGTCTGCTAATTCTGAAACAAGGATAAATGTTTGTTACTAAGGTAACAAAGACAACAAAATAAAACAAGACACGCCTACACATACACACACACACACACACACAGACACACACACAAAGTACAAATCAATGTAAAAAAGGTGTTCATAATACGTTTTTGAAATCCTCTGAAGAAGAAATCTGTTTTTTATTTATAATTAGTTACTTGATTGTTTTTAGTTTTGTTTTATTGCCATGACAACACAAATTACATACTATAGATTTTTTTTTTTAGTTCAGTTTTTTTAAAAGGTTCCGAAAATCTTTCTGAAAGCGCCCAGTTTAATATAAAACTAGCTTTTATGTAATCTCTCTCTCTCTCTCTCTCTCTCTCTCTCTCTCTCTCTCTCTCTCTCTCTCTCTCTCTCTCTCTCTCTCTCTCCCTCACTCTCACACACACACACACACACACACACACACACAGACACACACCATACTTTCATGAACATACCTACCTGTAATTGGGAATAATGTTACCAGGAAAATACCGTCATTTCATTTTTTTTAACTTTTTAATTTTTTTTCTCTGGTGCTTCTACAGTGCCAAGCATTGAAATGTAGGTGACACGCGATATTTGAGGTAACCATGAAAGGTAGACTGATATTTGCTTAGGGCAGGGTTTGTGTCTGGCCAAATACTACTATATAATGTGACAGGTGGACATTGTTAAATTGGTTGGACGAATTTTGTTCTAATTATATCAGTTTCAAGTCCGCCAACTTTTTGGTGCTTCGCAACACAGGCTGTCTGATGAAAGATGCATATCCCAATCAAAACTTTAAAATAATTAAAATTTAAAACAAAAGTAATGAAAAGTGGAAATTTTACCATGGAAAGATTTTTTTTTTTTTTTTTGTCATTTATTAATTATCTTCTTATTATTATTCTTATTACTGCTACCAGTACTAAAGATTCAGTATTATGAGAAAATTATAATTCTCATTTAAAATTTCGACATCCGGTACTAATGAACCGAGTGACATTCCTGTTCCCCGTAATTTCCACCCCGTCATCAAAAGAACCGATTGGCCCGCGCTTTCGCAATTTTCCCACACAAAAATCTTTGAATACGTTTATTGAAACGTTGATCCGTGTTTATCCTGCACCCAGTGCAAGCTTGCAAAGCAAACAAAGCGCTTTATAAGGATATACAGCGTGAATGTTTTGTGAAAACGCATGTCATTCGTTCCGAGTTGGCAAACATAAAGGGAGGTAACTATTTGCCTAGCTCGCTCAAAAATGGAACGCTGACTCATATTCACGCGTGATTAAAATTAATATTTCTTGTTTGCAGTGTTTAAAACTACACAGTAAGAATACAAGTATTCTTTATTTCTATTTTTAAAATAATAATAAATGAAGAATAAACGCTAAACTGAAGTTTAGACTAAGAGATGAGGGTGGGGTAAAAAAAAAAAGCACGTAAGTATTATAAATAATTAACTGAAATTGGAAACCGAAGCTAGAATGATGATGAAGACAATCAATATGTTAATAAATAATGAATTAGATCATAATAATTGTGACGTAGACGACGATGAATTTAATAATATTAATGATTTAATATCTTAAACGCTTATGACAGAGATCACCTACGAACTAAATATTATTAACAATGATAACTGAAATTAATTGTTATGACTTTTAATTTACATGGTATTTATTAAATTGTGGAACATTTAAATGAAAAGCTTCTAAGTATTTTATTATTAATAATTTAATGTCAAAATGTTGACGAAGCAGACAGTTATGAACTTTTATACGTATCTATATACACACATGTATACATGTATACATACATACATACACACACACATATACATACACACATACACATACATACATACATACACACACACACACACACATATATATACATATACACATAAACATACATACATACACACACACATATATATACATATACACATAAACATACATACATACACATATATGTGTGGGGGGTGGGAGGACATAGCGCGTCTAAGAGGAACGTTTAACACGAATAACATAATAAAACTAGACGAGAATAAAAAGTATAATTATCGTTATAGGAATACTGATTTAGAACAGATGTAGGGTTTTGTTAGTGTTTCTTTCATAAAAAAAAAAAAAAAAAAAATGTTTATTATTATGATTATTATTTATTTATTTATTTATTTATTTTTATTATTTAATATTTATTATCATCATCAGAATTTCCTTCTTCTGCTTCTTCTTCTTCTTCTTCTTCTTCTTCTTAATGTTGTTATTTTTGTTATGGTTGTTTTTACATTGTATGACACGAAACGAAGTCACACCTTATGACGCAGGTCCAGTCAGGCTATATTTTCTTAATTAACTCTTATGCATTAAATATGGAGAAAAAAAAGAAAAAAGAAAAAAAAAAAGAGCTACATTTAACTACGCCTAGCATGCAGTAGCAGACGAATATAAACGTCAGCTTATAAAATCGAAAACCCAAGCATGTAATCAAAATAACATCAGATACAGCTGAGCAGGTTTGAAAACGTACCCCATCGTGACATGCAACGACATTATTCATACCGTTCTGAATCCTTCCACGTTTCTGTGTCTTACAGCTTCTTTAGACCGTGCACTTATGATCTAATTATATTGCACTTCACAAAAGCCTTATGTTATGTTATGTTATTTATTATTATTACTCTTTTTTTTTTTTTCTTTTTTTTGTATTTTTATTTTGTATATCTTCTTTTTCGGTTCATTTTGTAATTTACAATCTATATTTACACTTATTTTTACAAGAAGTATATCAACATAATATCCGCCCATAAATATTTAAATAAGTAAAACTATACTTGTCTGTATGCATATTTCCCTATCTTCATCTTTCTCTGTATATATATATATATGTCAATATGTGTCTGTTTGTGTGTGTGTAGTTACCTATCTACTTCGCTACAAAAATGAAAAAAAAGATTTAAAAAAAGTATATTTAGCGGATAATTTTGTTTTATTATTATTATTTTTTTTTTTTTTTTCAATGCTGCTTTCTTCCTTTCTTTACCCCCGATCGTTTTATTTGCTATTACATAAATGCATATTGAAGATAGGATATTTTTCGAATGGATTTCTTCTATAAATGGAAGAAATAACTTGTCAGACGAAACGCCATGAAAGCGCGGGAATATGATAGGATGTTGATGGCCGCGCATTCTCACAAGTCTCGTATTTAAACAGAAAAAGTAAAAAAATGCAAAGACTACATAAAACGTGCGTAGTGGAATATTAGTTCGGGTTTGATATATGATCTAATAAATACTAAGAAGAAATGTTCTTTTAAAATGAGTAAAAAGGTTTTGTTCGAGGGTATTTTTTTCTACAATTACAAAGGAATAATTGTATTAGATTTTATTTCGAGAGTTATTTTTGTTTTCTTTCTTCTTTTTTTTTTTCTTTTTTTTTCGGCTTGTATTCGATCGTATATGTAAAGTATAAATCATTATTGTTAGTAGTAGTAGTTATAGTAGAAATAATAAAATGTTAATGACGAGGATGATGATGATGATGATTATTATTATTATTATTATTATTATTATTATTATTATTATT
>CM022674.1:5771435-5801435 GCA_012295275.1 Chrysomallon squamiferum
TCTCTCTCTCTCTCTCTCTCTCTCTCTCTCTCTCTCTCTCTCTCTCTCTCTCTCTCTCTATCTAATATTTATAGGTATATCTATTCATGGAACAAATTCTCGTAATATAATTTAATAATATACACACTCATACTCACAGATAAAAGCACAAGCACACAAACACATGTAATTTATGTGTATGTATAAGTATATATAATAATAATAATAAATAAAATACCGTTATTTAAAAGGGCAGTAATAAAATTTAACTTACGAAACAAATGACAATGACGATAATAATGATAATGAGAATAAATTAATGAAAGCAAAAACTATTTTAATGAAGTTGATGACGATGATAATAACAATAATAATAAGAATTATTTGTAATGAAGGTGATAATGATGATGATGATGATGATCTTAAACACCAGCATCATTTTTGTATATTGTTGTACTGATTGTTTTTGTTGTTGTTGTTGTTGTTGTTGTAGCTGTTGTTTTTGGCTATGACGACAACGATGTGTCCATTTTATTTACATTTGCTACCATCGTACCCCACAATATTTATATCAACACTGACCGCCATTACATATTTTTACCTTTATTGTATAATGACACCCATGAGTGTCCATTTAAACAAAAACAATAATTAACAATATTAATTAATTATTAAAGCGTTGTGCGCCAGCTGGTCTTGGCTCCATGTTGTACACGTGGCTGTTGCAGATGTTCAATGAAGCGTGTAAAGAAGATGATCGTCGTCGGTCATGTGATGCTGCAGTGTTGTTAGTTGTCGCGGTCGTTTTTGTCCGAAATTATTCAGGCCTGTAACGCGGCAAAGTGTGCGCTGTGATGTCGACATTAAATATGGAAAAGCTACGACAAAAGATAAAACTTTGTATTCGACAATACGTCGATGGGTGTGTTTACGCCTTGTAGTCAATTATTTGGTTTGAAAGCTGTGTTGGTTTTTTTTTTGTTTATAATCGTTTGTTTTCATACCGTTTGAAAATATTACTTATTGTGTATGTATTTATTTTGCAAAATTATTCCTAATATTACTGTTTTTCCATTTTTTTTTTTTTTTTTTTTTTTTTTTTTTTCTCAGAATAATATGTATAAATGTCTTTACATGCGTGTCCATGTTTTGGTGCCTGTGATTTCTGTCTGTCAGTATATCTGTCTGTCTGTCAGTCAGTATATTTGTCTGTCTGTCAGTATATTTTCTGTCAGTCAGTATAGCTTTCTGTCTGTCAATATATCTGTCTGTCAGTCAGTATATATTTCTGTCTGTCAATATATCTGTCTGTCAGATATTATATAGGTAGATAGACAGATATCCAGACAGAGACAGACAGACAGGCAGATAGATATATAAATAGATAGATAAATAGATAGATAGATAGATAGATTGATAGACAGATAGATAGATAGATAGATAGATAGATAATAATATTAATAGCACATGATGTCACATACATACAGTATGAAAACCTATAAAAACATTAACATACACATTCATATAAAAATATATATTTCATCTTCAAGTGCATGCATAAAGACTTAGAATCTGACTGTTTCTGTCGGTCTACCTACCTACCTATCTAGGTTTGTCTTTTTGTCTATATCTCTATCCGTCTATCTCTCTATCTACCTATCTGTCTAGTTATCTATCTATTTATCTGCTTGTATGTTTATCTATTCACATCTGTCTTCTTTTATCTATTCATTCAACTTTTATTTCGGTTATCTACTTTTATAATTTATTCATATTTGGTCTCTTTGACAAATACGAGTATAAAACATTAATTATGCCACACCTTTAACCTACAACATATGTTAATGACTTATCAGTTATTGATAACAATAGCGCTTAAATTGAAAACCATTCTTGCTTGAAGATAAACTAGTAACCGTGAATGTTTGGTACATAAGGTTTTATAAAACTACAAAAATAATATATATAGCGTTTTCCATATGATAACACAACTGTCATCAACCATAGGTAGTTAAAAATTAATTGTATTCTATTCATCTTGTTTTATGTTCCGCAGATGCCTTTCAGTTGTCACTTCTAAATGGTCCGTGACTTTTTAGCTATAATTTAATAATGTTTGTGATGATGATGATTAATAATTAATAATTAATAATAATAATAATAATAATAATAATAATAATAATAATAACAACAACAACAACAACAACAATAACAACTACAACAACAATAATAATAAATAATTAATTAATTAACAGCAACAAATAATAATAATATAAATGTTATAATAATTAATAATAATATTAATTGTAACAACAACAACAACAACAAAATAAATAAATAAATTATTAATTAACAACAACACATAATAATAATATAAAAATAATAATAATCACGACAATAAAAGTAATAGTTACAATAGTAAATACAAATAACAACAGCAACAACAACAAAATAGTTACAACAACAATAAAAATAACATCAAAAACCAAAACAAACACAGAAGAAATAAAACATAAAAAATAATAATTATTATTATAATCGTGTCTTACAAACTGTAAAGAATGAAACTATTTACTTACAAAGTGGAAATTTAAACACTTTCGTCAAGTTAAAGGTCAGAACATTATGACGTCATAAAGCTTTGTCGTAGACAAACTTAATTCTAGCAATACAATGGTAAGTTCTTTTTTATTTTTTTATTTATGCGGGGTTTTTTTAGTGTGTTTTTTTTCTTTATTTTAAGTTTGCTTAAATAGGAGGAGGTATATTCTTCCTTTGAAAATGTAATAACTGTTATTTATTGTGCAGGCAGGCAAAATAAATAAATAACTGATAGAAATGTGTTAATTTCTGTTCATTGATCGTTTATCGAAGCGAACTGGATTTTTTTTTTTTTTTTTTTTTTTTTAAATCTCATCCGTATTAACGTAGAGAGTAATTACTTGAACTTAATCAATTCTGGTACGACCTAACAGCACGGAAACCAGTAGATGAACGAAGTTTTTTAAGGATTCTTAAAACGAACGATGAGTAAGATGATAATGATGACGATGACAATAGAAAGAAGAAGAAGAAGATGATGATGAAGTAAAAAGGGGGGAAAAAATAAAATTTAATAAATTAATCTGAAAATAAATGATTTTATGAATCACAAAGAATATAAATAAAAATTTAGTTAATTAATATATTTATTTTCATTTTTATTTATTTAATTTTTATTTATTTTGTTTAATGAAATGCAAATCATTCTGCATGTCTTCTTTCTTTCTCAGTACTTTGCACGCATGCTCTCTCTCTCTCTCTCTCTCTCTCTCTCTCTCTCTCTCTCTCTCTCACACACACACACACACACACACACACTCACACATTCTTACACACACCACTCCCTCTAAATACCAGTACATACATAATTACGTGTATGCGCATATATATATATATATATATGTACATACATTCGCATTGTATATATATTTCGGTTTTTAATTCTTAAATTCAAACTAAAATAGTACTTGCAACCAATAATTTAATTTTGAAACATTTTAAATCTATATTTAGGTAAGAAAAGAAAGTATATTTTAGAGCTTTCTTTTTATCATTCCATAGACAAGATAACAAAAAGAAAAAAAAAGTGTCTTTAAAAGAAAAGAAAATCTTCTCTTTTTGACATTTTACTGTGAGACGGAGATTAGTGGAAAAGGTCATTAACACGCTTTCAACTCTGAATTAATTATTTTTTCAAACCTAACTGGCTCCAGAGAATTGTTACGCTGGCCACTTCGTGCATTCCCGTGGAATTCCGTGATTCATTTACACGGAATGAAACGATGTTGAACTTTTGGGCGTTGCGAGTTTACCTATGTATACCTATGTAGCCTCCTGCTTAATAGAATGCAAATTGCTTTGTTGCTGTGTTTACAGGTATTTGCTTCACCTGGTTTATCTGGTTTTTCGGGTTTAATCTGAAATAGTTTTCCCTACTCTTTTTACTGCCTTACATATTAAAACGACATCAGATAATTGCTACCTTTGGGAACAGCTTTTTTCGCTTTCCTTCATAACGAAGAGAAAATTTCCCTCGAGCTGAAAAAAATGTGTTAAATATGTGCATGTTAGCAAAAGTTGCTTATCTGTGCTGGTACGAGAGAAAAAAAAATTTGATGAAATATCTTTTTTGATGTATCTCCAAGTGAATATTTTATTTTTATGTAAAATAACCCTTAGGTAATAATATAGTATAACTATCGCGTACAATTTCATAAGTGTCGCAATTTAATATTGTTTCTTGTATATTGTACATTGTATTTTATATATGACTTATGTTAATAATAATAATAAGAGTTATGGATGCCACGCAGGATGTTGAATTTTTTGTATTCCGTGTTACATAGCAGGAAAAATTGCAAATAAAATAAAATAAAATAATAACATAAATAAATAAATAAAATAAAATAATAACATAAATAAATAAAATAAAATATTAAGTTTTAAAATCAAATTAAAGTTTAAAATTTTTTAAAAGATAAAGAAAAGAATAAAGTTACTGTGAAAAACAGAGAAAATATTACTGTGACGAAATGAAAAGAAAACGAATATTTGAATGTAATATATAATAATAATACCCCTCTCTCTCTCCGAATTTGTTTGACTACAAATATTTCATTAAAGTTAGATAATCGTAATAATAATAATGAATTAAATCTGATTTTTCATACAATAAACCTTAGTGTAGAAACGAATTAAAATAAATTAACAAATGAAATGCTTACTAATCAAGATCAATGAATAAATAAATATTAAATGAATTGATAAATAATGTTCGTCCTAAAAATAATAATAATAATAATAATAATAATAATAATAATAATAATAATAATAATAATAACCGCAATAATAATAATAATAATAATAATAATAACCACAACAATAACAATAATAATGTATTATCTTTTCAGGAAATGTATTTCTCCGACTCGATGTAACAAAATTAGTTCCATTTTTCCCTTTGGAGATAAGCAGACGTCAGTGTCACTAAGCAGACGACAATCTTCTGGACATGGCACGTCACTAAGTGTGACCTTCAAGGTCAAACGTGAAATACAAACGACTAAAAGGAAATTCACAAGATAATGTTAGTTTGTCTTTTCCTTGTGTCTGAAAGTTATTTTCGATATATCCTTTTGAAAAATACTGAAGAAATGTGGGTTAGGCTTACAATGAATATAAAAAATAAATAAATAAATAAATTAAAAAGAAGAAGAAAAAGAAGTTTTAATTATAGAATAAAATTATTAAAGCTATTATTATTACTATTACTTTTATTATTATTACTACTACTACAACTCCTACTAATACTATTGTTATTATTGTTATTATTATTACTACTACTACTATTATTATTATTATTATAATTCCATTCAAACGTTAAGCGTACATGTCCATTTAATTTGTAAATATTTATTTATGTATTCATCATTAGTGGTGTTTTAGTTTTAATATTAATAAGACTGCAGATAAGTGACACCGGATATATAATAATTATAAATTAGGTATTTATCTTTGTTAAGGACTAAATTTGTACATAAGGAATTTTAACCAAAATATATAACATTTGTCTTTCTTACCTTTTTCTTTCATTTTTTTTTTGTTTTTTTTTTTTGTTTTATTATTATTATTATTATTATTATTATTATTATTATTATTATTATTATTATTATTATTTTAAATACAGTAAATTTTAAATAGACGAAGAGCTAGAATATTGATTTATTTATTTTTTTTTTTTTTATTGCGCTAATTATAAAATGTTTTACTTTTCCTGCTTTGCTCGCTCTGGCTGACATTAATAAATTACTAATTTTTTTTTTTTTTTTTTTTTTTAAATTTTTTTTTTTTTATGTATGATAATAAAAATGTAAAGATTAAAATATTAAATTAAATCAATAAAACATAACTTTAGCATCGAAATTTTTCTTTTCTTCTTTTGACCCTCATTTTTATTTTAGCACTCTCTCTGATCTTTGTCACTTTATCTTTATTCTATACTTTTTTACTTATTTTTTTTATAGCGTCGAAGTTTCACGTTAAACTTTAGTGCATGCCAGAATATTTCCTTATACATACTATATCAAAAAATGTTGACATTTGTCGTCTGCCTGTAGGGTACACTAACCAATGATATTTCATTTATCATCTTTACAGAAGTGTCCAATTAAAATTAACCTTCTTCGATCAGTTTCGAACGTCTCAATGTTTTGGTATTGCCAAGGAGCTACAAACAAGGCGGGCGACATTATAATGTACCTCGGGTATTGTTGTTTCGTTAACAACAAGGAAATCAATATGTACACATTCAAACAAATCGTTGGCTAAATCTATTCTGTGGGTCACAGCGTGCATGTTATTGCCATAAACAAACCATTAAAGAAATTACTTTTTTTTTTTATTTTTTTTTTTTATTCATGATTTAAGCTACCGTAAAAATGGCTGACCACAAACCATTACCATGTGCCAGGCAGTTGTCAGATACGGACAAACAACTTTCCCTCGAAAGTAATGCTGTAGCATTTACAGTTGACTGGGGATCGTCGAAATCCGATAAAGAAAACCTGCAAGAATGTTTCCTGAAGTTCAGAAAAGAGCGTCAGGTAGTACAGCTTTAAATTTATCTTTATTTGAATATTCATGTTGCGTCGATGTATTATCGAAGCTTCCCTAAAACCGTTACCAAATTTCTCTCTCTCTCTCTCTCTCTCTCTCTCTCTCTCTCTCTCTCTCTCTCTCTCTCTCTCACACACACACACACACACACACACACACACACTCACACATTCTCACACACACCACTCCCTCTAAATACCAGTACATACATATGTACGTGTGTGTGCATATATATATATATGGATATAGACGTTCGTGCATGATATATATATATAATAACATTCGCATTGTACATATAATTCGGTTACTATCATTTCTTGCTTAGCTGATAAAATTAATTTTAAATAAATAATATTATGATTTCAAAGTACAGAAATAATAAAAATGGATAACACACACACACACACACACACACACACACACACATAGATGCAGGCGCCGAAATTCTTAAATTAAATACATATATATATAGTTAAAATAATAATAATAATAAAATTTTAAATAAAATATGAAGATGACTCATGCTAAAACAGAAGTGATCTGTAGCTGACTAATTACACGAGACACAACTGATCACATGATCAGATTTGCTTGAATTATCTGTATCCTGTTCCAGATTGTACTCCAAATGCCATGATATGTGCTTTTCTATTTAAAGGAAACCTTGCTGCTGATGGTTCAAAAACATTTGTAATATTTTAATAAGTTTATAAAAAAAAATGTCTTTCTTTGTCTGTCGGAAACAAAACTTCTAAACAAACTGAGCAGTCATTAACATTATTGAAAAAAGATTAGTGAAATTTGAATATTTTATTATCAGTATCCACTGATTTGATAGAAGCATTCTTGGAATAACTTGCTTTCATAATTTTTTTTTTTTAAATCAATACAAATACTAGTTAAGTACAGCTTTAGTACATGATAAGCACCATAACTGAGATAATTAGTCTAAAATAAGACAAATATGTTTTTGAAACTTAATATTAACAAATTTATGTCTTGTGGTTTTCTAAGTTAATATTTTATATGACTTAACAGTTTCCTTCAGTCTTGTTTTCTTTCATTTTTATCTCTCTCAATTCACATACAAGCATACAGGCATGCACAAATGCACACACAAAATTATATTTTTCTATTTACATATATTAATCATTTGTTGTGATTGTTGTTATTACTAATCAGCAACTTGTGAAAAAAAAATATAAATAAAAAGCAACAGTTGTTTTCCCATAACTTCAAAATTTCATTTTAAATTCGTTTTTCATTGTTACTGTTGTTGTTGTTTTTGAGACATCCGTTAATTTTTAAGATTTGATTACTAATATGTTTCTCATTTTTTTTTTTTTTTTTATTTCTTTATTAAATTTTTTATCCATTTCTTTATTCTCCTTCTTATTTTTCTTCTAATTATTACCTTACTTAAAAGTCCCAAATCAGAAGATGCAAACTAGTAATAATAATGAAAAAAAAAAGATGAAAAGAATTCCCAAGTTTATCGACAAAATGCATTGTTACTTCTGAAAACAAAACTGTATCAACCTTCTTTGCTTTGGGCTAATCGGATGGATGGACAACAGGACCCAAATTTAAGCAATCAATTTTAGTCATAATACAAAAGCAAGATGGTGGCACAATGAAAATTGATTTTTCATGGCACAAAGTGTTTTATCAATACCACTGCCAAACGCTTGAAAACTTTCAAAAGCTTCTTTAGAAACTGAAAATTGAAATTTCTTGCCTTTCAAACTGAAACAATGGGTTGTGTTACCACTGTGTTGAATTTTCTAGGACTGTTAACCATGGTCTGCCCTTTCAGCTTTGCACCATATGTCCTGCTAATGTCAGTACAAATAATTGGAAGAAAAAAAAAAAAAATGGGGATGGGAAAGAGTTTTAATTTGTATTGATATCTTGTTTTAGTGTTCCTCCATATAGTGGATTATTTTGTTTGAAAATATTTTTAAATAAAAAGTATGATGATGAGGATGATGATAGTAGTAATAATAGTAATCATAATAGTATAATAATAAATACAACAAAAATGATGATGAGATTTAATAAAACAGTTTAAATAATTGAATTAATTACCCACATTCTTGCAAATAAAACATGCAAATAAAAATTAAGTTTAGAAAAATAATCATTTTGTAACAAAAAATGTATTTTTTAAATACAAAAAAAAAATTGAATTTTCTAAAAACTTTTTATTTATAATGTGAATTAATTATGACTTAAAAACTTTTTGGGATTTAAATTTTTACAGTCCAGTGAATTTTAAATTTTATTTTTCCTTTTTTTTTTAATCCAGTGAATTTTAAACTTTTTATTTCTACTTCTATCCAGTGACTTTTAAACTTTTTTCATTTCTATTTTTTGTCCAGTGAATTTTAAACTTTATATTTCTATTTTTTATCCAGTGAATTTTAAACTTTTTATTTATACTTTTTCTATCCAGTGAATTTTAAACTTTTTTATTTCTATTTTTTTATCCAGTGAATTTTAAAACTTTTTTATTTCTATTTTTTATCCAGTGAATTTTAAACTATTTATTTCTATATTATTATCCAGTGAATTTTAAACTTTATTATGAATTTTTTATCCAGTGAATTTTAAACTTTTTATTTCTATTATTATCCAGTGAATTTTAAACTTTTTATTTCTCTTTTTAATCCAGAGAATTTTAAACTTTTTATTTCTATATTATTATCCAGTGAATTTTAAACTATTTATTTCTTTTTTTTTTTATCCAATGAATTTTAAATTTTTTTTTTTTTTTTTTTTTTTTTTATCCAGTGAAGTTTAAATTTCCATCCCCCTATCTTTTTATCCAGTGAACTATTTCAGTTCAGGTATTGCAGTTTATCTTAACATTGCTCAGTGAAGCAGAAGACATTTTTCTGTTCACCTTAGGAGGGTTGTCTTACGTCACATGTCAAGCAGGTTCTTTTTTTTTTTTTTTTTTTTTTTTTTTTTATTTTTTTATAGAAATGACTCACATAATGTAGGTGAACTTTCTTTTTTTAATTCAAATTTAAATTTAAACTTTTTTTTTTTTTTTTTTTTTTTTTTTGGACATGTAATAAAATACATACAAATTAAATTTCTTACTTCCTGGACTGTCATTTTGACTTTTCCATATCTTTCAGGAGCAATAAAAAGCTTGGCAAATGTTAAAAAATATAGGTTAACAGTTTGTTGGGGTGGCTGTTTAAAAAAAATAAAAAAAATAAAAAGAAATATGAATACTTGGCATTTCAAAGTGGGTTTTTGGATCAAGGGTAAAATGGTCATCTTTACGAGTAGAACGTTTGTTTTCCATTTTGAAATATGGCTTGTAAAGTGATCTGGTTCAGTGGCAGCATTAATTCCCATTCCACAGCCGAAGTATGAATTTTTTAGTAAATAAATGAGGTAGTGTAAGCTGAGTCAATTCTTTCATGTTTGTGGAACATGCAGTATGTCGTAGCAAAAATAGTTTTTGTATTGTGTGTTGTTCTCTGTACATGTGTGTGTATGTGTGTTTGTGAGAGGGTGTATGAGAGTATTTGTGTTTGAGTAGGTATATGTGTGTGTGTGTGTGTGTGTGTGTGTGGGGTGTGTGTGTGAGAGAGAAAGTCTGTTTGTTTTGTGTGTGTATGTGTCAATGAAATGTATGTGTGTATTTTTGTGTGTGTGTGTGAAATATATGTTTGTGTATGAATTTTGTGCATATGTGAGAAAAACAATGTGAATATGTTTTTGTGTATGAATATGTAACAATGTGAGAAAAACAATGTGTGTGTGTTTGTGTCTGTGTGTGTGTGTGTGTGTGTGTGTGTGTGTGTGTGTGTGTGTGTGGGGGTGTGTGGGTGTATGTTTCAGTAGCTCCATATTGTAAATCACAAAGCATACGTGACCGAAACTTGCTGTGGTTTATTTTTATTCATATTCTGATCACCTGATACAGCACTCGCTACCTGTTCTGCCAGTGCAGAGTGTTTCACAATCACGCTTTCACTGACAAAATACAGGACACATAATTTACTAGGTAAAACACACCTTGAGGGTGGGAAGGTGTGAATACACAATTTACATAATGTATGGCTGTGCAGGCAAAATATAGTTTGATATTTTTCCAATTCATTACTTTAAAAAAAAATTAAAAAAATGTTGTAAAGAACATACTTGTGCTGGTTTGGAAATTAGTGTAAATATATTCTGAATATTTGAAAGTTGATTGTTTTTGTCTCTTAAATATGTTCTGTGATGGTGCAGAAGTTAGGCTGTGTTTAGTTTAGATATTTCAGAGTAGTTTTTATTGTTAATGGTAACTGGGTTGGTGCAGCCCTTCTTAAAACATCAGATTTGTTTCGTAAGCATTTGTAATTATAGCTGTCTAAGGCCACACCATGTTGAAAGCTCTGGTTTTCTTCTGATCATCAGAGTTTAAGCAAATTTAGCTTGTTTAGTACCAGTAATATTCTGTATATTTTTAGTTAACTTTTTATTATTATTATTGTTATTGTTATTAATGGTATGAGCAAGCTGTCTAAATATGTGATCTGTGTTTATAATTTTCTCTTTTCTTTTGTTGTAAAGTAAACCTATCTATGGTCCAATGTATGTAAATATATTCTGTATATTATTGCATTTATTATTATTATTATTTTTTTATTATTTTTTTTTTTTTATGTTAATATTAGTATCATCACAAAATCTAAGTTATTATTTTTTTTAAAGTAAATTTGCATTTGTACAATAATAAGTTGTTGTTTTTTTCTTTATACATATGCCCTTGACATTTTTTTTTAAACGTATCCTTGTATTTGTGCAAGCAGTATGGTCTAAATGTATTCTGTATTAGGATTTCAGTTTTCTTTTTTTTCTTCAACAGTCTTATTATAGAGTTTAAATTCATTCTCTACATTTGCTGGTTTACTTATTGATTTATTTATTGACTGATTGATTGATTTATTATTTTTTGCTCTTTATTTTATTTCATTTTATTATTAAGTTTTTTTCATTTTTATTTATTTATTTATTTTTTTTTTTTTAAAGTTTACCTACAGCACTTTCGAACATAATATGTCTAAATATATTTTTGTTTATAATGAAATAGCTCTTTTATTTATTTCTTATGGTGCAAACAAAATTAAATACCATTATGTGGAGGTGTGATCAAATGGCCTAATACCCGTGAATACTTTTATCTGACTGTTTTATCTGTTTTGTTCCTGAAGCATATCTGTGGCGATATTAACTAGTAGAATAAATACATTCTGTTTGCTTTCAGCTGACAGTTTTATTTATTTATTTATTTTGTTATTATTTTTATTTATATATTTATTATTATTTTATTTATTTATTTTCTATGTTGTGTGTGTTTGTGTAATTGTGTATTGTTTACTTCTTTCTTGTAAGAAAAAAGTTGTTTTTAATTTTATTTATCTTATATTTTTATATACTTTTATTTGTATATTTATATTTTATATACTTTTATTTGTATATTTATATTTAATTTACTTTTATTTGTATATTTATATTTTATAAACTTGTATACAGTCTACCAATGTCTTGTCAAAAAATCTCTCTCCCTTTCTCTCTCTCTCACTCATTCCTGATGTCTTTGTTGTCCTGTCTCTGTCTTCTTCTTTCCTTCTCTCACTCCCTCTCTTTCATAACTCACTTTATTGCCTACAAAGAAAACAATCACACAAAAGCAGGTATAGACATATACTACAGATATGTGGGATACGTTCTAGCACTTAAACTGAACACTATTCACATTTTAACAGAAAGTCAACTGATATGACCATACCTGCTTTATCATCGCAGCCCAAGTTTTATACCCTATAACACTTTTACCGACATTTGCTCGCCACGGAATAATTTACTACTGTTGTCTGGATGTGTAAAATAATACATGGCACACTTAAAAGATTATAGTATACCAAAAACAAAATATTTCATAGAGGCTTTATCCACTCTTGTTTGAAGAAGAAATTATACTTTCTAACCCCTTGTCGTTATGAGAAAAGCAATAATTTAGAGATAACACTGACACTGTTCAGTTGTTTCTTATCATGTACATATCCACGGTAAGTAGTTTTGTATTGGTTACCTAGAGATCTATCGAGAGGGTTTTTCAAAATCTGATACACATGATCCATTTAGTGAGATAAAAAAAATAAAAAAATAAAAAATTTTTTTTAATGAATTTTCAGTTGTTTATATAAAGGAGCCAATAAATTAGAATTAACAACTGGAATTCTCTACAGAGAAGTAAAAAAAAAGAAAAAAAAAATGTTTATAAATAATCTTTTATTGTTTTTGTAAAGGAACCAATGAATTAATAAGAAGGATATTCTCTACACTGAGATAAAATAAAATAATAAAAATAAAATAAATAATGTTTATAAATATTCTTTTATTGTTTATGTAAAGGAACCAATGAATTAATAATAAGGATATTCTCTACACTGAGATAAAATAAAATAATAAAAATAAAATAAATAATGTTTATAAATATTCTTTTATTGTTTATGTAAAGGAACCAATGAATTAATAATAAGGATATTCTCTACACTGAGATAAAATAAAATAATAAAAATAAAATAAATAATGTTTATAAATATTCTTTTATTGTTTATGTAAAGAAACCAATGAATTTACAAGAAGCATAATGCTTCATTTTTTTCCTCATTCTTTTTTGAATGTTTAGATCATTTTCTATTTTTTATTATTATTTTTTTTTTAATGCTATAAGTGACATTATTTGAAAGCTGATTTTAAATTTATGTGTATATAACTTCATAGAAATCTAAATAAAGGTCTGCATAAATTTAAATATGATTTATGGCAATTTAAATAGATATTTAAAGAAATGAAAACTTCACGGACTGAAAAGATTATTATCAATCTTATTTGTAATACATATACACACATGCACACAGACACACATTCACACTCAGACACATACACATACACACAATACAAGCACACTATACACAGTTGTTCCTTTTATCCACTACAAAGCTTTCAGCTCCTTTTGTATCATCAAAATGTTTAATATCCTTGTAAACACAAACATAAACACACAAACACACTAACACACACACACATGCATGCACCAATGCACACACACACACACATATTACACAATTGTTCCTGTCTTCCACTACTAAGCTTCTGAAACATTTTTCCATCATTGAAATTTAAACAGATCTTCTTGTAAAACATGTCGCTGTTACCAAGTCTGGAGTTAAACTGCTGTCGTAGCCCTTTATTGCTTTCACTACTACTTAGTTTCTATATTTAGTCACTGACGATGAAATAATGGAATCGATAAGAAAAAAAAAAAAAAAAAAAAAAAACTAGGCTGATAATGGGTTTTGGTTAATATACACAAATGAACCTTGTGTTTATTTGTCTCTGTATCCATAAACAAAACATTCAGCTAGTTGGATCACGTACTCTCAGAAAGTTTTGTACAACATGATTTATTGATCCAGTGTTCTAAAAAAAAAAAAAAAAATCCATCACTTACGAGTCCAACATTATCTGTTTTTCTTTTATCTTTTTTTTTTTTCTGTCTTTCTTTGTTTTCCTGTTTCTCTTTTTCTCTCCTCCACTATCTGTCTATCTCTCATTGTATGTCTATTTCTACCTTTATTTTTTTTTTTGTCTCTCTCTCTCTCTCTCTCTCTCTCTCTCTCTCTCTCTCTCTCTCTCTCTCTCATTCTCTCTCATTTTCACCATCATTCACTCTTTCTTTTTGTCTCTTTGTCCCATCATTTTTTTTTTTTCCCCTTTTGTTTTCATCTTTCTCCTTGTCGCTAATGTCACTCTCCCTCTGTCGAGTTTATCTCCTTATTCCACTAAATCTATAAACACAGGTAGCCCAGAGCAGGATTGGATTCCTCAACACAAGCTGGACGTTTGGTTTGTTCCCATGGAAACGGGTACATCAGGTGAGAGAATGACACTGCATAGTTTATCTTTGTATCCAGGTAACAATCGTTATAAATGCAGCATGCTAAAAGGAACAGTTAATGTTTAAGGCTGGATGGCGGTGTTGTAATTATAGACGTGTGGGACGTGAAGGTTTTTTGAAGATAACCGGTTTCCTGAGGTGTTGATGGACAAAAAAAAAAAAAGAAAAGAGAAATAAGTATTGTGTTGTCATTGGTTGCAGTAGAAAAAAGACAAAAGAAAAGAGGTGAGGAATAAATATGAGAGAAAGAAGAAGAGATAAGAGCAGAAATTACGAAAGAAAGAAGAAGAGGGGAGATGGAGAAATGTGAAAGAAAGAAGAGGAGGGAAGATGAAGAAATGTGAAAGAATGAAGATGAGGGAAGAGGGTGATATAAGATAAAGAGTTGTGACTGTTTCAGTGTGACACAGAACGAGATCGGATGAAAGAGAATATTGACAGACGTAGAGCAGCATGCCACTGTGACGGTAGTTGTTACTGAATCGCTGTGTGCTACATGACCTGCAGTGTACTGGTTTGGGCGGTTTTTCGTACTCGTTCAGTTAACTTCACAGGCGACAAACACGTTCCCGGTAATACAGGTCTGTGTCAAAGTCAAGTTTTTCTTCTTTTTTTTTTTTTCCTTTTTTTTCTTCCTTCACGACAAAAAAGAAAAAAATTTCAAACACAGAGAGAGAGATTTTTTAGGAGTGGCTCAGAAGGTCAACAAAAGAAGACTGACCTTTTTGTTTTAATTATTCCATTTTCTTTTTTCTTTTTTTATCTTTTCATGTTATTTTCTCCCACTGTGTCTGGTATATTTTATTTTTTTTATTTTTTTTGCTGCGTAACTACTGCTGGACAAACGAAAGAAACAGCCAGGTTGGTGGGTTGATTTTCTTTTTTTTTACTTCTTCTTCTTCTCGTCTTTCTTTCTTTCTTTTATTATCTCTGGTCAGGCAAAACCGAGGTGGGGTTGCTCAGTGATTGGTGGGTGACGATGTGTACACTGCTGTTGAGGTTAAAACCACACTGCTCGGGTATTCACATTGGCTAGTTTAGTTAAGCTGTACCAACGTGAGGGTGGATCACCTCATTACCTTGTGGGATATATAGAAGTTTATATCAACTGTTGCCACGTTTTTGACTGTGGTCAGGAGTGACTAGAGAAATGTGGGGGCTTGTAAAGGAGAAAAAGGAGAAAAAGAAAGAGAAACTTTAAACAGAAGATTACTGAAACATGAGACAACGAGGACAAAAAGAGCCTGGAGGTATTTTAATTTAGATATATGTCTGTGAAGGTGAAATATTTTCAGCTTGTGTGTAGCAGAAAAAAATGAAAGGAAAAAAGAATATTTTTGTATTTTAACAGACTGTGAGGGAGAATAACTTTATTACTTGGACAGACATCATTCTCTTTTCACATTCAGGACGATGATGGTAACACTGAAATAAGGAAAATATCTGAGAAAAAGGTAAAAAAAAAGAATGAAAAATAATGAAATAAATAGATTTAATAGATAAGTTATATTCTGACTTATTTAAAAAAACAACAGTGAAACAATTTATTACTCGTCAGTGACAGACAATTAAACTTGAATATTAATCCAGTTTGGAACAGCCTGTGAAAAGAAGACACACACAGAGCAATCAATATGTTGTTGTTACCTGGTAAACATTTACAGGCGTGCAGGAAAACTGTATGTACTAACAACTGCAGTTGCTGTGCTTGAAAAAAAAATATGAAGATAACTCGGTTAAAAAAAACAACAACAGAAATCAAGCTTTCGAGGAGAAACAAAAAGAAAGACAATAGTTTTAACACTTTGAAACCCGGTGAGCCTTTTTACAAGGCTTTGTGTGTGTGTGTGTGTGTGTGTGTGTGATAAAAAAACAACATCACCACTGTTATGTTTTCATTGTTAGGAAGGTGATTCGACACTGAGGATTTCTACAAGTAAAAAGACAAACAAGATTTAACTTTAATAGATCATTTACAGGGTAAAGTACTCGCTTTCACGTACTGCATATTCTAATGACTTGGGTGTGCAGCAAACAAAGCTAGTCATCAAAAGCATGAAGTCAACTGCATTTAATACAGATAGACTGAGGATGAAACAGAGATACAGTAACAGGAAAAAAAACAGAGTGAGTAATAGGAAAAAAGAGACACAGTGAGTAATAGAAAAAAGAGACACAGTGAGTAATAGAAAAAATAGACAGTGTGGGCAGCAGGAAAAGAGACAGAATGAGTAACAGAAAAAGAGACAGAGAGACAGAAACATAACTGCAACAGATGACACATAAGAGTGATATATTGTATTACTGCTCAGAGTCCATACTGAGTTTTTAATCTTGCTACTGTTTTTAATCTATCTACGAAGATAACAGTGAAAGAAGATAAAGAAAAAAAAGAGAGAACTGCAGTGCAGCAGCAGAAGATGAAAGGTATTTTGTTACCATCCAAAACATCTACAAGTGTATGTACTCACAACAACCACTTCTGTTACGAAATTACGAAGATACCAGCACATCAGTAAAAACAAAGATGTCAAAAAAAACAGACAGAGACACTTTATTGAAGTAAATTAATTTGCTATTTCACCTACGAATTTTACATCAGTTTACATAATACGACCACTCTTCCCATGTTTGAAGCAACAAAGAAAACAACAGCAGTCATAAAATAAAACAGACATATCTAATTGCCAAATGCGAAGGTATTTTCTTACATCAGACAAAAATGTAGCAGATTACATGCACAACTATGGCAGCCATGTTTTGAAACTATGAAGATAACAAAGAAGAGAACTAATTGCTGTGGATGACGATACAAATATTTTGTTACCTCATGTCCTGTGTTGCAGATTATACCTACAACTTGGTTGCCATGTTTCAGCACTTCAAGATACAGTCTTCCCAGATTTGTCCATGAGAAATGAAGTCAGGAATGAGACATAGTTGTAACTGATCAGGGTGGAGCACAGTGTGTTACCTCATGGGACAGGTAGAGTTTTGTATGTGAACAGCTACTGTTGCTGAGTTTTAGCAGGACTGAGATTATTAAAGCATGAGATAGTCTGCAATATAATCTGAGAAAATGAAACTTTACCATAGACGACTTATTTCTTAGTTGGATGCATGGTGGCGTTATTTAGTTAAATATACAACATGTTAAGTTGGTTAAGAAGATAACTTTTTACTTGGTTTGTAAGATGACTCTTTAACTTGGTTAAATAGAGGACCTTTTTTTTATTTTTTAGTTAATATATGACATGTTATTTTGTTAAATATATGACTTTTTTTTTAACTTGGTTAAATAGATAACTTTTTTACATTGTTAAGTAGATGAAATTTTACTTTGTTAAGTAGATGAAATTTTACTTGGTTATGTAGATGAAATTTTACTTGGTTAAGTAGATGAAATTTTACTTGGTTAAGTGGAGGACTTTTTACTTTGTTATGTAGGTGAAATTTTACTTGGTTAAGTAGATGACTTATTACTTTGTTAAGTAGATGACTTTTTACTTTGTTAAGTGGATGAAATTTTACTTTGTTAAGTAGAGGACTTATTACTTTGTTAAGTAGATGAAATTTTACTTGGTTAAGTGGAGGACTTTTTGCTTTGTTAAGTATGTGATGATTGTATACAGCTATTGTTGCTACCTCTCGTATCTAAGTAGGAAAGTGGCACAATGACAGATTATCCGAAAGATAAATATTTAATTTTAATGACTGGTGAAATAGAAATACCTAATTACATTGGTAAGCAAACACAAGTTTGTATATATATAGATATATATATATATATATATATATATATATATTCTAATGACTTATTATATATATATATAGTTGTTATTTTTGAACTGTGAACAAAACCATCGGATCATTCATGTGATAGAGAAAGATAAAACTAAAGAACAAAAGACAATGGGATTAGAGAAAAAGATAGACTTAAATACAAGAAACCTCTGCACCACTGAATTCCCTCAGTGAATGAGAGAAAAGGAAAAATGGAAAGAGAGACAGAAAGAAGAAAAGAAAAATAATTACAGCAAACGAGGACAGGAGATTATGTTACCAGTAGGACACAAAAGCACTCTTGCCATACAAAAACAACTGTTGTTATGTTTCAGTATTGGAAAAAAATAATACAAAATGGCCTGAGAGAAAAAAAAAAACAGAGAGAGAAAGTGAGACGTTAAAAAAAAAAACTGTTACATATGACTCTTGCTTTTTAAAAAAAACAAAAATAACATTTACTGCCATAATATTTTCACCTGGGAAGTTTTGAAAAAAAAAGAGAAGAAAACAGGTGATGATTTGTACTTCAAATGTCACAGGAGAAAAGAGACAGAAGCCGAATCAGTTGTGCAAAGTTTTAGTAATCTTGTTTCACATCGTTCGTCCTGAACTGTGCGGCTACCACTAGATTGGATTGAACTGTCAGCCTATAGGGATAGAAAGTCACGGCTCAGTGGGTTTCTGCGGTAGCCGGCCGGCCAAGCGGAACGGTTGAGTCAGGCTTTGTTGCAGTGCACATTTTATACCTGGCCCGTCGACATTCACCTGTGTGTCGTTTCGTTCCTTTTTCGTTCTCTCCGTCCTCCGGTTTCGACGTCTTGGCGTTACCAACCTGTGGAATTTTTACCTGTGTCGTTTCGTGCTTGACGAGTTTTTTTGTTATTCGAAAAAATTCTCTACAGCTTTTCGTATGTTACACTTTTCTAACCTACGCACCTGGCTGCCTTTCTTTCACGGATGATTTTTTTAAAATTTTATTTTATTTTTTTATTATCTTTATTTTAATGTCGTTGCTAGTGGTGGTAACCGACATTTTGGAGAAATGGAAGGTTTTGTTGGCTTTCACTTGTGTTTTATTTTTAAACTGGAGAAAAAAACAACTAAAAAAAAGCAACACAACCAGTAATGCTTTGCCTTGCTCAGGATTTTTCTTCAACGCTTTGGTTTTTGCACTGTTTGGCTCTATTTTTTATGTATTTATTTCTTAAATAGGTACAGCTTCTTAGTTATTATTATCATTATTATAATTATTATTATTATTAATATTATTATTTTAATTTTTATTATGATATGTTAATTCTTACTTTAAATTATTACTATGTTTTTAAGATTCGTTAATGATAACTCACAAAATTATTTTTAGAATATATTTATTAATATTTATTTTGTATTTTTACTAATATTTATTTTAATTTCTTTATTAACCTCTTTATTATTTTTTTTTGTATTCATTTAACTATTTTTTCTTTGTTTATTTATTATTTATTTGGTTTATTTTTTGATTTTATTAACTTATTTATTTATTTATTTATTTATTTATTTAATTGTTCTTTGTTATTTGGTTTATTTATTATTTATATATTTAGTTATTTTTTTTACTTATTTATTTATTTATTAAGTTATTTATTTAGTTATTTTATTTTACTTATTAACTTATTTATTTATTAACTTATTTATTAACTTATTTATTTATTTATTAACTTATTTATTTATTAACTTATTTATTTATTTATGTATTTATTTATTTATTTATTTCGCTTGCTGCTGAATTCACATCAACACAGTCAGCGGAAGCAGATCTCGAGAGCAACGAAATCGAAAACGTCACTGGTGTTAGGCCTCCTTCTCCTTCTCCTTCTCCTCCTACTCCTCCTACTCCTTCTGCTCCGCCCATTTCTTTTCCCCACCACCACCACCATCATCATCATCACCATCATCATCATCATCATGGCTGGCCGTGGCCTCCATCAGTGACACACTATGACTTTGTCATCGAGCTCTGGCACCATCTTACCTAGCAGCATTAGAAGATTTGTGGAAATTGCTGCCTCTAATACTGTCAGGTAAAGATGTTGACAGAGTTTGTTTATCAGCATTCGCAGAGTCGGGACGATAATTTCCGAGAACTCGGGATGGATTGGCTCAGACTGACTGCCACTGTACAATGCCGCCTGTATGCCGCCTGTCTGCTGCAGCACTTTAGTGTTTAAAAACGAAAAAAAAACGAAAAAAAAAAAAAAAAAAAAAGCCACGTTTTTTTTTCTTCTTTCATCACTGAGCACGCTCTCGTATAGATCATTTGCACACCTCACTCAAGATTTCAATGTACTGCTGCTGCTTCAATGTCTTTCTCACTGAGGATTTTGCTTTGTTTTTGTTTTTTTTTTTTTTTTTTTTTTTTTTAAAAAAAAAAACGATGGAACAGTTTGGTATTTTTTGTAATCGTAACTTAGTGTTTGTTTGAATAAAGGTAAGTGAATAATTTTAAATATTTTTAATTTTTAATTTAAAATAATGATATTTTAAAAAATGTGCATTATTTAATTTATTTATTTATTTATTTATTTTAAATTATAAAAAAATTTCTGTATAAATTATTGAAAGAATTATAATACAGTGATCAAAAATCATAAATTAATAATATAGTAGAATATTAAATAATAATTTAAAAACCATAAAATGAATAATGTTATAAATAAATTAATAAAAAAAATTATTTTAATAAAGGGATATTAAAATATATTTTTTTCTTTTTCTGATATAATGTTTTGTTTATAACAAAAAAAGGATATTATATTTATTTAAGGTATTTATTGCATTTTAATTATGTGTGTGTGTGTGTGTGTGTGCATGTGTAAAACCAAATTAATGTATGATATAATAAGATATTAATAAAAATATTATTGTTCAGTTATTTATTTGATTTCCTTCATAAAAACACAAATTTATATAATTTAGATTTGTCACTGGTAACATTATTATATTTTTATTCAGAAATAATAGGTGTACTGCTTTTGAAATTAACATATTAATTTCATATTTATTTAAGCATAAAAATACAAATATTAAATAGTTTAAAAAAAAATAAAATATGAAATTAATTTCAGTTTTGTGAAAGTGGAATATAAAATTAATCACTTTTTATTTCAATTAATAACTAAATGATTTCTTATTAACTGGGTTTTTTTGGGTGGGGTTTTCATTTTATTTTTTTTTTTTTTAGTATGTACTCCTATTCTTCTTATACTTTTAATCTCAAAGTTATAGAAAAAGCACTGATTATTTTCTTCTTTCAAAGTAATAAATAAAATGTAAAATTAATTCTAGGACAATAAAAACTTTGTATAATGTTAACTTTTCAAGTTGTTTATAGGTATTGTCAAATCTTTACATTTAAAAAAGTAAAACTAAAACTAAAGTAACAGTGGTAATAAATAAATAAATAAATAAATAAATAAATAAAAGAGAAAAGAATGATTTAATTTTCTTTGCTAAATGTTTAATTTTTTGTCTCCCCTTTTAGACTTTTTAATTTGAAAGATACAATTTTATAAAAATTTAAACAATAATGAAATCTTCTAACATATAGTTTCTGAGCAGAAACACACACATTATACATACATATATATATATGAATAAAACTGAACTGAACTTAATTTTTATTTTCTTTTCTTTTTTTTTCTTTTACTGCAGAAATAAAAAGTTCAAAAAAAAAATAGGAATTTTAATCCATATTTTTAACTTTTTGCATTAAAGAAAAAACTCAACTTTTATTTAATTTTTATTCATTTTTCTAAAAAGAAATTAGAATATATTGTTATTAAATTTATTCCTAATTCTATTATTTTGTTGACTTATTTTTAAATTGTGGGAAAAAAATTAGATTTAATTGCATTTCAGATTTTAAAAATTTTTGTTATGTAAAAAACATTCACTTTATTTTTTTTTAAATATTATTTGTTTTCTGTTGTACATAATTAATTACGCAAACTCCAAAACCTAAATTAAAATTTTTCTGAATCCAACACTATTTTTTTTAACAAATCTCATTTCATTAACTCGTTCTAAATTTAAATATTTTATTTTTATTTGAAAATCTTTTTAACAAGATGAATGTTTAATTCATCTAAGCCATATGGTCAGCATATACACAGCCTCTGGGTGACAACAATAGCACTTTTTAATATCAAATGATGTTCTCGCACACAGGTAAACAAGATATTAAACGTTCTCATTAATTATTGATACCTGTCAGGTGAAAATGCAGGTAACATCTGTCCTTCAGATTTTGTATAAAATAAAAGTAGCACAATTAACTGACAGGCACATAGTAAATTAATTAAAAATTAAATAGATTTTGATGTAATGCCTAAGTTTAATGTAAAAAAAAAAGAAAAAAAGAAAAGGATAATGAACATTAAATAAATATATTAGCATATGTGTATATGTGTGTGTGTATGTGTGTATCTGTGAGCATGTGTGTATTGATATGCATGTGTATGTGTGTATTTATTCTCATCTATATATATTTTTATGGTTTTTAGAATATTTTCTTCTTTTTTTTTCACACTTTTATTATTATTTATTATTATATTATAATTATCATTATTATTATTATTATTATTATTATTATTATTATTATTATTATTAATTTTAGGAGAGAAAATAATCAGTAAATTTGATTTTGTTTAAAAATCAGTTTCTCTTCTAATTATATGTAAAATATGTAACTGGTATTTTAGTAACACTTGTTAACAATATTAACATATTTAAATATATTTTTATTAAAATTTCATTTTCATGCTGTATCAATAGGTGCTTGATTATATCTTTTTTGAAATAGTAATAATATTGTAAAAATCATTAACAAAATTTAAAATAAAAACAAGTTTTGCTAGCAGTATATATTTTTCCTTAATTAATTAATTAATTTTGAGGGTGAATTTGAATTCCTTACAGTATAGTTTTAAATTTAAAAGAAAAACTTAATGCATATGTTTACCATTTTAAACACACACACTTAGAAATTTGTTTCAAAATTTAGAATAAGGTAATATTTTATTCAAGGACTTTTGAAGATAAACTTTCATTTAAATTTTCAATTGCGACTAAAAATAAAACTTTTAATGATAGAACAAGATTTACATTGATAAATTACTTGTTTTTTTATATATATAAAGCTCAAAGCTTTTTTGGTGTTTAATTGCTGGTTTAGATCATAACAGACCATTTTGAAATAAATTATTTAAGAAAATTTTGTTTTGATATAAAATCCAATGCGACAATGAAATTGGTACTCATGAATCTGCTACTGTATCAGAACAGAGGGTTCAGAAATTAAAGTTAATTTAATTTATTGTATAATTTAGGACTGCAGGATGAAAGAAATAACTGGTTACTGTCTCAAGATGTCAGATTTGTTCTACTCAGAATGAATTTCAAACTGAGGATAAAGTTGATATCTTAAAACAGAAACCTGTTATTCCCTGTGTGTGTGTGTGTGTGTGTGTGTGTGTGTGTATGTGTGAAAATAGTACTACTACTATTACCTAATAATAATAATAAAATTATAATGATAATAAATATAATAATAATAATAAAATAATAATAATGATAGTAATAACTTCAATATTATTATAATAACAGAAATAACTATTAATAATAATAGAAATAACAGTAGTAACAAATAATAATAATAATAATAACTAAATCAGGAAGTAATTAATAAATAATAGTAGAAATAAAAAGTAATTAATTTTTGAGATTTTTGTTTCTAAAGATAGCTAATGATATATCTCACGCTTGGCAGACATTTTGAATTATTTTTACATGTTTCACCTTTCATGCACTGAATAACCCTGCTTACAGCTTCTGCGTCATCATTCATCATGTGACAAACATGCACGAACATCGCATCTGCAACGACAACGATTGATCACCCCCCAAAAAAAAAAATAATTTAAAAAGACAAGAATCTGCATTGACCAGGTGGCCTGTTACCGTGGTGACTGATTGGGCAGGTAAGATATTTAAAACCCCTGTCCACTGTTCACACATTGCGGTAAACTGGTCAGCCTCATTCATTCAACAAGATGATGTCAAAAACGACAAAACAACAGCAAAACGAGATTTAAAAAAAAAAAAAAAAAAAAAAATGTAGAAGAAGAAGAAAAGAAAAAAAAATCATTCATCATTTCAAGTTACCTTGTGCCATACCTGTCTGCCTAATGCTACCCTGACCTGTTGCTATTGGATACCAATTAGCTTGGGAGTTAATAGGTTTTAAAACATGCTTTGTTGCGAAGAAAGACGCGAAATGAATCGTGCCTGCAGGACGAAAATAAAAATAGTTTCACCGGATAGTCGCAGAGATCAAAGGGCAGTATTCATTTGCTCGTAACTTGTTAACTTTTGGCATTCATGAATAAATGAATAAAAGGTACAATGTTTTTTTTTCATTGCTTCTCTGTGTCTGTGTCTGTCTGTCTCTCTGTGTGTGTTTCCAGTTCTGTGAACTGTTTGTTCAGTTTATTTTTAGACTCGGGAATAAAAACGGAAATGAAATTGATTTGAAATGCTCATTCAGGTTTATGGCTCTAATTACGTGAAGTTGTTTATCGTTTGATCTTCTTAGCCTTAATAAAATAAAAAATAAAAGGTTTCTAGCACTGAGTTGTCAGGTTAAGCCAGTAAGCTTGTCGTAAAATCCCAGAGTTGTTTCTTTTAACGATTTTTTGGTAATGATAATATTAATATTGTAATACTTACGATAAAATTAATAATAATCATACTTATGATAATATTAATATCAAAAAATTGTTTTGATAATATTAATAATTCATACTTTTTGATAATATTAATAATATAATATTTTTTGATAATGTTAATAATATAACGATTTTTTGTTAATATTAATATTGTAATACTTACGATAAAATTAATAATAATCATAATTATGATAATATTAATAATAAAAAATTGTTTTGATAATATTAATAATTCATACTTTTGGATAATATTAATAATATAATATGTTTTTGATAATGTTATTAATATAATATTTTTTTATAATAATAATACTAATAAAAAAAATTTGATACTAATAATTAAACTTTTTGATAATATTGATAATATAATACTTATGATAATATTAATACTATAATACTTTTTGATAATATTAACAATATAATACTTTTTGATAATATTAATAATATAAAAAAAATTCATAATATTAATAACATAATATTTTTTCATAATGATATATTTTTGATAATAATAAAATAATACTTATGAGTATATTAATAATATATGTTTTGATAATAATAATGTAAAATATTTTGATAATAATACACACATGCCTTTACATATACATATATGTGTGTGTATATATAATGCTTATCATAATATTAATTATATAATACTTTTAGATAATATTGATAATGTAATACTTTTTGATAATTTTTATTATAATACTTTCTAAAAATAAAAAATAATGTTTTTAAAAAATAATAAACATTTTAAAGAATTGTTTTTAAATTTACTACATTATAAGCATTATAAAGCATAAAGTAATAATAAATAAATAGTAAAGAAAGAAATCAAAACATGTTATAGAAATTTTTAAGGTTCAAGGAAATACAAGTAATTTAGGAACTGTGTGTATAGTATTCACATGTCTACATATCTATATATACTATATTCATACACACACATACACATAATACTGCATATACAAATATATATGAATATACTTACATTTCTATACACACATTCATAATACAGATACACAGACACATTCATTGATGTTTTACTGGCGTTATTATCATCATACCTGGCCTTTTATTAATAATGTTAATTAGTCATTAGTTAATTATAAATACTGTAATTTTCTTAACTAAATTAGTCTGTGTGTATACTTTTACCAGATATCTGAGTTGTGTTGTATGTATAATTATGTGTTTGATTGCTTCCTGGAATAGTCTGAATAAAACCATCAACAACAGCAACAACAACAGCAACAACAGCAGCAATAGTAATAATAATTATAACAAAAACAACAAACACAATAATAATAACAACAATGATAATGACAAAAAAAATAATAAAAATAACAACAACAACAACAATAATAATGACAATAATAGGAATATAATAATAATGATAGTGGGAATATAAAAACAATAATAACATCATAATAATAATAATAAAAAATCTATAACATGAATCTAAACATTTGTATTATAAATGAACATCCATAATTTAAATCAAAAATGTATAAAATATAAATGCAGATATTTATAATGTAAATCCAGACTTTTATAATGTAAATCTAAACACATGTAGTATGCAAATACATACATTTGTAACATAAATGAAAACAGCTGTAACATAAAAGTAAACATCTGTAACAAGTGAATCTAAACATCTGTAATGTGGATCTACAAATCTGTAACATGCCTCTCAACATCTGCAGCTTGTGATTCTAAACATTTAATTCTAAACATCTGTCATATGAATCTAAATATCTAAATACTTCTAGGATATGTAATCTAAGAATCTGAAATATGAATCTAAAGATTTTTAACATATTTAAACATGTAACATGTTATTCTAATTAGCTGTACTAAATAAATCTAAACATGTAACATGTAAATCTAAATATTTGTAGTAAGTAAATCTAATTCTTTGAAATGAAATCTGGACATCTAATATGCAAATCTAAACATTTGTGAAATGTAATCAAAACTGGTTTATTGTACAGAATTCTGGTCAAATGGAAATATTGCTGTGTCCATGATGGTCAGTCATGGGCCACTCTTACAAATTAGCAGGAAGGATTTTATTTACATGCGACTTCCCATAAACAGGACAGCATAAATACCATTTCAATCATTATACCATTTCAATCGTTACACCATTTCAGTCATTACACCATTTCAATCGTTACATCATTTCAGTAGTTTATGCCATTCCACTTGTTATATACTATTTATTACATTTTTTTCAGTAGTAAAACCATTTGTTAAACAATTTCAGTTATTAAACAGTTTATGAGGGAACAGGGTTTTAACTATGAAACGGCTTGTCCTGAAGGGGAAATCAGTCTCAAAACCTCCAGCCTATAGAGGATAAATCTTGTAACCCACCTGTGTCTAAGATTCAGTCTTTGTTACCTGTTAGACTGTTGTGATAACACCTGTACTGAGGGATCGACCAAAGATAATTAACAATTGATAATAATTAAACCACAGGACATGTCTCCAAAGTTCAGGCTATTTCTGGCTGCACTTTGAGTGTCGTTTCGGATCAGGGTGGCTCTCTGAGTATTGATTTACTGTCAGGGTTTGTTGGACCAAGCTGTCCAGTTCTGGACAGGTCCATACTTGAGGTGGTGTGAGCAGTTTTTAAGCCAACATGCGACCCCATGCAATAAAAGGGACCGTATGTACGCCTGGTTTGAAGGTGCAGGGTTGGAATGAATGATGTGTGAAAAGTGTGTTTTTTTGTCTGAGATTATGTCACTGTGTACATCGTCTACTGCTGCTGCTACAAAAACAGATAAAATGAACAGTAAGACCTGTCCTTTGTAACCAGGCATTGTGTACATGTGTGTGTGTGTGTGTGTGTGTGTGTGTGAATGTTTGTGTGTGTGTGTATGTGTGTGTGTGTGTGTGTGTGAATGTTTGTGTGTGTGTGTGTGAATGTGTGTGTGTGTGTGTGTGTGTGTGTATGAGTGTTTGTATGTGTGTGTGTGTGTGTGTGTGTGTGTGTGTATGAGTGTTTGTATATGTGTGTGTGTTCTGTATGACTGTTTAAGTTCTGAGACTGTATATGTAAATACATAATATGTATGTGTGTATGTCTATATATATATATATGTATGTGTGTGTATGTGTATTAGTATGTGTATGTATATGTGTGTAAATGTGTGTGTGTATATATATATATGTACACACACAAAAACATAAATGAACAAGAAGACCTGTCCACACAGAAACACATATGCATTTCATACTGATGGTTGTTGTACCTGACAAATAAACCTAAATTATAAACAATAACTTGAGTGCATATTTGTATATATACACTTATACATAAATACAATATCACTCATATTCTGTACCTGAAAAAAATTAACCTAAGTTACAAACAACTTAATAACTTGTTTGTATGTGTGTGTGCATATATCTATATACATACACACTTATACATAAATACAATATCACCAGTATTCTGTACCTGAAAAAAAAATTAACCTAAGTTATAAACAACTTAATAACGTGTGTGTGTGTGCATTAAATATATATATATATATATATATATATATATACACACACTTATACATCACTACAATATCACCCATATTTTGTACCTGAAAAAAATTTAACCTAAGTTATAAACAACTTAACAAAAAAAAAAAAACTTATACATAAAAACAATATCACCCATATTTTGAACCTGGTAAAAAAAAAAAAAAAAAATAATAATAAAAAATTAAAAATTAAATAAAAATCAAGCCTATGAGTAACATGTCAATGAGGAAGTATTATCTGTTACTTTTAGTAGTTCTCAAGCTGTGATAATTTCCTCATGATGACATTAACTCACGGTAAATGAATGAAGCTGAAGTCACCACACCCACACATGCATATTTCATTTACACGCACACCCATCATTTTTAACATGCAAAACAAAAAATATGTCATCAACCTGCAGTGAACAGTCAGACGTTCGGACACATTTAATGGTTACTTGGGAGTGGGTAATGGTGGTTGGTGGGGGGGATGGGAGAATAAATTTTAATAAATATTTGTTTAATGAATATCCGTTTTACAGTAAAGAGTTTTGTTAAATTTTTGTGGTTTAATAGTGGGGGGAAAAAAAAAAAGGTGTGATTTTAAGCTGTTTGTGAGTTTTGGAACAGTGGTTGGAATGGGGTATAATTCCAGTGAGGTCGCTGATGAGAATTGATCCTGCAGTTTATCAGATTAGTGTTTTAGAAGAAAGTCATAATTTGAAAAATATATTAATTTTTTTTTCTAGACCTACATGTATAGATGTTTGTATTTGTAGGTAGATATAGAATGTGAGTGTATGTCTGTCTGTACATTTAAATGATTGTGCATATAAATGTGAATGTATGTTTCTATATCCGTGTTTGTGTATATATGTATATGTATGAGTTATACGAGTATAATAATACATGTATGCATGTGTGTGTAAGGGATATATCCTAAATATATAAATTTGTGTGTGCATTTGTGAATGTGTACTTGGCTATTTTTATATATGAATGTGTGTGTGTGTGTGTATGTGTGTATATGCTTATCTACTTGCATATGTACAAATATGTGTACATGTATATGTATGTTTGTGTGTACATGTGTTTATTTGTTATATATACAAATGTGTGTGTGTGTGTGTGTGTGTGTTTGTTTGTGTGTGTGTGTGTGTGTGTGTGCATTTGTGTATATATATATATATAAATGTGGGTGTGTGCATATGTATCCTATAAGTCACTGTACCTGAAAGGGTGTGGTACACTAACAACCTTCCAAAGTAATTTCTATCACAATTGAAAAATTAAAGATTATTTCTGAACATCA
>CM022674.1:5811435-5863935 GCA_012295275.1 Chrysomallon squamiferum
TTTTACACAGGGTATAATATATATTTTTTTGCCAATATCTTGTGTTTTTGTTAGGAATTTAAAATTAATATCATATCTGAAATTTTGATAATAAAATAAATAATAACATATTTGTAACTGACAACATTTTCTTTGTCATAAATTTTATTGCCTAGAATGGTATTTGACTTAATATTTGTATGGTCCTATTCATATGTTGTTTCAAGTTATTGTTGTTATTATTTAGTTATTTATTCTATTTTATTTATTTTATTTTATTTTATTTTATCATTATTTTTTTTAACAAGATCCTTCAATAATAAATTTACATTAGAAGATTAAAATTACTGACATTGTGATATTGATAAAGACATATATACGTACTACATAAATAACTTTATATGAATAAGATCAATATTTATTATGTGCAAGTGTTCTTGGCATGATTGAGAATGCATGTATGTATATATTTGTATTTGTTTAAGTATGTAAATATCAGTATATGTGTGTTTGTATCTATATGTGTATGTGTTGTATATGTGTGTGTGTCTATATATGTATGTATGTTTTTATATATATATATATATATATATATATGTATACATATCTGTTTATATTCAAATACACATTATATAAATCTATCCACATACGTACATACATGCCCTCACACACACACACACACACACACACACACACACACACACACACACACACACACACACACACACACACACACACACACACACACACACACAAACCACCCTAAATTCCCTCCATTCTCACAGAAACGGGTAAAATCTGAAAACACAGCAAACACTACATACATTCCTGAAATAAAAGGAAAATGCTGTTTCCTTGATAAGCTGATTTACTACATTAAATATTCTTTATTCAAGAAGAACTAAAACTGGTGTCTTCCCTCTCTCCTGACTCAAATCTTAAGCCAAAGACTCAAATCTCTGCACTCAAAAACATGAACACTTCAGCTTTTTTTTTTTTTTTTTTTTCTTGTTTTTTTTTAAACATGATAATTGTATGTGCTTTAAACTGTTTGCTCAAAGATTTGTTTTTACATAAAGTGAAATGTTGATAGCTATTGAGAGCCTTAAGAGATTGTTTGTTTTGTTCCCAAATCTGAAGAAGTCTTTTTTTTTTTATTTTTATTATTCTTGATAAATGTTTTTTTTCTCTCTGTTATTTTAAAGTGTTTACAAACACTTTAAAATAACAGAGAGACAGAGAGAGAGAGAAAAAAATATATATATATATATATATATTTGTTTTAATCTTAAAGGTGTATTTGGTTAATGTATTTATTTAGGTTTTTTGTTCATTTTATCTTTTGGATTATAAATTAAACAAAAAGTATTTGTTACATTTCAAAATGTTGATCCAGATGTGTGTCCATTTCATACTTCCATCTATTTGTCCATAAATGCCTTAATCCGTTAATCCATCTAAGATCCATAATTCACCACTTTTCCATTCCCTTTTCCATTTATAATGCTCATCATTCATCCACTTATTCATCCTTTCCTCTGTCCATCCATATCTCATCTGTCACTCCACTGTCATGATCAGTCTGTTGATTGAATCACATTAATACATACATTCATTCATTCATTCATCACTTCAAGCATCCATTTGTTCATCAGTTCACACATTCATTCTTCTTTGCATTCATCCATCCATCCATCCATCCAGAAATAAAGAAAGCACTCACATCTGCTGCAGATGTTCATATCTCTGTGACATTAATACATTTACCTGTAACGAACTTACCTTTCCACTAAAAAAAAAAAGCATTGTATCAGGTGTGTGCTTACCTTGTTATTTCACTCCAGTGTTTGCAATTACCTGTTTGTAATGTAGGTCATCATTAACAAAGAATTCTGATAATGTTGTTAATAATAAAAAAAAAATAAAAAATTAAATTTATTAAGAGTGTATGCTTATAAATTATCTGATTCCATTGCAGAGTATGTGCAGCAAAAAGAAATCTTGTTGCAGATTTGTAAGCATAACCTTTGCAGTTTCACCGATATTGAATTTTTAAATTTTTTTTCCTTTACCAGTTAACAGTTACACACTTTTTAATTATTTATTGTTTTATTTATAACCATGACCTAAATCTTTGCTAACAATAAATTACATTATTCTCATTCTTTATTATTAACATTGACTGGTATTTGTAATAAAATACTCTGAAAGTGTACAACAGGTGCTTAGAACATTTGTAACACGAAACCATACTTTGCTAACAATAAAGTTTTATTTCGTTCCACTCCACTTTCAAAAAAGAAGAAAAACTTTAGGGACCTTTCTGACAGACAATTAAGAGAGAATTTGAAAAATTCTATTCCTAGATGCTCTTGATAATAAACCCATCAGAGATGAAAGGAAAGTGACTCAAAATCATTTACAACAGTTTAACTAGATCCATTAGATGATGAGAGTTCAAGATAACGGTGAGAGCAGAAGTACTTTATGAGTGCTAACAAGAAGGCACTCCAGTTCTCTGTAAGTAGACATATTTAGACCTGTTTAGACACAGTTAGATAGGTGGGGGTGTGTTATTTGTTTCATAGAAATTGTTTTTTTTATTATTCCAAGGTTTCTTTGTTTGTTTGTTTTTTTGTTTTTTTTTGAAGTCTTAACAATAAGGAAAATATCTTTGAATAAAAAAATGGTCAAAAATAATAATAATAATAATTTAAAAAAATGGTAAAAAAAAATGGTCAAAAATAATAATAATAATAATTTTAAAAAATGGTAAAAAAAAATAATAATAATAATAATAATAACAATAATAATAAATAAATAAATAAAAATAAAAAGAATATATTTAAAACCCTTGATTATTTTAAGTGACAGATTTTGTCTACCACTCTATCTATAATGAGCATTGTAGACTGAGTCATTCATTGAGTTACACACTGAATTATTCTCTGAATTAAACATTGAGTTATATTCTGGGTTATTACACTGAGTTATACGTTACATGTATGAATTACATTTTCTCGTGTGTTATAACACACTGTCTGTTTAGTATAATTTACATAGTTCACATTGCACAATATATGTATGTATGTATCAGTGTGTTTGTGTGGGTGTGTTTGTGTGTGTGTGTCTATGAATGTATGTATGTAGGTGTGATTGTATGTATGTTGATGTGTGTAGGTATGTGTGTGTGTGTCTATGCAGATATGAACATGTATAATTTATATGTGTGTATGTGAGTATTTTAATACTTAAATTTCTCATCATTCTAAAACACTTTATTAATTTTTTTTAATAAAGATTAATCATGAACCTTATTTGTCATAAGCATACATACCCATAATACCTTTAATATGATATAACATATAAATAATCTATTTTATAAATTCACAATGTATTCTCAGTCAGGATAAAACATGGTATTATTTTTATTTTTGGAAAAAGAAAAAAAACTTTATTTATGGATTATAGTAGACTGTTATTTAGATTAATTACATTTTCACATTTATTGTTAACAACTTTAAATGTTAACGCGATAAATTGGAAAGTGTATTTTTACATATTTTATTGATTTTCCAATCACTGTTAGGGAAGTTTATATAAAATTAAAAATTTATGATAAATGGAATGGTTATTTATTCTTGAATGCAATATGGATTTATTACTTTGATTGTCTAATAAATAATTAAATAAATAAATAAAAAAAAAAATTAAATAAATAAATGAATAAATAAATAAGTAAGTAAGTAAGTAAGTAAGTAAGTAAGTAAGTAAGTAAATAAATAAATAAATAAAACAAACAAACAAATAAAAATGAACAAATTCTGAATGATATTAGTAATAACAGAAGTATAATGATGATGATGAAGACAGCAATGATGATAACAGTAATGTAATAATGATGATAATAATATAACAATAACAATAACAATAAATATTACTAATAATACTTTTAATGATGATAATAATAATTAACATTAATGATGATGATTATAAAACAACAACAGTTGTAACAACAAAACAACAACAATGATAATAATAATATTAATAATAATATTAATAATAATAATAATAATACAAATTAATAAATAAATAAATTATTTAAGAAAGACAATAAGAAAGAAAGCAAAGAAAAATATAGTATTATTACTTTTTATAATCATAATTTTTCATAAATAATATACACAGTAATAGCTAAAGGCAGATAAAAAAAAAAATAATAATAAAAATAATAATAAAAATAATAAATAAAATGTTATGTAACTTAATCTTGCGGACGATAATGCTGTGTTTTTATTCCGTTTCACGTCTTTTACTTTTATGGTCGTCACATGACAACATAATGATAGATTGCTTCTACCTGTTGGTTCCACTGTCTGTCTGTCTGTCTGGACGTCTTTGTTAACAACACTAAATGTAATGTCAGGGAGGAGCATTGGGGAGGAGCAGTTCTTGGGGGTTAAGATTTCACCTCCCTATCTTAGGTTTAAAACATAAGAATCATTACTTTTTTTCACACTTACGAATGTGTATGTTTATTCTCATGCATGTGTGTATGGTCATGTAAACTTGTTAATATGAATACATGCATGCATGCATGTGTATACATATAAATATAGCAGTTTGTTGTCTGGTCATATTAAATACACAGATGATTTCTTTGCACTGTATGTGTTTATGTGTGTATGTTTGTGTGCAAGTATATGTGTATATGTGTGTATGTTTGTGTCAGAGAAATGTGAGAGAGAGTGTGTGTGTGTATGTATGTATGTGAGTATGTTTATATGTAAGAAATTATTGTGAACAATGTGTTTGTGTGTATGTATGTTTATGTACATGTGACCATATGCATGTGTTTATTAATTTATGACTGGGAATATGCATGTCTGTTTGTATGTGCATTTATGAGAGAGTATGTGCATGTGTGTGTGTGTGTGTGTGTGTGTGTGTGTGTGTGTGTGTGTATGTGTGTGTGTGTATGTGTGTTTATGGAAATAAACTCAGTATCAACTACTACTTCATTTCATATTCAATCTCAGGAAGCTATGACTGGAATAACAACACCCCCCACCCACCCACAACAAATCCTGGACCTGCTCCCAAATGTCACCCTCCATTACACACCCTAAATAACAGGGGCAAAATGTCAGAACTCTTTTAGTCACACATAATTGCTTCACCAAAATATGAAATTTTATCCCTTGAAAAAAAAAAAAAAAAACTTTTCCCTTCTTGACTAAACCTTAACATAATTTGTAAAGTGAGTTAGTAAAGAATATTGTACATGTCAGAAATGAAATATACATTTTCTACAGATTATAAAAAGATTTTTTTTTTTTTTTTTTTTTGTCCCCAGGGTAAAATTATGACTTAGTGTCGTGAAAATTGCATAAGGTGCTGTAAGGTGTTTGTCATATTTTTTTAGAACGTTATTTCATCATTTTTGGAGATTTAAAATAATCCTGGTTGTGTTATTTTTGAAATTTAGACTTCAGAATAATCCACAATGAAATTGTTGTTGTGTTTTCTGAATAATCCATACTGAATTATTTTTGGAAATTTAAATTTCAACTGTACTAAAATGAAAAGAATGAACTGGAACAGACTGTAGGATCAGTTCTTCTTAATGGTCTTTGTAGTCAAACTGCAGAGTTGAGGTCTGTGAGGTCCTAGAACAAATCCTATTCAGTGGACATGCTAAATTTGTTCCTGTTCCAAACAAAGCCTTAGACTTTCCTGTTCATGAGAAGGCACGTTATTAAACAGACTGTGTTGCTAATTTAAGAAAAAGAAAGAATAATTGAGTTATGTTATGGCAGCAACCTTACTTTTGCTAATTTAAAAAAAATAAAAAAATAAAAAATTAGGTAAGTCTTGTCATGTTAATATTGTAAGGTGCGTGTTAAAAACCCATGGTGAGGCTTATAAAAAAAATTTAAATTTAAAAAAAATAAAAAAACCTCCCCAAACAATAATTATAATAATTCCATTTTTGTGATATTAATAGGTCTCCTTTTTCATTATTGAATGGTTCTTCATTCCATGCATAATATCAGCCAAATGAATTGAAGAAAACGTGTTAAATGTTAAATAAAACATTTTTTTTTTTTTATGCAAGTGGGTGACTTTATTTTGAACTTTCTCGAGCAAATCAAAATTTAATATGTTTTATTCATTAATAAGTGCTCTCTATTTCAACATGTTTATACCGAATAGGTTATTTGCATAATGTCGTGCAAGAATAATCTATGAATATTTATTTTGATTACTCATATTGAATAGGTTTAGTATGATTAGCAACTTCTAGAATCAGAAATAAAAATTAAAAATTACATGTTCACACACACACACACAAAATACGTATACAGATACATATACACACATATACACATACACACAGACAAACATATACATACATATTAACATGCACAAAAGTGAATAATTACCAAAGCATATAACAATAATTATTTTCAGTTTATTTGGATGTAGATAGAAAGATAAGATATACTAATGATAACACAATGTTTGCCATCAGTCTTTAGTACTGATTACTATCATTCATAGTTACTATGAGGGATATTTTTTGATACAATTTCCAATGGTTTTTATGGATTCTCATACTATGGCCTTTCATAAACCAGCTGGCAATGTTTTATATATACATATACACATATGCATGGACACACACTCATGTACACTTGCACATACGTACATACATACATACATACATACATACATACATACAAACATACATACATACATACATACATACATACATATATACATACATACATACATACATACATACATACATACATACATATATATGGACCATTCTCTTATCAAGAAAACACACACAACTGGAATTGGAAATAACCACTGAGTACAAACAGCAGATTTCATCTTGTGGCCAAACATTAAACTGTTCCCAAGAGTTGGTTTTAAATATACCAGTCCCATCCCCAGATCATTTTTAATTCATTCCAGCCATGGTTGTGATTTGAACCAAGGACACTATGACCCAGCAGAAACACAGCAGCAGCACTTAGTGGTATTTATTTTCACACACATGTAGGATAAATTATTTGTGAACAAGCCATCAATGTTTGATGAAAACGTGAGATGCGGATAATGGGAAAAACTAAATTTGTCACGCATTACTAAACTGATTTTATAATGTTCTGCTCAGATGGAACCATTGATCTGTCTGTTTCTCTGTGTGTGTGTGTGTGTTTGTGCATCTGCTACAATAGTCTCGCACTGAAAACAAACTCAAATACATCCATTAACGTGTCTGTGCATCTATTGTTCATTTGTGTGTCTGTTGCAACACATTCAGGGATGAGGAGTTCTGCAATTTGTTCGTTTATTGTTTTCAGCTAGAGCTTCAATTACTGTTTCGATAGCCGCCATTTTTTATTAATGGGAAATATCTTTAGAATTAAAAATCGGCAAATGTTGCCCCCAATTACACATTTTAGTCCTTTGTTGTAAAATACTGCTCCTGAAATGACCTTTATGCACTTGGCGCCATGTTCTGTTGTTTATTCTGGTGTCTAGAGAGCAATCAAAAGGTTTAATTAGTTTTAACTACTTCTGGTTAATTACCTGTTGAATACTTCTCACTCAAAGTGCTCACGAGAATTTTTCTACTTCTGGTTCATGAAGTGAAACACTAAAATTACTGTCACTTAAGCGAGTTAAGATTTATTTGTTTAGTATTAATAATTGTCAAGCATCAACAAAATTTTTTTTTTTTTTGTTTCTTTTAATATTTTATTATTATTTATATGCTTATTGTTGTTGTTGTTATTGTTATTGCTCTTATTATTATTTTTCTTATTTAAATTATTATTATTTATTTTATTATTATGGTGATGATGACGATGATGATGATATTAAAGAGGAAACCTACTAATAATTATGAATGATTGTTTAATGATGCCAATATGTTATTATTATTAATGGTGACTGGGTGTCACACTTTAAGTTGTTAATTTTATTTATTTATTTATTATTATTATTAATATTATTATTATTATTATTATCATTATTATCATTAATTATTATTTATTTATTTATTAATTTGTATAATGATTGTATAAGCATACTTTTTGATGGGCAGCAAATATGCTTTTATGTTCCCTTTTCTAATTACAGTAAAATATTATTATACTCTAATATTATATTTATATATCGAATGCTTGTAGATGTGGAAGTATGTTAAGTTTATCATGGTTGAATGTTGTATATGAGCGTTTTTAATGTTGATTTCTGAATATGTTAAATGCCACAGAATACCCAATCACTCAAGTACTGGCAGTTTCACCTGCTTGTGTGTGTGTGTGTGTGTGTGTGTCTGTCTGTCTCTATACACAGGCATAGACACACACATTTGTACATCCGTGATCACAAATATATGGTGATAGAATCACACAGTAAGTCACGTATTTTCACCTCCCAACATTTTCACATCATAGATTTATTTGCATTCGATTTTTACACACCTGAACATGTGAAGTATATAATTATTGATTTTTTACAAATTATGTCAGACATAGCAACAACTGTTTATGTTGCTACTAGCAACAAGTACACCTTACAAAAATGGAATGATGAAAAATGAAACTTTGCTTACATTCTTAATTAAATTTTATATAATTATTATTATTATTATTGAAAACATTTAATAAATATGAATATGCAATGTATTTTATTATTTTCGCACAACGAATTGCCATTTTGTCCTGTATTAGTATTTGCATTATTTATAATAATAATAATAATAATAATAATAATAATAATAATAATAATAATAATAATAACAGTAACAATATTATTATTATTATTATTATTATTATTATAATGAAAGGAAATTAGATTTAAATATAACATTTTATCCTCTGCGCAAAACTCCCGCCTGTTGAGAATTACGTTCACGTCCCTGAACAATTTTAAACCCATACATTATAAATCATTGCTTTTTCCGTCAGAAAAGAATTTCAGGACAAATTAAACAATGTCAGACAATGCTTTTTTTAAGAAGCTACTCAAACAGAGCGGTAAACTCAATATCTGCTCCAATTTTTTTAAAAATTGTATCAACCTAAATAAACCAGGCCGAAAAACGCTTCCTGATTTTTCACAATGGAAACGTTCACATGTCAAGGGAGATAACTTCAAACGTGGTCGTTTTTTTATCGTCACCATGTTCAGGTCGTGAAAGCGGCCATTACCGTATGTGATAAATGGGGTTCTGACCAGGTGTATCCATGCCTGCAGGTAACACCCATAGTATGAATAGAAATATTGACACATAAAAAAATCAGAAGAAAAAAAAAAAAAAAAAAAAAATAATAAAAAAAATCAAGGGTTGTTCCACATTCGAATATAAAATTATAGTAACAGTACTGAAGGAAATACCGTAATACGAACATTTAATGTGAAATAAAATAATTTGCGAGTGAAGAAAATAGTAGTTTGTTATTTTTATTTTTACTTTGGTTCTTCGGGCGTGTTTTGGGGAGGACTTTATTTATTTATTTACTTATTTATTATTATTATTATTATTATTATTTATTTTTTGTTTGCCATGTAATGATGTATAAGTTAAAGAAACGAAAGCATATATATATATATAATAAATAAATAAATAACAATAATTATGAGAATGAGGAGGACAGTATAATAATAATAATAATAATAATAATAATAATAATAATAATAAATTATGTATATAAATAAAAGGAAGAAGAAAAAATTGTTCTAGGCATTCATTCATATCTCTGTATCTATCTACTTACCTATTTGCCTATTTAATCTGTCTATCCATCTTTTACTATAGATTTATATATATATATCTATATATACTATATAGATATATATTTATATTTTTAAACAAAATCTTGAAATAAAACCATTACTATTACCTGTGGATATTGAGTACCATACCTGCACCCACCTTATTGTGGATTTGCCCAAATGCCTCTGTTTATATTATGCAGATAAAGAAAGCTTTCCATTAATGACAGAACAAAGATAAGGAGAAACAATAGCTGAACAGACATGACAATGGAACAAAGAAATCTTGAAACACGAAAATTAGTTGTAGTTTTCTGAACAATATGGATGAGAATCCAAAAATAAAGGAAATCTCTAAAACATAAAAGTTGTCGGAAGAGAAATAAAAAATATCTTAAATGAGAATAAAAGAAATTAGCTGAGTTAAGAATGGATTGAAGTATTATTTGAAAGATAAAAGAAATTTTCAATGCTGAATATTTTAGCTGAAGCATATGTTCATGCCTTTTCACAACTGGTAATGAACAGGAAGAGGAAAATGTTGCCCAAAGGAAAATAATTATGTTAACAAAGATTAGAATTCATTAAAAAATAAAATTTAGGACTTTTAATGATTAATTGATACACCAAAAACATTTATAAACTATTCAAATTTTAAAAACCCAACCACTTAGGATCTTTTTATGTTTACCCATTTCTTCCATTGGCCATAATTACATGTATTCAACATTTTTATATATTTATTTATTCATTCATTCATTTATTGATTCTTTTATTTACTATGTACAAATTAGAATAGTTGGGATACATTTTGTATACATTTATGACATTGTCAGAAAAAAAAATCTTTACACAATGGACAGAACCTGACATTTTCTTTGAATGATTTTTTAATCTATTTATCTTTCTGTCTTTCTATCTATCTGTCTGTCTAAGTATCCACACACACACACACACACACACACACACACACACACACACACACACAAATGTAACTAGTAAAAAATTACTGTAATTTTGATTTTATTTATTGATTTATTTATTTTTATTTTTATTTTTTTATCATTAATTTATTAAATAAATAATACATTTCTTTCTTTCTTTAATTATTTATTTTATTTTAATTTTTTATTTTACTTAAAAGGACAGTATAAAGTAAGAGCCTGTGGACGCCCTAATGTGCTTGTTATTTTAATATCATATTTTTTATTAGACAAAATGCATTAATTCAAATATAATTTGTTAATATATAAAATACATTAAAGCCGTTTTTCCTGTTATCAGAGAAATAATTAAATGCAACAGTTATTTGGAAGTTTACAAAAATGTTCTGTAATTTAAAAATATTTATTTATTTGTTTGTTTGTTTATTTATTTTACCTTAATGAAATAAAATTCTGTGATTTGTAGAGGGAAGCTCTTCAGCTGAAGAAAATGAAAAAACTGGAAGAGGAAGCCAGACGCGACCCAGTTCATATGAATAATCTACGGGAAAAATTTATTAATCAACTGAAGAAATATTTTGGAATTCCATATGCTCGAAAATACTGGCCTGAAGACTGTGAGTTTATTTCAGGGGGATAAAGTGGTAGCTGCCACCCCCCCAGCAAGAATCTAAAGTTATTTTAAATGGGCATCCTCATGAACATCTTATTATTATTATTATTTTATTTAAAAAAAAAAAATATTTACACACATAATGACATTTATTTTATTATTAAAGTAATATAATATATTAATGTTACTCACTTATTTTCAAATTCTGGCAGTGATTAAGTTTCGGATAATTATGTGTGTATACATTTAATCAATAAATAGTAATTAAAAAATTAAACTATAATGAATGTTTAGCAATAATAAAATATATAATAAACTGAAATAATTTTTTATAAAGCCACATTATCAAGCAGATATTCACTCACAAACACACATACACGTTTTTATGATAAATTAGAAAAATATTCAGTATTAAAACAATAAAAATAAAAGTAATTTAAAAAAAAAAATATAGTTCCTAATTTGATATCTGAATTTTTTTCATTGGTTATTTCAGCCCCTGAATACAACTCTCCGATTTTCTTGGACTGCTGTGCTCTGGTTAGGAAAGCTGTACGCGATCTTTCTGAGGAGTTTGGATTTTATCTTGGAGCATGGAACCAAGCCTACCAGTATGACACTTTACCAGTAACACTTGAACAAGAAGAAGACATGAAGCCAGGCGATCTCGTTTTTATGTCTGGGATCTATGTAAACCCTAAAAGTGAGAAAAAAATGGCAGGTTGATTATAAGAATTAAAAAAAGAATCATAAAATTATTTACCTAAACTGATAGAAATAATTGTTTAAAAATACAGTTTAATTTTTCTCTTTTTGTCTCAAGTTCAGTTGTGGTTTGCATGTAATGGGTGGATAACCCTATTCAATTACTATATTTAGTCAGAATATGGAGAGATAACTAATTAATTACTATATATTCAGTCAGATAATGAATGGACAACCTTAATTATTATATTACGCTTGTAAACATCTTTTTGTAAAAATATCTTTTGCAATATGCAGAGTTTAGAGCTAATGGGCACATAATTCTAATCAAATAAGAATTCAGGATCTTTAAATCAGTTCTTGATTAGAAAAAGTTTTAAGGCTAGAAACTATTTTAATGTTCTACATTTCAACAAACTTTACAGTTAATGGGCAGATAACTTCAGTTAAACAAAAATACAATTTAAAAAACAAAATGTTTTTCTTGAATTAGAAAATATTTACTCTAAGCAAATAAGGATGAACTTTGAAATATATTGTAAATTAGATACAGTTTACAGTTCAAAGGCACATAACTCTGAAATATATAGGTGCTCTGATTCTAAAAGTCTTCTAAATCTAATATTATCTTAGAGGTTTGAACAACAAATGATTATATTCATTTGTTGAACAAGCATGTGTTTAGTCTAAGTCAGAAAGTTAAAAATATTTTACTGTTTAAATGTCTTTTCTAAATTTAATTTCTTCTTTGAAATTATATGTTAGTGTATGTGTGTGTGTGCGTGCGTGCATGCATGTGTGTGTGTGTGTGTAATAGTACTTTATGAGTTGTAGATTGATTTATGCATTAATCTATGAAAAATCATAACAACTACATCAACAGCAACAACAAAAACAATGAGAACAATTATAATAATTATGATGATAATAATATGATAACAATAATGATGATGATGGTAAGAAAATGATGATAATATGAAAATGATGATAACGATGATGATAATATAATAAAAATGAATAATACTGATGATGATAATAATAAAAATAACTAATAAAAATGAATAATAACAATGATGATAATGATAATAATAACAATAATAATAAAAATAATAAATAATAATAACAATAATAATAATCATAATAACAATAATAAGAATAATAATAGCAATAATAATAACGAAAATAATAACAATAATAATAATAATAATAACAATAATAATAATAACAATAACAATAATAATAACAATAATAATAACAATAATAATAATAATAATGTTTTCATCCTCTAATGCAGGTAAGAAACAGAGACACAACATGATGCATGTTGAGGTGTGGCTGGGGGAGGGAGAGAAAGTAATAGGCTCTCGATGGAACAATGGAAAAGTTCAAATTTTCGACAGCTACAAATTTCAACCCAAAAGTTTCCATAGTGAACAGTATCATTTTAAATCCATCGACACATGGCTTATGGGGATATGCAGAAGGTATTACATTCTTTATTGAAATATGTCCAAATATGTCTGCCTAGAAGTACATTTTATATAGGATGTTTGTCTTAGGAAAGAAAAGAAAAAAAAAATTATGTTACTGTATTAATAGATACCATTATTTTATAAAATTCATTTATCAATATTAAAAATTGTTGTTAACCTAATATTAATATGTGATCTTTGTTTTTTTGTGGGTTTTTTTTGTTTAGATTTTTAAGTAAATGCAAATAGAAAAATAAATACAAATACAATTCAATTAAGAATATTTATTTACAAATACCTAGTCTTGTTTCTTTATTTTTAAATCATGTATAAACTTTATTTTTTTATATATATTTCATATAATTTTCTTTCTTTGGAAATTTTTAAATATTCAAGATGCTACTTCATCCATCCATCTTTTTTTTTTTTAATCATTCATTCCTTATTCTTCTTCATAGTGGTAATTTTAATAACAACATTATCATCAAACTTAACCATTAACATCATCTCACAATAATTATTGTAACAATTATTAATTTCCAGTTACTGCCCAGAGCATCCTTGGCGAAAGTACAAATTCCTTCCCGGCCGAAAGTCTATATTTAGTGTTGACGATGATGAAGATTTTATTAACGCTGATCCCGATGATGTTGATGATGATAATTCTGAGATTCAGAACTCTAAAGACTCTGAAGATCCTCAGACTTCCACTCTGCCCCTTCCTGTCTCTTCCAAATCGACTGCTGTGGAAAATGTTTGTTGCCAAAATGGAGAGAAACAGACTGATAACGTGTCTGAGTATTTACATGCAGAAATCTCTGAAATACAGATTACAAATGACAATCAGGATAAGACTATAAAGAGTCATTCTTGATGATGATAATTAAAATGATGATGATCATCAAATAAGTCTGTAATCATTTATGATGATGATAATTAAATGATGATAATAAAATAATTCTTATAATCAATGATATTATCATGCTAATCATTGATGACATCAGTTATCAATCTTATTGCCAACAGTATCAGTATCATTAATATACCATTATTGGTATATTGAATGATAATTATGATTATCATCATAGCACAGTTGATATTATCATCATCATCATCTTTACTGTATTATCTTCCTAATATAAAGAGAGTTGCCAAAATAATGACAATATGAACACTGTCCAGCACAAGATGCCTGAATAATAAGATATGTTTTTAGAAAATAGTATCTACTAAAAAACCAATGTCAGTTAAAATGATTGACAAGATCTGAAAATGGAAAGCAATTGTGCCACTTATTTATTTTTTAACAAAAATAACAATAATAGCAACAACAAAACAACTACAACCAATTTAACAACAATGAAACCACAACCAACACAACCAATATAAAGAAAACAATTACAACAAAAAGTATGCAATTTAAATCTATGTGATATTTTTATCTCATATATATAAATCTGTATATATTTTTAAATATATTTTTAATAATATATATTTGTTATTAAAAATTATATATTGTTATTCTTTTATTTTTGAAATAAATTTTAAGTGATGAAACTGAATATGGTTTCTGTAGTATTTTATTAAAGCAGCATTATACCGATGTGATTTTCCACCATTCCAATCTTTTTTTTTGTTACATTCGCAGAACTAGGTCTAAGTTTTCAAAACCATGGGGCTAATTTGAAGGCCTTTTATATAGGCACATATAGGCACATATAGGCCTGTATATATAAATGCACAGTTGATAATGCATGACCATAGCAATGTTCTTTGGCAGCAGACAGCACTTTAGCAAATGCACTGCTAAATCGATCTAATACATGAACAACATGTGCGTTTTTTGCTACTACAGCATGCCAAAACAATAACTGCAACAAATGCAAAAGAGAAACAAGAAAAAAACAATGAAAAACCAGTTTGATAAATATATTTATTTGCATTTAATTTATTAATAAAACTTTCATTTTCTCTTTTGATGTTGGTTACAGCAATTTAAGCCTATTGAGATATGTTGGCTCTGCATGTGAGTAACTGACAATTTATCTGGCTTCCTGAAAACATGTTCCAAAGCTTATTAAATTGTTCCTGTTAAATATAATTTAAATTTTTGCTCTACATTTTGTTATTTTATTGTTTAAGGATAATATATTAAGCCTTGAACAAGGAAACTGGAAGAAAATGAGAAATTCAGGATACTTCTGGTTCTAAGAAAACATTTAGAATAAAATTTATATATATTATTTTAAATTACATTTATCTAATTAATTAAGTATATATAATTTATTTTAAAAATTTTAATTAAAAATAGTATTTTTTTCATTAAAGTAACATGCTGAATGATTCAGTTTTAAAAAAGAAAACAATATTAAATTTGATTTACCTTTTTATTATTAAAAATTAGTTTAAAAAAACGTTCATCTCTTTTGTTTGTTTATTTTATATTATTATTCTGTCATCTATCCTGAAATTTTTTCTTTAAAAAAAAAAAAATGTTAATGTTATTATCCAGGAAATAGTTATAAAATCTTGGGATTTGCACATACAAATGTAAATTTCAAATTTTATAATTATTTAACTATAAAATTTAGAAAATGGTATAGAATAAATAAAATGAGTTGTTTAGTTCTATTAAATGTCACTTGTCAATAAAACCTGCAATCATACATTATTTATATGCTATTATGTTGTCATCTAGGCTAATTAAGCAAAGGTGAAACATAAAACATTTTAATAAAATAGGAATACATTTTTGACTGATTCACATTAATTTAAACAGAAGTGTCTTGTGGTTTTAATGAATCAGAGATATTAATAATAATAGTAATTATGAAGAGAGATAAATGTTAATCAATTTGATAATATCTACTTAGTTAATTAATCATTATTAATTAAGATAATATTATTAATTTTATCACATCTTGAACAGCATACAAAGATATGCTTCATAAATCATTCAGTTTAAATAACAAAAAATAGTAATAAAAAAAGAAGAAGTAATAAATGAAATAAAATATATAAAACATTAATGCCAGTGCAAATAATATTTCAGCTGACATTTAATGTCAAAAGAAGTTTACCCAGTAAACTTCACTAAATTTTATTTTATTTCCACTAATGTACAAACATTTTGACAAACAATGAAAGTTTTAATATTGACTGCAGCTGTCATTAAATAATACAGCAGATGAATCATGCAAAATGAACCATGTCGATTCTAAACAGCAGCATTGACCTGTAACTGTTACACATATGACATGCACTTGCATAACCCTAGTACATCCCATCATGCTTTGAAAATCACCATCTCTGCTTCCTCTCCACCCTTATTACTCATCAAGCAATGCAGGTAAATCAACAAAGCATGAATATATTGATTATGTTGCCCAAAAAGAAAGCTAGATCTCTGTTACTGATCTGAAATGCAATCTGCCATTTTTTTTGTGATCAGTTTTATTTTCACATAATTTTTTAATTATTTTATTTTATTACTTTTATTTTATTTTTATTTTTTTTTGAGTAATGATGATGATGATAATAGTAATAATAATAATAGACAAGAAAAAGTGATTTTGTTTGTTTTGGATATGGTTAGAAACGGCATAATTCTGTTTTTGTTTATTTTTTATGATTGAATTGATGCAATCTGTCAGATGGCCATGCAGATCTTTTCAATCACAATTAACTATTTTATGCAATTACCGAGTTCGAATTAATTATTGAGTAACAGCCACTGTTGCTATTTACTATAGTTTTGTTTTTGACACAAGACACTGAATAATTAAGTCAAACTCATTATGGGGGTTGTTACCATGCAGGGTAATAGTAGTGGGTGGAATAATCCTGTTTCTTTTATGTTTCCTTTGAACATTTTTTTCTTTCTATCTTCATGTACGTTTTAAGATTCAGTAGTGTGTGAAGGTTTCTTTTTGCTGTGTGATTATGGGATATATTTTATTCAAGTATATTACAAAATTATTGATTTTGTTATTAATTTAGTTAAATCGGAAAAAATTTCTCCAAATTTTTTTCACAAAATGTGAAAAATAGTTCTGGTTTAATCAGATTTCTTATAACCGCATATACTTTAAATTATTTATTTACCAGTAATAATGTCTGATATTTTAAAATAATGTCTTTTTCCTTTACATTTTTTTTTTTTTTTCTGTTGGAAAAGTAGGGTTAGGTTCTATTAAGTTGAATAGCTATCATTATCTTCTGAAAATGGTATGATGGGCAATGTTTTATTCAGGAATATGAAAAATACAATTTAACAAAACATAATATAACAAACTTTTAAAATCTCTTTTTGTTGCATTTTGAAAAAATATTTTAGAATTCCTTTCACAAAATTTGATTCCATATAATCAAAAATATATATTAAATTATTTATCTACCTGTAATAATGGTTACTGTTAAAACGTGATGTGTGTGTGTGTGTGTGTGTGTGTGTGTGTGTGTGTGTGTGCAACAATTATTGGTTTAATCTTCTTCTAATGGAAAAGTTGTGTTTTGTTTGAACTTTCACTTCCGTTTAGGTTACGTTTTTTTCAAACCATGTATTTTCTCATTCCATTTGTACTGTGTTTCTTCTTGTTATTTTTTCTTTTGATATTTATTTGTTTCAAAAACCCATCTCGTCAGAGACTGATCTGCTGATGAATTGTTTATTTTACACATCGGCTGAACATTGAACAGTTTTTTAGGGTTGATTGAAAACGATTGTTAAACAGGAAGTGAATTCAAATTGAATTTCATTGTCGGGTCTGTCTGATTGAATATTTTGTAATTGCCTTGAGCAAGTTGTCAATAAATTAATCTTATTTTTTGAACACATACACACAGGTTTAAAAAAATAGCCTATTTATAATTGTTTTTAAATTTTTTTATTTTTAGCCTTTAACTATAAGTACTTAAGGCTTTAAAATATATATGTGTGTGTGTATATATTTAAAAAAAAAAAAAAAAAAAAAAAAAAAAACTATTTATCATTCTTTATATATTATATATTTTTAAATATTTCAACTATTCTAATTTGTACATATATAATTAAATATAATGAATAAATGAATGAATAAATAAATGGGATAAAATATGAGGGTTACATTCAGCATACCCTGTCCCATTTTTGATGATCAGTGTTTCTTTTGTTTTAAATTACTAATTGTATACAGAATTTAAACCACACTTGTTTTCTGATATCCTTAATCAAACATACTTTGTTTTTGACGAAAGAAGAAAAACATCAACAACATAAATAAATAAAATAATAATAATAATAAAAAGTGCAACTGTAATATGCGTTAGTTTCTTCTTTGTTAAGATTAATAATAATAATAATAATAATAATAATAATAATAATAATATATGGTTCGTTTTATCATTGGGTATCTCTTGATATGCGGATAATAACTGTAACAACAATATTTTTATCTTCTTTATTAATTACTGTAATTATTTTATTTATTTGTTTGTAAATTTATTTATTATAATAATAACCAAAATTATTAAAATTTATTAAGATCGCTGCTTTATTCACTGTTACTGCATCGGCGTGACGTCTGATATCCGAATTTTAACGAAAACTCACGTTTTCATTCGGAACATTTCGTACATTGCCGCTGGATTCACGGGATAATAAAAAAAAAAAAAAACGTAATGGTACCAAGACAACACCGATCATTTGGATTTCATTTTATATTTAAGTACAGTCAAATCGAACAATTGGTTTTTTGTCAGTGTAAGTATCAGTGCTGTTTTATTGTTTAGAAAAAATTGGCCATATAAATATTTCAAGTTCTCTTTTTTTCTAGGGCTTACCCTAAGAACAAAAACTGACAGAAAGTGTAAAACTTGCCTTCGCGCCATTTTCCCCTCAAAGTTAAATTGCGGCATCATACGAATATTTTTGTCATCTGCTTTATTCAGTATACGTGGCAAATATCAGACGATTCTTCAGGCAACATTTAATTACAGATTAGTGTAGTTTTGGAGTTTTGTTTTTAGAATTATTTACCAGTTAAACGGGAAAACATTTATTATAAAATGAGGACATTTACCTCTTCATTGTTTTAAACGATTTTCCTTCGTTTGTTTTATGATTATATAACTGTAAGTAATATAAACATAAAAATTGGAAGATCTCAAAGCTCTTTCTTAAAATACACATATTTTTTAAATGAAAATGATGTATATGCAATTTTACACGGCAACATATACATAATAAAAAATAATAATAAAAAAAAAAAAATAAAAAAAACGAAAGAATTAACCAAAATCAATAATATCTGAAACATCAAAATAATCACAATACAGAAACACCTCAGTTTGACAAAAATTATAAAATAAAATTATATTTAAAATACAAAAATAAATAAAATTAATTGTTTTGAAGCAAAATTTAGTGAGACAAGTAGTTTAAAATTAAAAAAAATATATATATGTATTTTTATTTAACACTAATTCTATCATTCGGTTTTAAATAATATAAAACAGCAGATCCTCCCATATATATTTCAGAAATCATATTAACTATTTTCCTGATTGTGGAAAGGTATATTTAAATCTCCCTTACTGCTAAAATGCTTACTGAAAATTAGTATATCATAGTGACTGCAGAATTTTATATGATCAGTATTTATTATTAATTATATAAGTATTGTCAAATATCTATTACAATTAAAATGAGTTTAAAAATTTGTATTTTAATTAACAGAGGTGTATAAAATTTAAATAAACCAGTATATAATGGATTTATGCTGAAAAGGCAGTTTAAATGAAATGTTTGAAGTGATTCACACTTGTCATTTTGCATGAGGTTTTATGTTCAAATGTTTGGTATCAAAAAAAATGAAAAATACAGTGAAAAATTAACAGTATAATGGCTTTTAAATGATTACAGGTTTTTATTCAAATGTTTTATTATCATCATTTTATTTATTATTTTTTAAAACTTTATTTTTACTTGTTGGATACCTCCTAAAGCTAAGTCATAATAAATAAGATTTCTTTTCTCATTTTTCTTCTTTTTCTTCTTCATATATCTATCTATCTGTCTGCCTGTGTGCTTGTCTGTCTACCTATGTATGAAAGAAACCCTGAAAATTGTTTTTAGTAAAAATATTTATTATTCTGATCAAGTTGAAATATGTTAATCAGAATAAAATGTTCTGACACCTATACTTTGACCATTTGTGCAAAAACTGATTGTACTTTAAAGTATCTTTGAGAAGGAGGTTGATGTTTTTTATTGGCTAAATTAACAGTTGGTTGAAACCTATGAGGATGTGTTAACTTAATGACTAAGCTACTGACATAGTTAAAAAATATGGAAATGGAAATGAGTATTAATATATTTAACATCCTTAAACTTTGTTTATATTCATTATGATTAAAAATGTAAAACAGAAACAAAAATCTTAAAGTAATATTACATTTTTTGGCCTACTTGGACTGAGTAGATCACTTATTTATTTTTATTATTTTTTTAAATGAATATCATTAAAAAAAAAAAAATAATAATAATAATAATAATAGTAATACAAATTTTCAAAAATTTTCAAAAATTAAAAAAAATAAAAATAAAAAAAAATATACTTAAAGAAATATTCCTTTCCATTCCAGCACCATAAAGTGGCACCTCCTTATTATGAAAACTTGTGTAACGAGCACCCTAGCTTAAAAAGGACGAGCAGGACGTAGTATGCCAGCATCCATAGTCCTGTCCAGGTCGTGTAATATATTCGAACCTGGCATAAGCAAAACAGAAATAGTATCGCGCCTGAAGGTTTTGTCTCTGTTTGTTAAATCTGAGAGTGTAAAGTTTTTTGAACGCAAGCACAAGGTACGGTTGGCAGGTTAGTCAGAATACGATCCTCAACGTTTTGGGTCATTTTGAAAGCTCTTAGCACTAGTGAACCTGGAGTAGGGTTGTCTAGTTATTATGTTAGATGCCAGAATCAACCTGATCTAGGGTTGTCTAGTTATAATAGCCAGAATCTCTGTCTGCATCCTGTATAACTGACTAACAATAATTGATTTATTAATCACTGATAAAACAACTTTTGCTAAAATTATTGTAGTACATCAAAGGTCAGACAGGCTAGAAAAAACAAGGAGACATGATGTCTCCTTCAAAATGCATTAAAGTAAAGTGAGGTTTTTGTGAAGGCAACATGAACACAAGATTATAAAACATAACTAAAGCTGTTGTGGCGAATATAAAGATATTTTATTTCTAACATAAATATTACATACAGACTCATCATATAAATGGTAAAGATTATTTAAGTGTTTTTTTCAGATGTTTGTTTGTGATTACTTGCAGTGTATCGCTGTGAAACTCGGGCCCCAAGTCGCTTAGGTTTGTAAATTTTAATATTTACTGTACACGTCACTGACGTCCAGTCATTTGCCATATCATTTAATTCAATTTATATACAAGTTTAAGACAGCTGTTTTATTGTCAACCTCTAATCACAAAAGGAAAACAATCCATTTTTACAGCTGAGGTAATTATTTCAATTTGTAACATTCACTGCTTGAATAATGTATCTGCTTAGTTAGAATAAAATTACCAGGGGAGAGTATACAGGCCATAGTTATGATGATCTCTGCCAAAATCACTGCATTGGTTATATGTTAATTTCTAAATACAATGACTTTGATAAAATGATTGCTATTGGCTAAGCAGATATGAGCTAGCCTATGAGAATGAAGAGTACATTACTGCTTTGGTAATATGAATGCCTTTGGTAAAAAGACTGTTACTGGCTAGGCAGACGTGAGCTAGCCTATCAGAATGTCAGACACATGCATTGAAAATATTAACATGATTTGGTTGGTTTCATTGATTGTTTCTTGTATTTTTTTTTTTTTTTTTAGATGCCAGTGCAGTGTTTCTGGCAGAAAAAATAATAATAAAAATAATAAAAAAGTTTGGTTAAATGGTTGCATTTATGCAGACATATTTTGTATTGTTACAAACTAATATTTTACACTTAAATCTAAATCTGTATTCCATTCAGAATGTTTTCTGGATATCTTTCATGTTTAAAACTTTGAAACCAAAATATATATTTTAACTAACTAACTAAATAAATGAACATAATTTATAATTATTTCATTAAAAGGTTTGTAGGAAAATTAAAATTCAGGTCAGAGTGAGCCAAAAATTGAAGATTTATCAGATTAAGTCAACTGCTGGTCAGTCCATTTGGGCATTTTTAAAGTCTTTTTTAAATAACATTTTTAATTTGCTTTTTACTGCTGCCAATATAGAGTCAGTAAGCCAATTAATTTTTAAAACGTTTGAACTAGCTTATGTCCACCTAAAGATCACATTTATACTATACCCTAGAGTGCCTGCTGAAAAGATTTTAAACTGTTATATAGATAACATATATGCTCTTATACTGAACAGTATTTTCTGGATATGAGATGAGATCCCTGTAGCTCTATGTTTTAGGCCCAGATATTTATCCTCAGTGGTTCTGAGGCTGTTACTAAACTGTATTCATACACTTGTACATTTATATATCATCTGCATTTATATATCATCATCATTAAATTATCAGCCATTGGTATAATCAGGTAATGCGGATTAACGTAATTTCAAATAACTTCGACAATTATGCCATTAAAAGTGTGTAGTATTTTTGTATGCTTTCCTTGTTTCCGTGTTTTGGTTTTTCCTTTCTTTGTCTGGATGTTTTTGTTCATCTCTTTGCAGATTCTTTATAATAAAATCCATTCAAATGATATATATATATATATATATATATATAGAGAGAGAGAGAGAGAGAGAGAGAGAGAGAGAGAGAGAGAGAGAGAGAGAGAGAGAGAGAGAGAGAGAGAGAGAGAGAGAGATTGATGTGTGGTGATTTATATATATATATATATATATATATATATATGTAAACACATAAACATACTTAAATACATTTAAAGTACAATTAAAAAAGCTAAAAATAGCAGCAGCAGTCTTTTTCATGTTTTTGTTTTTGTTTTCATAATATGTAAATTAAAATATTTTTATGTAAAATTAATGTATGTGTGTATGTGTATGTGGATCCGTGTCTGTGTGTGTGTGTGTATATATATATATATATATATTTATGTATGTATATGTATATTTATGTTGTATAAACTTCTTCAAAATGAAAATAACAATAATAAATGAATGAATGAATGAATTAATTAATAAAAAATTAAAATTTAAAAACATAAACGAGACCACAATACAATTACTCCAGTCCTTGCTTCCTAACTCCCACAAAATCACAGTCTGACGAACGTTGTGTTCTGTCCCACTGACATAATTGAGCTAATCTCTGTGGATTATCATAATCTGCTGATTATTTCCACAATGGCTGCCTGATTGTGTTGTAGAAACTAAGCATTATACACACTTGGTGAGAGATTTTTCAGTTGGCAGACATTTTTTTTTTCACTCTCCTACTAACCTTGGAAATGTTCCTTATTTTGTGGGAATATAGATGTTTTTTTTAAATCCTTGGAATAGTGAAAAGTAATTTTGTGGAATATTCAGCATAAATTTATTTGAATGTTAACTTAATTTGTGGAATACCGAAAGTTAAATTTGTGGAATACCGAAAGTAAATTTGTGGAATACTGAAGTTAAATTTGTGGAATATTGAAATTAAATTTGTGGAGTGTTGAAAATAAATTTATGCAATATTGACTGCTTGGATTATGTCAGTTAGACATTAAGGACAGACAGAAAGTGAAAATTAAATTTTTCTTTCTTGGTTTGGTTTGAGTATTTTGTGGATGTTTCCCTGATGATTAATGTGTTCATGGCTGTTGGTAAGTTGTATTTATGAATAAATAAATTTTTGTTTACTTACTTACATATATACACGTTTGTATGTATGTATATATGTGTGTGTGTATGTATGTATATGTGTGTGTTTATGTATGTATATATGTGTGTGTTTATGTATGTAAACTGTTGGTAAGTTGTATTTATGTATTTTTGTATATATGTGTGTGTATGTATGTATATATGTGTGTGTATGTATGTATATATGTAAACTGTTGGTATATGTTGTATTTATGAATAAATATATTTTTGTTTATGTATGTAAACATATTTATGAATAAATATATTTTGTTTACTTATTTACATATATACATGTGTGTATGTATGTATATATGTGTGTGTGTATGTATGTATATATGTGTGTGTGTATGTATGTATATATGTGTGTGTGTATGTATGTAAACTGTTGGTAAGATTTATGTAAGTATCAATATATTTTTGTTTACTTACATATATATGTGTATGTATATATATATATGTGTGTGTGCATATGTACATATGTATCTTTGTATATATGTATGTACATATGTGTGTATGTATGTGTGTGTGCATATGTACATATGTATCTTTGTATATATGTATGTATATATGTGTGTATGTATGTGTGTGTGCATATGTACATATGTATCTTTGTATATATGTATGTACGTATGCGTCTTTGTATGTATGTATGTACATAGGTATGCATGCATGTACATATGTATCTTCATATGTATGTATGTGTACATATATATATACATATATATATACATATATATCAAATTACCAAAATACATATGTATGTGACTCTTAAGTGCTCAGGGACAGAATATTGCATAAACAAATAGCTGTTATATGTCATGTTCATATGTTATGCATGTTTATAAAAGCTTGTTCACATACACACATATTTATAGATGAATACACAAACACAGAAACACACATACTGATAGATGTACACATAAACATGCACGCACATATACATATAAGCAAATAAAAATGCATAGTAACTGAGTTTATTTATTTAGGAACATAATGCTGTTCTGGTAGTATTCATTAAGCTATTTCTCATTCTAGTGCTACTCTGCTGACTTAATACCTGTAAATTGTTGTCTGTGTGTATGTGTGTGTTTATAGGTATCTGCAGGCATGCATATTAGTGCAAGAGTGCGTTTGTACATGTGCATATGTGTGCTTATATTTGTATTTTTGTATGGATGTGTAAGTGTATGATTTGTTGGTGTATGAAAATGTATGTGTATAAGCATGCATGTTGATGTTATGTCTGCATATGTCTGTTTGTTTGTATATATGCATGTGTGTATGTATTCATAAATATAAATATATATATATATATATATATATGTATGTGTATGTATGCTTACCTATATGTACATGTGTTTTGTGTGTGTGTGTGTGTGTGTGTGTGTGTGTGTGTGTGTGTGTGTGTGTGTTGATTGGCATATATTAATGTGATTTATGATATTTCTGATTTTATTTACAAATATATACCTACTTACTGGTATTTGTTAATGTTGTAACTATAAATAATTAGTTAATTTCCATAAATCTGATTATTTCATTTGAAGAAAAATGTTATGAAGTGAAAACATGAGAGAAGCAAAGTGGAAAAGAATAACTAACTGAAGATAATAACAGCTTCAGCAGAAAAAGCAGTGGTGTTTTATTATTTTATAAAATTAGTAATAGTAGCAGCTGTAATAGTAATAGTAATAGTTATAAAAGTAAGCAGTAGTAATAGTAGTAGCTATAATAGCAAGCTGTAGTAATAACTGTATGAATTGTATTAAAGAACAACATTTGTGAAAAAAATACTGACTTGCTTAATATTCATAGATTACATTTTTGATGTTTGTGAAGCCTACCAGTTGTTGCTTTGATCTGATGGATGGTTTTATCGTATTTTTAATAATTGATTACACTTCTAGTCCTGCTTTGAATAATGAGGAATAACATCACATAAGCTCAATGCAAAGCATTAAGCCAAGATCTTACACAGTCCACAGCTGTCTACAAGCATTGTGACAAATAATGGTACCACCCAAAAACATCTTTTGTTTCCCCCCCACACCATATTTTGTTTCATATAATGATAGGAATAAGTGCTGACATCACATGAAGGTGCACTCAAAAGGCATTTAAAGGTGTTAGAATTCTCCATAAATTTTCCAAATGACTGGCCAACATAACAATCATGGAAGCAATTTCTTAACTGCATAATTTAAAAAAAAAAAATTATTGATAATGCGAAAAATACATCTGTATCTTTATTTTTTCAAACTGATTTAGTTTATAAAATAATTTTGAAGACCAAATTTTTCAGTTGGTTCCTACAGGTTTAAGTAGCTAAGGTATCTAATGTAAACAATAAAAGTTAATGTGGAAAATGTACAGACATGGATATTTTTTGTTAAAATGTGATCCATTAAAAATGATGATGATGATGATGATGATACCTACCATATCTATAATTAAAATGAGTTTTTTTTTTTTTTTTTTTTTTTTTTACCAGCTGTCAGTGGAGTAATGTTTTTTTTTTCATCTTTTGGGTTATGTTTGTGCATCTTCAACAGGATGAATGGTCAGTTGGAACAACAAATTGACTCAGACTAAAAAAAATTAAAAAAAAATTAATCCTAATCCATTTTCTTCCTTTTCTTCATCAATTCAGCTATCATCTGAATATATTTGACAAATACAAAATGTCTGACAGACTGAGACTAGCATTTCTCAAAAATTCAGAACTAACAAAAAAAAAAAAAATGCTTTGGTTGTTGCACTTTGATAGTAATACTGATAGTAAAATAACACATGTAACAGTAGCAATGTAGAAATATAATGTTACAAATAATGTTGTATACTTTTGAAAGAGCAGTATTATCTGCACAATACAGTAACATGAGTATGCATATTCATGTACATGAATATTTACACAAACATACACAGACACATATAGATGCAAACAAACACACACACACACACACACACACATTAATACAAAGACACACAAAGACACTCCCTATCCTTAAGATTAACACTCGGCTATGGCATTGCTATTTATAGACAAGCAGATAGGTTTTTTTTATCAGAAGGACCAAGTGACTGCCAACAACAAAGCAGTGACTTGCTAGCACAGGCACCCATCATGCACAGCTACTGGTAACCATAGATGAGACCGACTGTTTAGTAAACAAACCTTTACATTACCACGGTTAAAACTGTCTCCCTCTTTACGTTCCAAACTACCATTTGACAATGTCAGGCACTGTTGCGCCATTGTTATATGCATTTTTAATTTTAACAGCTGCCTGTCTATAAAACGTTTAGCAATAGGCTGAGAGAGAAAGAGCGAGAGAGAGAAAAAAAAAGAACAAGAAAACAATAAACCCCATACTAACCAGCCGTACATTGCATGTCTCTGTGTATTTGGGATCTGTCGGTGAAAACCAATACTTGTTGTGTATTTGTTCACTGTTCTAGTCTGGTGCCTGGTGGTGCTGGTGCTTGTGGTGCCTATTAAAACACATACCTATTATTATTTTTTTTTATTTATGTTTTTTTTTTTCTTCTAAAAAAAAAATCCCTTTTGTTATTTTCATACGAGTCCTAGTGTTCGGAGTATAATATTTGTTGAGTTTATTGAGTGAACTATGATTGTACTTTTGCACCTGCGATTTTGTTGATTGGTGTTACCTATGTCCACAAATACTGGTAGGTAAAACTATTCTTGTTGTATTAATGACATGTTAATATGATGTTTTTTAATGCTACCTGTTAATGTTTCTGAGACTGTTGTTATTCTTTCTGTTACTGTGTAATTGTTGCTCCTGTTTTTGCTGTAATTATTATTATGTTATTATTATTACTACTACTACTACTATTACTACTACTACTACTATTATTTGATTATTATTATTATTATTACTACTACCTTTATTACTGCTCTATTATTCTATTATTATTATTAAAACTACTGCTGTTATTTTTCTGTTATTATTATTATTATTATTATTATTACTATTATTATTATCATTATTACTATTACTATTATTATTATTATTATTATTACTATTATTACTATTATTATTATTATCATTATTACTATTACTATTATTATTACTACCACTATTATTATTATTATTATTATTATTATTATTATTATTATTATTATTATTATAGTTGGTGATAGCTGAAATAACTAAAATAAAAATCACTATTATCGTATTAACATATTTTAGTTTATAATAATTTTGGTAAAAACATGGTTATGTAATCAATAATAACTACTGCTGTTACCAGGGCCACAACAACTACTACTACTTCCATTATTGTTGTTGTTGTTCTTATTAACTCCTAATATATTCGGCACTATTCATACTACTAATTACTAGTACTACTTATTATTCCTATTCTGTTATTCTTATTCTTATTATCATTATCATTATTGTTATTGTTGTTTTTGTTATTTATTATTGTTATTATTAACAGTAGTAGCAGTTGTAGAGTGATACTGCTACTTCTACTACCACTATTATTATTACTTTTATTAATATTATTATTGTTATTTATAATAATCATCATCATCATCATCATTAGTCATCATTTCAGCTTTAATTGATGAAGTTAGAATTTTTTTTTTTTTAAATGATTTATTATAAAGAATTATATTAAAAATTAATATTATTTTCTGTTTAAACACAGTAAACAGGCATAAAAAATGACAGACATAAAAAATCTTTAAAAAAAAAAGGATTCAGTTTATTTTCCATTAAGGATATTGTGTAAGCACTTTCCCATGTACAAGGCAGCACTTACCATAACATTTGATGCACAGTGAAGGATAAACTGCTAAGAAGCTAGAATTTGATTTTAGGTGTGTGTGTGTTTGTGTGTATGTGTATGTGTGTGTTTGTGTGTGTGTTGTGTGTGTTGTGTGTGTGTGTGTGTGTGTGTGTGTGTGTGTGTGTGTGTGTGTGTGTGTGTGTGTGTATGTGTGTGTGTGTGTGTGTGTGTGTGTGTGTGTGTGTGTGTGTGTGTGTGTGTGTGTGTGTTTGTGTGTGTGTGTGTGTGTGTGTGTGTGTGTGTGTGTGTGTGTGTGTGTGTGTGTGTGTGTTTGTGTGTGTATGTGTTTTGTGTGTGTGTGTTTGTGTGTGTTTGTGTGTGTGTGTGTGTGTTGTGTGTGGGGTGTTGGTGTGTTTGTGTCTGTGATGTGTGTGTGTGTGTGTGTGTGTTGTGTGTGGGGGAGGGTGGCTATGTGTCTAGAGGTGTGTGTGTGTGTCTGATAGACAGACAGTGAGAGTGTGTATGAGGATGGGTGAATGTGTATGTGTATTTGGATGAGGAGTGTGGATGTATGTGTAATGGTGTGTAAGGTGTTCATTTGTGTTATGTGAATGGATGGATGATTGTGTGTGTGTGTGTGGTGTGTAGGATACTGTGTATTTGTGTTATGCATATATGTGTAAGTGTGTGTGTGTGTGTGTGTGTGTGTGTGTGTTTGTTGTTTTGGTTCATATAAACTACTTTATTATACTTCATTTATGTAAGCCAGTAGTTCAAGTTTTGAAATATTCATTTATGAGTTTGTGTACTTGAATCAGTCAGCAGTAGACTTCCATTTATACCAGCAGTTTGTTTAAAACTTAGTCTTTTATTTATTTATTTATTTACTTATACTTATTTATTTATTTATTTATTTATTTATTTATTTATTTATTTATTTATTAATTAATTAATTAATTAATTTATTTATTTATTTATTGATTTATTAATTAATTAATTTCTTTATTTATTTCTTTCTTTATTTATTTCTTTATTCATTTGTAATATAAATTACCTGTTGATTATGTGAAGTTTTTAATGTTATTTAATTTATCTTTTAAATCAGCAAAGAGCTGTGAATAGTTAAGTTATGACACACTTCACGTGGATGACTTCCATAGATCCTAGCAGTAAGATGATACCCAGAAGCTCTCGAGACTTGTTTGTTAATTCCTTGAAAAGAGGAAATCCGCTTAGTGAACAAACTGCTACAGTTACACACAGACATGCAAAGAGACATACAGACAGACATAGGCACACCCATGTACAGACACACAGAAAGAGATACTGACAGAGAAAAACAAACAAACACACACACACAAAAAAACAGAGACACACATATGCCAAAACATTCACATGCACCTATACATACAGACATATACACACACACACACACACACACACACACACACTCATATATAACACATACAGACACACACATTTACATACAGACACACACACACACACACAAACACACACATATACAGACATACACACACACACACACACACATATACAGACAGACACATACACAGTGTTTAATGTCATGGATCACAGCAACAAACCTCAGTGGTGTATCAAAGTGCCAATTTTCTGTTCTAGCCTGAACTCCTGTGTCATATAATCATGGGTTTTTTCCCCCTGTCTGTGGCAAGCTGTGCATATCAAAGATCTTGCATGCTGCTAGTTAATTAATGTTACCTGTGTCACCAGGGTGTTTTTCTTTTCAATGTTTCTGTAAAAAGGTATTCATTATGTACGTAACAAGCCATTTATCTGGCACCTTGCAACTGCTAAAGTGAGATTGATATCAGTAAAAAGTTATTGTTTGATATATATATATATATATATATATATCCCTCCCACCCCAAAAAAAAAGAAAAGAAAAAATAAGTAATATAGCAAAACCTTGCTGTTTGATAGTTAATAATTATCCGTTAATACAATGATGAAACAAAAAAGATATATTTATTTAATCATATTCTCTGCACATTTTAATCCACTGTAATGTTTGGTCATACTTAAAGTTTATGATCATATATAAAATGAGAGAAATATAACTGCTGTTTTATTATGGATTAATAAATATTATTATGACCTTTTTTGAAAAAATTTCATTTTCGTACAGAAAGAAGATATGTTTATTTAACGACATACATTTTAATCTGCTGTTTCTTTATGTCATACTTAAGATTTATGATCATAACTAAATTGAGAGGCATCAACCATATTATTATAGTCTTGTCAAGAAAATTCATGTTAATGTGTTAGTATGATAACGAATGAAAGAAGATATATTTATTTAACTACATACTCTATACAATTTTAAATCCACTATTAAGTCATGCTCAAGGTGCATGAAAGTTGAAACCTTCCTCATTGTATTATAGCTAATAATTCTACATTAATATGATAATGAAAGAAAGAAGATATATTTAACAATTTACTCTGTATATTTAATTCCACTATTAAGCCATGTCATATTGAATGTTTGTGATTGTAAACATAATGAGAGGAATTCACCTAATAATTAATATTATCAAAAACTGTCAACAAAACGAATAAAAAAATAAATTTAAAAAAAAAGTCTGTATTTCAGCAGTGTGTTTATGGATTTCAGAAACTGTATACTTACAAGATGAAAATGGCTTCATTATAAATTTAAATAATTGCTTTCTGTCCAGTAACTGTATACTCAATGCATTTCCTTTTGTGAATCCATATTTGGACATTGTTCTAATGACTGCTATTTTTTATTTTAAAATCATTAAAAAATTCTCTCTCTCTCTCTCTCTCTCTCTCTCTCTCTCTCTCTCTCTCTCTCTCTCTCTCTCTCTCTCTCTCTCTCTCTCTCTCTCTCTCTCTCTCTCTCTCTTTTCTCTTTTTATATATATATATATATATATATGTGAATGGATGGATGGACGTGTGTGTGTGTGTGTGTGTGTGTGTGTGTATATATATATGTATGTTTATGTTAAATATTTTCAAATGTTACCAAAACCATACCTTTTTCTGTTTATCGTATTTCAATCTAATAAATTAATTTTAAAAATAATTTAATTTTATTTAAATTTAATAAATTAATTTTAATTTAAACTTTTCTCAGATAATTCAGAAGCTGCAGATTCTGCTGATTCGTGTCAGCAAGATGACAGTGCCAAGGCAGCTAAAAGTGGAAGTGGGGGGGGAGGCAAGAAGACTCCTGGTGGCAAGGTGACGAAACCACAGTTCTGTAGTCTTGCAAGCAACATGATGCCAAGCTTTTACATCGGAGGAGGAAATGGCGTCAGCCTGTAAGTGCAGAATTTATTTTTTATTTGATTTTTTTTTCATCTTTTTTTTCATCTTTTTTTTTTTTTAATTTGTTTTAATTTTTATTTTTTTTTTGTGTTTCTTTAATATTTATATTCAAAATTGTTCTCTTAATTTTTATGGGATTTTTTTAATATTTATTTTCAAAATTGTTCTTATATTTCTATGTTTTTGGTTGTTTTTTTTAATATTTATATTCAAAATTGTTCTTTTAATTTTTTGGTTTTTTTTTTTATTTTCAAAATTGTTCTTTTATTTTTATGGGTTTTTTTTTTTTTTTTTTTAAATGTTTGTTCATCTTTTTAAAATTGTTCTTTTAATTTTTCATTTATTTTTATATTTCTTTTTTTCTTTTTTAATATTTAGTTTTCTTTTTAAAAGTCTTCTTTTCTTTTTAAAATTTTTAAAATTAATATTAATTTTTAAAAATTTGCTTTTCTTTTAATTATTTCATTTTCTTTTTCAAATTGTACTATTTTGTTTTTTCTCTGTCTTTTGTTTTTATTTGGTTTAAAATTTTTTTTTATTTTCCTTCATTTCAAGATGTTAAAGTAACCCCATACCTTTTTGTTATGAATAAACAAGAGAAATAAAATTTGTATACTTCCACATTAGCAACCAGTAAAAGACCAATGAAATATGTCTTGATTCTTCCAAGTAATATAAATTATAACTTGGAAGTATCAGATGTATTCAGACTGTTAACACAATCAGTATATATATATATATATACACACACACACACACTGAAGTTAGAAAAGTCAGTTTTGTTTAGGAAATTTATTAAATCTAAATAAGCTACTTAAACTTTATCCATTGCTCTACAAAGTGTAGCTTTTATATTGAGCAGATAATTTTTCATTTTGTATTTATCTGCAAACATTAAAAACCTTTTTCACATATCTTGTAATGGCACATGAGGTATACTTAAGCATTTGAAGAATGAAAGCAAGTTGGAAAAAAAGAGCAACATCAATAGTAATAATGATAAACTGTCGTTTACAGTTTGGATTGTCAGTGAATTACTCATAGAGAAAAATCAATTCTGTTGTATATTTTTTTCATTATGTTTTCTTTTCCTTTTATCTTTCGTCAGTTTATGCACTAATCTGTCCATTGATTCCTCAACCCATTCATCCATTATATCAACCAATTCACCTATTATATATCAACCCATTCATCTATTATAATCAATCCATTCATCTGTTTATATCAACTGAATTTTCTTGAGTGAAAACCACTTACGCCTCTATTTATCAATCCATTCATGTTCAGATTCATCAATTAACCATCAGCCAACTCAGAGATTATTCCATCTCTGTCAGTTTTATCCATCATCCATTTTCCCCACATGTGCTGGATCCTTTTTCCCTTTTCATTTGTTCGTCCATCCATCCATCCATTGATTCAGTCCATGCATCCATTCATCATCCATTATCCAGTGTGTATTCATTAGCCTCTGTATATTCATCCATCTGTTTATCTGTCTATTTGTTTATCTATCTATCTATCTATCTACCTATCTATTCATTTTGTTATTTAAATAAATCTAATTTTAAATACATACCTGAACGCAAATTGTAATAAAACAAATTTAATATAAAAATAAAGTACTATTTGCTTATATTTCCTATAATGAACATTTTCTTTAAGAATAGATACTATAACATGTGTATAAAAAATTGACACTGTAAAACTTGTATAAATATTCATGTGTGAGATTTTTGTTTATTTTGTTGGTGAGTGGGAGTCAGTGTACATACTTGAAACACCTGTGTTTTACCTGTATCTAACTGTATCTACCTGTACCTATCTCTATGTGTGTGTACATAAACTTCACCTCAGTAAAAAAAAAAAATATTCAGGCAAATATTGTGAGCTGTTTTATATTTGTATCAAATAACTTCACAAAAATATTTTCCCTTTTATTGTCATTGTTATCTATGAAATGTCCATTTTGATAGTTCTCTGAAATGTTTGATTAAACTCATTTTTAAAAAAAAAATCTAGTTAATTAAAAATGTTCCTTTTATTTTTGAAGTTTGAAGTGTCTTGACATTTATTATATATACTTTTAATAACATTTTTTTTGAATTCTATTATTTTCATTATTTCTTTATTTTATATAAATACAGACATACTATATCTTATGATTTATTTATTTATTTATTTATATTTTTTCATTCTGCTCTTTATGTATTTATCTTTCTTTTTTGAAATCATTGTATTTTCCTTTTTCCTTTACATGTATACTTACATACAGACAGACACAGACATACACACACACACAGTATCTTATGATACATTTCAATAAATTTTTAATTTTTGTTTTGTGTTTTATTTCAATATTTAAATGGTACTGATTTATTAAAGTTTCAATTGTTATTTTTGTTATTCTTCTTCATTTCTTTTACATTTCTTTTTTTTTTTTTTATATTTACTTTTGTTCTTTTCTCTAACGACATTAATCTCTTATTTCATTTGTTTAACCGTATTCACATGGCGAGATATTTTTTTTTAATCACCAACCACACAAACTCTTCTAGGGCCAAGCATCTTTTTCTTGTGTACCTTTATCTCACCCCCCCCTCTGACCTTTACCTGTGTCAATATCCAGGTACAGGTAGGTGGATGTAGGTTTGTGTTTGTGAAGGATCTCAGTGACTCGGAGAGGTACAAAAATGTCCATCCTACTTGTGAAAGTGGTTTTACCTGGAACATTGGTGGAATTAATCATCAACATTTTTGTGTCAAGTCAGGCTTCGAAATGTTTGCTTTTTTTATAAAAAAATAAAATAAAATAAAATAAAACCCTTTTTTTTTTTATATATAGAATCTTCCCACCTAAAAAGCAAATATATATATATTTATTTTATTTTTTTTTTTTTTTTTTTAATTTTGGGTTTTGTGTGCATAGTATAGGGTTATTTTTTAATCTGATGTGTCATTGAGTGAAAAGGTTGACCAGAAAGTGTGATCCTGGTATAAAGAAGAAAAAAATAAATAAAGAGAACATTCGTAAATCCTAATTACGTAGCTTTTCATGTTACAGTTGATTCATCTGTCCATCCATTTATCCATGTATTCCTCCACCCATCTGTCCATTCAATACAAATTTATAATATTCAATCCATTTTTCCATGTAATTGTGATTTACATCTATCTGTCCATCTGTCTGTTTTTCCATCCATCCATGTATTTGTAATTTGCTGTAATACACTCATTCATTCATCTGTCAATCATTCATTCTTATTGTTTCTCTCCCTTTCATTCTATCTGCCCATTGAAAGAGTTAGAGATGAAAAATGTGTCTCTCTCTTCTTCTGATGATCCTATTATTATTTGTCAATTTTTTATTTATATAATATTCTTATCATATAATTTGATAGTCATTATTATTATTATTATTATTATTATTATTATTTATCAGTTTTTAATTCTGATATTTTTTTTATATAATTAGATAATTATTGGGTTTTTAATATTTATTTTTGACCATTTCTGAATAGAAGCACATTTCTTATTTATTATTTATATCTTTTAAAATTTTTATTGTTCAGTATTTTTAATTTAATTAATTTCTGTGTTAAACGGTTTTATAATTACTGTTGTTTTTATTAAAGAAATCTGAAATAGATAAACATAAAATTATTTTTATCTATTTCAGATTCTTATTTATTAATTTATCAGTAATTTTTTTGATTTGATAAATTTTTTCTTAAACAATTTTATAATCACTGTTGTTTTTTTCAGTTTTTTTTTTTTTATCTATTTCTAATATTTTTTTATTTTTTATTTAGATAACATCTTTATTTTGATAATTATTTGATTTTGATTTTGATTTTTTTTTTTTTTTAATTTAGTTAATTTCTTTATTTTGGTAATTATTAATATTTTGATTTTGATTTTATTTCAGAATTGAGGCTCCACTTCTGGCTCTAGGTTGGAAGCGAACGTCAGATAAATACGATGAAAAATTTCGGCTCAAATGGGTTGAGTGCAAGAGCAAGATAAACTATGCAGCATTTAAAGAAGGTTTGTTTGTAACCATGGCAACCATTATATATATATATATATATTATTTATTTTTTGCTACTTTCATAATGAGTCTACTACTAATCTGTTAACAAAGTCTAACAAGCAAAATGCACTTTGCTGCATTTAGAGAAGGTTTTGTATGTAACCATAGCAACCATCTGATTTACTCTTCTAAAAATGAGACTAATAATCTATACACACACACTAGAACAATATTTTTTATTATTTCTTATATCTATTTACCGTAGAACCTTTATTTTTTTTAAACATCTTAGAAAATTTATATTTGAGGATTAGATTTTGGATTTTATAAGATGATGTTCTATACCAGATAATCCAGGAGTTAATCATTTTCAGAATAATTCTTTGTCAGTGGTGTATATAACACACATACACACATGCACACACACACACACACACACACACACTTGGTAACCATAACAATATCACCAAACTGAGCTCATACCTGGAATTACAGTAACCATGGCATTAACTGTTTCTGATTTTCGAAACAGACCTAAGTATGCTTAGTGCTGTAATTTTCCAAATCCATTTTGTGTTCAAACTTTTAAATTATGGATCTAACATGCTTCAAACTAATTAACTGTAAACTATTTTGATCATGCAAGCCTGTTTGGAAAAACTGAAAATGATGGATGGGAAATTGATGGAAGGTGCATTTTATAAATAAGTTAGTAACCACTATAGAAATTTGCATGACCGTTTATGCAATGTGTATCATGTAATTAGTTCTGGCCTTGTTTTGTCCGTAATGTTTGAAATAAAAATACTAGTTTTCCTAATGATGGAATATTTGTCTGGGTGGGGGTCTATATAAAAGAGGTGTGGTCCTTTGTTTCTCTCAGACTTGTTATTTTAAATACTTACTGTTAATGTTGAGAATATTTATAAATAAAGGTTCATTTGTCTCAGATTCTTTTTTCAAAATATCTAAGGATATTTTAAAATCAGGATTAAACTTATTTATTTTAGAATCTTTATTCTAAATTTCTTAGGAATTTTTATTAATGAAATATATTTATCATAAAATCTTTATTCTAAACATCTAACAAATTGATTGGTGCAGCATTTAATCAGTCAGTTTTAAGAGTGACAGGTACTAGGATCAAATTCCCAAACTGGCTGTCACTCCAATAACTGGGAGGTATCTATTACAAAGCTCTTTTCACTTGTAATTCTTTTAACAATACAGTTGTCATTGAATAGAAAACTCAGGTGTCTGTATTTTACCTGCCTGATTTAGACAGGCTTTCCAGGACCTTAACAGGTGTAAAGCTCATTTGAAATGTTCAACAGATCGATTATAATGAATTCCAGGTTTCACCAACAGCACATATTTTTTTAAATTATTTTTTCATAGTTTTAGTTTTTCTCTTTTAAAACCTTTATACCTTCCTGGTGTGTGAAGGATCTTGAAAAACAGGATGGCATATTTAGCTTGTTTTGTATGATTAATATCCTGAATATTAAATTAGTTTCGTTGTGAAAGAAGAAAACTCCATAAATCTGTCATTTACCTGTGAAAAACAGGAGGGGTTAAATTGTATTGTCTGATAAAATGTAGCATGGTAGAGATAATTAGAGTAATTAATTATTAAAATTCCCTGTGAACTGAACTTTGATTTTTCTATATGCATGAAAGGCAGGTAAAAGTAGATGATGATGATGATGATGATGATGATGATGATGATGATGATGATGATGGTAGATGATGATGACAATTGTAATGATGAAAAAGTAGAAGAAGTGGTTGAAATAATTCATCAAAATATTCGGATAAAATTTATTGCTGCAAACAGATTTTTGATTTCTATAAACACATATGGGGCATGAAAAACTGAAGTAGGTAAATAAATAAATAAATAAATAAATAATAGGAAAAAATATAATAATAATAATAATAAAAATACAACTACAACAACAACAGTAACAATAACAAAAGTAACAACAAAAGTATTTTGAGAAATAAATAGGAAAAAGAAAAGCATATAAAATAAATGAGATATAAATTTTTGGTAACTAGAACATTAAAAAAAAAAAAAAAAATTCTAACAGAAAATCTTAAATAGTTTATGCATAATCTGGCCGAGATGGCCATTTAAATCTGTTCAGTTTAAACTTACATAGCATTACCCACACATAAACACAGGGCATTAACTCACAGTCTATGACATAAGAATTACAAATGCAGAGAGCGTGATAAAGTTATTTATGGGGTCTGTAGGCAGTCAGGCGTGACTGCATTAAAGCTTATTTTATTATTACTTCTTGGGGTGTTCTGTTCAGGTTTCATGATTTTGTTTATGATTTAACACGGGTATTTCAACTTTGTGCATTGCAAACTAAAAAAAATGTATAGAAATGTTTGTAATGAAAAGATCGAGACGATAAAAGTGGAGAATTTAAATGGTTTGTGTGTTGTGCATGTGATAAAGAGCAAAGCATAAATGAAGAATGATATATATTTTTTTTTTTATCCTGGCTCAAATAGAAAATTATTATCTGCTGAAAAAGAAAGAAATAATGTGTTTTTTTTTTTTTTTTTTTCATTTTGGTTTTGGTTCACTTCAGTTCATTTTAATACTAAAAAGTAGTTATATTTTTTGGGTAAAGAGCAATAGGTAAATGAAGAATATATTTTTTATTTTTTTGACCAAGGTTCAAACAAAATTATTACCTGTTAAAAAGAAAGAAGGTTTTTTTTTTTTTTTTTTTTTTTTTTATCCTTACTTCAATTCATTTTAATACTAAAAGTAGTTACATGTTTCATAAAACATTCTTGGGAAAGTGGTTTGTTTGGGAAATAACTCTATTGATGTATTGGAAAGAATTGATCCTATGACGGATTAATCCTGAATCACAGTCAGTTTCAATGAATGAAAGCATTTCAGTCTAACTACACCTTTACACACATGCACACACACACACACACATGCACATGCACATGCACACACACACACACACACACACACACTCACACCACTACTACTTTTTGATTTTCTCTGTTACTGACAAAAAGGTACTTCCAGTTTTATACAGTTAACATAATAAATACATGTATCAAACAAGTTTACAGCTCTAACTTATACCAGTTATTTTTAACACACATCAAAGTTAAGCCAACATGTATTTTTATAACTCATATTTATTGCAGATTTGTGCAGAGTAAATCTTTGTCTAGCTTTATAAGCTGGTTATTATTACTGTAAACCCTCTGATGTTTGTATCTTAACAGTACTATACTTAGATTATTATTACTGTAAACCTTCTGATATTTGAGTCTTAACAGTACTATACTAAAGATTATTATTACTGTAAACCTTCTGATATTTGAATATTAACTACTATACTATGATTATTATTACTGAAAATCTGATATTTTAGTGTAACAGTACTATATACTATGATTATTATTACTGTAAACCTTCTGATATTTAAGTCTTAACAGTACTATACTATGATTATTATTATTGAAAACCTTCTGATATTTGAGTTTTAACAGTACTTTACTAAAGACTATGATTACTGTAAACCTTCTGAAATTTGAATATTAATAGTACTATAATAGTACTTTGATTATTATTACTGATATTTGAATCTTAACAGTACTATACTTTATGTTTACTGTAAACCTTCTGATATTTGAGTCTTAACCATAAGATTACTGAGGAAGATTTTTGCCTATGATCCATCATACTTTGGATCTTATGTTTGTCTGAACAAATTTCCTGTAAGCACTGTATACACATATATACATTTATCAATTATTACATACAATTAATCTTTGTTAATAATAAAGTATAAATACTAATGTAATAACTTGATAAACCTTGCCATTTGTTCTACTTATTTTTCTTATTTCTTGTTTCTTTTCCTTTTCTTTCTTTTTTCTTTCTTTCTTTCTTTCTTTCTTTCTTTTTTTTCTTTTTTTTTTTTTGTGGGGCAAAGTTAAAAATGACTGACACTTGTCAAAGTCCATACACTGACAGTTTCAAAGGTACACTTTGAAATCCTGTCTGATCTCTTCTTATACCACTACTATTGTTAAATCTGCTGAATTAATGATGTTGACAATGAATAGTATTCAAAGTTAATCAGAAATGAGAGTATTTGTAATTTGATTTATCTGGCTATCATCACACTCATATTTTTTTAATATATATATATATTTTAGTTTGAAAATATATTTATGAAAATTATATATCTTCATAAAACATATATTTTAAAACTTTATTATTGTTGTTGTTGTTGTTGTTACATTGTTGTATTTATTATCATTAATAGCATTATTATTATTTTTACTATTATTATTTTCATTGTTATTATTTATTATTATTACTATTATTATTATCATCATCATTATCAACATTGTTATTATTTATTATTATTATTACTATTTTATTATTAGTAGTAATATATTATTATTTTTATTATTTTTACTATTATTATTCTTATTATCATCATCATCATCATCATTATTATTATTATATTTATTTATTTATTATTATTATTATTTTAAATGATTTGTTTCCTTATAACATCTGTCAAAGTCACAGACTATAAATTCTCGTTTACTCTTTCCACTGTGTTTAAGAAAACAGTCTGTAAATATGACACTTTACAGAAAAACATCAAACAGCCTCACAGAGTTACTGATCATTATTAGTGAAAGCTTCAAATCATTGCTCCTCAACATTAAATGTAAACCATCTGGTTATCAACCATCTATTTGTCAGTCATTATTTTTTATTTTTTTTTATATGTGCAGCATGGTTGTAAATGAGAGGAAAATCTCTTTGTTATTTCAGAATGTCTGTTTTTGAAAATGTAAAATTAACTGAACAAGATGTAAATTATTACATTCACAGATGTACATACATACATACATATATATATGTCTCTATATATATATATATATATTTATATACATGCACATGTACACACACACACACATACATATACATACATATACATATATTTACACACACATATACACACACACACACACACACATACACACATATACATACATACACATACATACATACATATATACACACATATACACACACACACATACACATATATACACATATATATACATACATACATACATACATACATACATACATACATATATATATATATATATATATACACACACACACACATACACATACACATATACAACATATATATTATATATATATATACACCTCCATAAATACCCACTCACTAGCTACTTATTTTATTACTGTCAGATATTTCATAGTTTACCATTTCCTTCTGTTTATTTGATATTCATGGCTTATGTGGTATTTATTCTGCTTCATTCTACTGTACGTATTATTTATGTCAGTTTCTGTATTGTGTTAATTATTTTATGGTTTACAGCACTTTACACTGTCACACTGCTTAGTTACAGTTGCTATGACAGTTTTCCACTCAGTTTGATACTACAAGTTTTATTGCCTTCCTGCCCTTTTGACCAGCCCCACTGGCGATTAATACCTCTCCCTGTCTATAAAACTATAATCATTAATTGTCATTTTATTCACTTAGCTGTCGGTCGTTCTTTCCATCCATCCATCCATCCATCCATCCACAAGCTCATTCTGTCTCTCGTTTTGCCGTTCTTTCTGTCGTTTGCTTGGGTTTAGCCTTCATGTCATTTTGTTTGTTTAGTGTTATTCATTCATAAAATGTATATATATCATTTCAATCATTTAGCATCATTCTGTAAATTTGCATCTATCATTTCAATCATTTGGCTTCATTCTGTGATTTCATTCATTTATTTTTAATATTATCAATCACATCAATCATTTGGCATCATTTTGTGGTTTCATTCTTTCTGCTATTCTATCTGTCACTTTTTAAATATTTCCTTCTTTCAATCCATTTTTTTTTTTTAAAATTATTTTATTTCATTTATTTAACAGTTCTTCTTTGTTTATATTTAATATCTCTGGTATTATATATGAAAGTTTTTCTGAACATTTTGTTCTCTTTCTTTTAGCTTTCTTTTAGCTTTCTTATTTCTGTAGATTTATCTTTCATTTCAGTTAGTCATCCTTCTCTCCATTACTCAATTTGTTACATTCAGTTATCATTCTATCCATTTTTATTTATTATTATTATTATTATTATTATTATTTATATATATATATATATAACAGTTCTGGGTGGTTAAAGCCCTTATACAAACTAACATGCCCATCTACTTTTAATCAAAGTCCATCCATCTGTTGATCCTAGAATATTCTTTACAAAAAATCATGCATTCATGGCTTTGTGAGATGAAATTAACTTCATTTTCCTGTTAATTTGGGAAACACAAGGATATATATTTGAAAAACTAGTATATGCATCTTAATGTATCTTATATGGTGAGGTAATTTAAAGCTGTCATTATTAAATTGAGTCAGATTTATAGTTACTTCAAAAACACAGTCTGAACCTAGATTTGATCCCTGTTCATCCCAGTCATAATGTCGATGTTATTAACAGTGTACTGGTGATTATTTTAATTATTTTGTTTGTTTGTTGTTGTTTTCATCATCATCATCATTGTCATCTAATTATTGTTTTGCTATTACTAGTATTGTCACTAACACCACTATTTTGTTATCAGACTTATTAGAAAATATTTATTTATTTATTTATTTATTTACCATCTAACTTGGTTTATTTCTTCATTCATTATAATCAACAATAATAATTAAATTTATTTATTTATTCATTTATTTATTTATTTACTTATTATTTATTTACTTACTTATTTATGTATTTATTTATTTATTTACAGGTGATCAGATAGTAAACCACATTTCAAACTGCCAGCTCATCACAAACAAACTTGGTTTATTAAACAGTCTTCAGGAATATGAGCGGGTTACTCTGTCAACTAAAGGGAGACTACCCAAATTAAAGATGGCTGAATTTGTTCCAGAGACCTATCGCTTGGATAGCTTAACAGACAGGGAAGCTTTTCTGCAGGTGTATAAAGGTATATATTTAATTTTCATTAATTATTTATTTAAGTTAAGAATATTTTTGTTCTGTTATTTTATTATTATTTATTTTTGTATATTATTAATATTATATATTTATTTGATATTTATTTATTTTCTTATATATTTTAATATTTATTTATTTATTATTTATTTATTTATATTTATTTATTTATTTATTTATTTATTTATTTATTTATTTATTTATTTATTTATTTATTTATTTATTAGTAGTAGCTATAATTGTAATAGTGGAATGGTAGTGGTAGTTGTAGTAGTTGTAATACTTTTAATTAGTCTTAACAACCAAACATTCAAAAAATTAAAAAATCAAAACAAATTATATTACTTTAAATTATTATTAGCTTTATTTTATTTTGTCTTCAAACATCATAATTACATGTAACAGTCACTTCAGTAGAGAAGACTTCAGTTGTTGCCTGTGATATTTCAGACGGAGAGATGTGGATTTGCAAACCTACGGGAATGAATCAGGGGAAGGGGATTTATCTGCTGAGGACTCGGGAGGAGATAGAACGGCTCCTGTCAGAGAGAGACGCCAAAAAAGAGCAGTGCAAGCCTTCCAGACCTCTCATGTCCCGGATTGTTCAGCGGTAACTTTCATTTTTGTCCATTTGCCCATTCCGATCATAGTCCCTTTGTGTACGATTTGCTGTCTACGAGGTAGGTGAATTCATGAAGTATTTCTTGGTAGCAGTAGCTTAGGGTCCAGACTATTTCTGAACTGAAGAAGTTTTTAAAGAAAAAAATGAATTATGTTTTGTTTTTTTAATGTTTTGTTGTAAGGGATTAGCTTTTTTTAAAAGCAGTTTATCAGCAATTGGTAAATGATATCAGTAGCTTAGTGTCCAGACTATTTCTGAAGTAAAGAAGTTTAAAAAAAAAAAAAAAAATTTAATGTGTTTTGTTTTTTTAATGTTTATCACTTGTAAGGGATTAGCTATAAGAACCTTCCCATAAACAGCAAAGAAGTACAGTGATAAATCAGTGAGTAGGTGCAGGCAGTATTGGGAAGTAGTGTGAAAGTAACAGAATAAAACAAATAGAGTGAAAAAAGAACATAAACATTAAATATTTTTTGTAAAGACACAGTCAAACAATGAACAGGTTAAAGATTTGAAAATCAAATATTTTTTAAAAATTCGCAATAACAAAGCACAAGATAAACTTATGAAAATTTTGTAGTTCTATTATGCAGTCAGCAAACATGAATATTAATTATTTTGTTTTTGTTTTTGTTTTTTAATCTAAATATTTTATTCTAACTGATTCAGGTACATTCACAATCCCCTGCTACTGGATGAACGCAAGTTTGACATCCGAGCGTACATGTTGATAGCCAACACAACTCCCTATCTCGTCCTCTACCACAAGGGTTATGTACGCCTTTCCTGCTTCAAGTACGATGGAGCTGACACAGATCTCACCACTCATTTGACCAATCAGGTAATTCTGTTGTTGTTAGACTGACCAATGAGGTTCTTCTATTATTATCTGACTGACAAATCAAAAATCTGCTTTCATTATGGTAACCAGTGATGTAATTTCACACACAACAAACTGACAAATCTGATAATTCCTCTCATAGAACTTGACCAGTTAGATAGTTACTCTCTTAGTGATTGAATGATCAGATAATTCCACCCCCTAAGAGATTAACCAATCAGATAATTCCTTTCTTATATAATTATAAATCAGGTAATTCCTTTATTAGAGATTGATCAATCAGATAATTTCTTTATTAGAAATTGAACAATCAGATCATTCCTCTCTTAAAGATTGACAAATGAATTCATTTATCTGATTTAATCTTGTATCTGAAAAAATCCATAAATAATAAATAATAAATTTGTAAAGTTTATACAAAAAAAAAATAATAATAAATAAATAAATAAATAAATAAATAAATAAATAAATAAAATAAAATGAAATTAAAACAAAATTTTAAAAAAAATAATAAATAAATTAAAAAAATTGAACTAATAATAATAACAATTAAGACATAAAGAAAACTGAAACAGTTGAAGAAATACATATGTAACAAAAAATGAAATTTAAAACAATATTTTATGTTTTTTTTTGTTTATTTTTTTTCAGTTTATACAGAAGAAGGCTCCGCAGTACTCGGAGGTGAAGGAAGACACGGCTTGGAGCATGGACAAGTTCAACAAATACATAAACGAGAAAGTCGCAAAGGAGAAGGGAGTCGAGAAAGACTGGGTTTACAACTCACTCACTGTAAGTATTTTATCATTTTTATTTATTTATTTATTTATTTATTTTTTTTGCTATAATACAGTCAGTTCTGTACTATAAGCTTTTATTTATTTATTTTTATTTTTTTTTTTTTTTATTTTTTTATTTTTTTTTTTTTTTTTTTTGCTATAATGCAGTCAGTTCTGTACTATAAGCCTAAATTCTGCTCATTAGAATGCATGTATAATGTTAGGTAAAAATAATGAAAATAAAATATCATGGTATAGTTGAAAAAAAAAAATTAAAAAAAAATTGAAATTAATGGAGTCAGTTCTATTCTGCAAGCCAAGATTACTCACTAAAATACATTTATAATAATGAAAATAAAATGTCATAGTATATGTAAAAAAAAAAATTAAAAAACAAATATGAAAGAAAAAGGAAGAAGAAGAAAAAGAGAGGATAAAACAAATGAAAAGCTGTTCTATAATAAAAAATAAATAATAATAATGATGATGATGGTGATGATAATGATAATAATAAATTAATATTTCTGATTCACTTATAAAGTTTAACAGCATTCCAAGAATACCTTAGTAAAAACATAAAATTGTTATTGAAAAACATTTGATAAATACAGTTATCAATGGGAACATCTTAACCCCATCAGATTTTTGTTAAAAACAAGAGTCTGGTTTATTCTGTTGTTTGTTGTTAATTCAATATTGCAATGCAAAACAGAAACAATCATTTTGGTCATAAACTGCAAGTTTTAAATTTTTCTATTTTCAGAAACAAATGCAGAGGATCATGGTACACTGTTTTAACAGCGTCAAACACAAACTGCACTGCAAAGTGGGATACTTTGACCTCTATGGGTTCGATTTCATGATCGACCAAAATATGAGGGTAAGTCTCAGAATTATCCTGCTTAATTCCATTTGTATTTGGGAATATTGCAGATTGAAATTATTATTCAGTACAAGTTTTGATGTCAGTGGATTGAATTTATTGTTTAGCTATGTCCTACCTTATGAGTGCTTATTTGATCCTATACTGGCAAATTATACTGGTGACCTAATCTTCCCATTTTTTTTGGGGTATACACATAGTTTAGTTAGAGTTAGTATGTTAGTGGTTAAATTAGATAGTGGTTTTCTCAACTGGTAGTAGACTTAGTAAGTTCCAAGATTTAACTAAGTTCTAAAATTATTTACACAAGTTCTAAAATTTTCTACATTCTGGTTTCCTCTCAGGTGTGGCTGATTGAGATCAACATAAACCCATGTCTGGCCACAAACTGTGAAGCTCTGAAGGAAGTTATACCTAACATGGTGGAAGAGACACTTCGTAAGTATTCGTATTTCAAAATAAAATGAAGAATTAGTCAGTATGTATTCTTTTCAGTTCTGAGTTATGTTTTATTTAAGTTTTTTTTTATTATCTAGGATTTATTAGTAAACAAATTATAACAAGAAAAAAGTAGAATTTAAAAATATCAGGATATCACCAGGATTTTTTTATATCTTTAACGTAATTTTATAGATAAGCTGGAGTAATTTATGTCAAATGTTGCGATACAGAATTATGTATCGTTTCTACATTTTTTTTTTGTACTATAACTCACAGTACTGATTTGATGATTTTCTTTTAACTTTCTAATATTTTTTTTTCCATTTTTTTTATAATCATGTTTTACAGACATAGCTATCGAATGTTTTGAAAAAAGTCGCAAATGCCAGCCACTGATGCCGTTAAACTCCCAAAAAACTTTCACCGTCCTGTACTGCGGTTCGAACCCAGCTGCCGTTCAGCCGCGCCACTCCAGAAGTGTTTCTCCAGAGAGAAACAGACCGATGCAGCAGCCCTTTCAGCGCCAGGGCCGATCTCCGGGGCGCGGCCAGGGCGTGAGAGGGGCCACCTCCTCCACCCAGCTCATCACCAGCTCCCCCTACCAGACGAAAGGCCTGGATCCGGTGCTGTTTCAGAACTCACAGAAAAAGACGAGCTTGGCCGTTCCGACTACACAGAGCGAGTGCCGTCTGCCGAGCATTAACCAGTCTTCGGGCAACTCCAGAGTGGGTGTGGCTGGGGGGGCAAGTTCCCGCCCCGTGGGCAACTCCAGTTCTGCTCCCAACAAAAATAACACAACTACAGCTACGAGGTCTGGGAACGCGTCGCTGAGCAGGAGTTTCCCGGGAAAGAAGTACGAGAATTCGGTGTACAACGCGGTTCCGTCGGCGAGGAAAAGCGACGATGCGGCAAAGAGGCCAGCTGCTGTCAGTGCGAGAAACAAACAACTGGAGAAAGTGAACAGCAACAGTCAGAGTGAGTCGAAAAGTCAAGTCAAAAGTGCCAAATCAGTTTCGAAGGATGAATCAGCTGCCAAAGCTACGGAAGTCGATGAAAAACCCCAGAACTGTGTAGAGAAGAAAAATGGCGAAGGTGTCGGTGAGAAATCGGACGGCGATTGTTCGTCTGTGAAAAGTGGCGAGCATGAGGAAAAGTCGAAAAATAATCCGTCTGCGAAAGTTAGCGGCAAGCTGCAGAATGATTCTGGTGTAAAGAGTGTCGAAAATGCCAAAAAGACCCAAGCAGAGTCGTCTGCAAAAAGTGTCGAAAAAACTGAAAAACCTAAAGTTGATTCCACGCCGAAAAGTGGAAAATCAAAAACAGTTGAAAGCGGAAAGAAGTCGTCCAGCGATTCGCCCCACAAAAACGAGGAAACGGTTAAAATGTCGAAAGAAGAAAACAGCAGCAGCAAGTCGCAAGATCCATCTTCTTCTAAAACTGCTGAAGCTGCTGACAAATCGCAGACTGTGAAAACGAAAGATAATGAAAGCGGTGACAACCTGGAAAGTGGGACGGCTTCGAAAAGTTCCAAATCGGGCGAAAAATCGCAGAGTTTGAGTCGCGAAAACAGCAAGAAATTGCAGCAGAATCAGAAAGCGAAGGAAATCAGTTCAGCAACAATGTCTGCTAATTCATTGGGTGATTCTTCTGCAGTGGTGAAAGGTCAGAACGCAAAAACTGACCAGGTGAGTCAAGAAAGTGAAAATAAAACAGCCATGAACTCCGAGGAAAAGAAAAACAATGCAACGAATGCCGTAGCAATAGAAAAAAAAATGACTGCAGTTCCTTTCAGTCAGGACACGATATACACACTTGTTCAAACCAGTAATTCACCACCAGGGAATATTCCAGGTTCAGAAGTTAAACTAAAAATGACCCATGTAAGAAGAAAAACTAGAGAGTCCTCAGGGAACTGAAATAGGAAATATGTTCTGTTTTTTTAAAATAATTAAGATTGGAAAAAAAAAAAAAAAATTTGTTGAGGTTTTTGTACATTTATTTTCTTATTACAGTTTTGTGATTTAATTGTCTAAAATGATTTATTTGCAAGTTTTAAATCTGAAATCATTTTTCTCATTTATTTTGCAGGAGTAAAATGTCCATTAAGAAATTAAGTGTGGAAAAACGAAATCTCATATAAAAAAGTTTTAAAAATTATTTGCAAGTTTAATATTATTAAAAGCTACAAAGGAAAGATTTTAAAAAGTTCACTGATATTTATTTTTTTATTCCTTAAAGAAAAATGTTTGAAAAATTAATGTATATATTCATTTTGTTTGCAGTTTTAGAAAAAAGAAAAAAAAAAAAAAACGAATTATTTTTATTTATTTATTTTTTTTTACTGATTCTGTTTCTTTTTTTTCACTGAAAAGAAAATTTTAAGTTTTTAGAGATAACTGAATAAACAAACAAATATTTATTTAAATGTGTTTGCATTACGAAGAAGATTAATTGTGTTAAATTTTCTGTTTCTGGTTTTATAACTGATTTGCTAAAAGGCCAGAAAGAAAAGAAAGAAAATTTAAAAATTAAGATCTTATTTTAATACAATGCAAATTTTGTTTTATAATTTGTATCACTTTTTTTTTAGAAGTCTACAAAATAATAATAATAAAAAAATCTTTTTTACTTATATTTCTAGACAAAATCAAATCAAGGCATGATATATTTTGAGGTGTTCCTTTTTTTCTTTTTTTTTTAATTCAGTTGCCATGATGATATTAAAAGAATATAAAAAATAATTATATCATGCTCAATATTTTTCATTTCCATCTTCAGATTTCATTTTGGTTGTTTAGTGTTGTAAAATAGGTTGAAATTATTTTTAAGTTTGTAAAATTATGCTTGGGAAATTTGGGTCACTTCTGTTCAATTTCTGATTCCAAGTTTGACTGAAATGTTTTTATTTAATATAATTTTTTTTTTTTTTTTTTTCTGCATTTTATTGGGTTGCTGTGACCTAATTAAATCAGTGACTGTATTGAATTAGTTTGTTTATAATATAAATTCTAAATAAATGAAATATGCAATCATGTCAGTTTCAAATATTTTTGTTACATATTTTTTCGTTCACCATTTTTCTTTTTTAAATTTTAATAATAATCTTTAATTATGATATTTTATTATTAATATAGACATTAATCTATATTTATATTTATATATATTTATAATTATCTAAACAAGATGCATTCCTTAATATTTAAATATCTGTTCTACATTTAACACATATACATATGAAAATTATATCAATTACTTGTTTTAACTTAAAGTAAAGGGCTGCATTTATTCATATATTTCTATATTAAGAACATTTTTTAATTGCATCTTAGTATTCATATCTACTCTAATTTAAACAATATGGTCCAGAATTATTGCTTTTAATTTCATTTGAAACTAGATAAAATGTAAAAACATTAAATATAAAATTAAATAGCAGCAGTATTACATTAGTTATATATTAATTTTGTGTATTACAATGAATAAAGTGAATAATGTGTGAATAGTCTTTGATTTTTTTTTAGAAATAAACTGCAAACATTTTTGCAAATATTGCAGTTATTTGTCCAAATGTTATAGAATAAATGCTTGTTATGAGTTCTGTGCAAAATAATTTTTTTAACAATCAGTGCAGATATTGTATGATATGTTATTGTTTAATGTTGTAATACATTGTATAATATCCTGTGAAACCTTCAACGGAATATCGAATGGTATCCTTTGATGTGCTGTATAAAATACATATCCTACAATAGTTTACAATGCACCTTCTATTTTGTATCCTATGAATGTTGCAAAATATCCTGTGATGGCATTATCTAAAATCCTGTGATGGGATAATGTATACAATCCTATAATTTCTAATATCCTGGATTGTTGTATAGTATCCTGCAATAGATTATTACTTAATATGTGAAAGATTATTTGATACTATCCTGTGATCCACTGTTGCATATCCTGACTGTTTATTGTGGAATATCCTGGCTTGATTTTATATGATAGCCCTTAGTAGATAGGTTAACTGTTTTGTGGTAATATCCTACTGTAGATTATTTTATAATATCCTATGAAGATTACAGTGATATCCTGAAAGGATTATTGTAAATGCTGCTCTAGATTATTGCATTATATCCTATAATGGGTTATTGTATAATTTCCTGAGATGGGTTATTGTATAGTATCCTGTATTGGAATATTGTATTATATAACCTTTTCTGGTATAATGTGCAATTTTTTGTTAGGGATTATTGTATATCCTGTAACAGATTATTGTATAATATCCTGTTATGGTTTATTATGTAACAACCTTTAATGAATTACATATCCTGTCTTTGATTATTGTATAATATCCTGAAATGGGTAACTGCATATCCTGCGATGGGTTATTGTACAATATCCTGTAATGGTTTATTGTATAAGGTTCTGGTTTATAATTCTTTCTTGTGATGGGGCTGTTACATAAAATAAAACAAGAGGTATCCAACGATATCCTGTGATACATTATCCTGTATTATATCCTTTGGGATATGTGATGCAATGAAGCCTAAATGTGATGGTTACATTCAGCATTGATTATTTATTATTAAAAATGTTTCTCTTTTTAACTATTTAAAGATTTACACCTAAAGATTTTTTTTATAGATTTATATTTCATATTTTTTAAATATTTACTTACAACCCATATTGGATTTCACTGTCAAAAGTATTAGAATTGTTTTTAACTTTTTTTTATTTTTATTTAATATTATTTATTATTTTTGAACTTATTTACTGTTACTATGGTAATTACTACTGGTATCTATGATTATTGTTATTATTTAGGTGAAGTATAAAATCTGAGATATACAGTATATTCTGGTGGTGCCAGTTTTGTTTTCTGCAATAATTACACACACAGACAGACACACACACACAAAGTATTTATATATATTCAAAATCATCAAATTGTAATCATTCAAAATAAAAATGAATGGTATTCAAAATGATAAAAAAAATATATATATAAAAAAAATAAAAAAAATAAAAAAATGTGAAATACAAAATAAAAAGGATTTAAAAAGAAAAAAAAAGGGAAAAAAAAAAAGGTTGTCAGCTTCTTAAATTTAAAAGAAATGAAGACCAGAAATACAGAATTTAATAGCTTTGTTAAGTATGTTAAGACAGTGTTCAAAATAAAACTACTGTTATTTGGAATGGGTAAAAGATATGTAGGATTAGTAAAATGTAACAGAAATCTAGATCAGCAAAACTTTCCCTTCTCTTTTGTTTTATCATCACTTTTATGTTAATTTTCAGTTAGATGACTTTGCAAGAATTTAGAAAAAAAAAATTTGTTGAAAATGAATTTTGATATAGCATGTAGCTGTGT
>CM022674.1:5873935-5928935 GCA_012295275.1 Chrysomallon squamiferum
AATTAAAAACTGTAAACTTTATATGCTGCAATTGTAACAGATTTATATTACAGTCAGTAAATATTTTTCTTCTTGATGGTTTATAAAATAAAAAGTTAACTTTCATATTTTAAATAAAATATTAACTCCTGAATATTAACTTTCATACTTTAAATAAAATGGAAACTTTCAGATATTAAATAAAATATTAACTTTGGGATATTAAATAAAATACTAACACTCAGACATTAAATAAAATATTAACACTCAGACATTAAATAAAATATTAACACTCAAGACATGAAATAAAATATTAACACTCAGACATTAAATAAAAAATTAACACTCAGACATTAAATAAAATATTAACACTCAGACATTAAATAAAATATTAACACTCAGACATTAAATAAAACATTTAACACTCAGACATTAAATAAAATATTAACACTCTGACATGAAATAAAATATTAACACTCAGACATCAAATAAAACATTTAACACTCAGACATCAAATAAAATATTAACACTCAACTATTAAATAAAATCGACATCTCACCTGTTCACGGCTGATCTGTGTTCTTGCAGGTGAGCGACTAGGAGTCCCCGGGGCTTCCAGTTGTCGGGTGGAGGGCGGCTGTCCCAGGCAATCCCCTCCAACAGGTCTTTGGTCTGTATGTCAACTTTGTACTGTTCACGTCTTTTGTGAACTATGTTTCTTAATTCCCACTTGCAGGTGGCATATCGGGCTGAGGAGATGAAATAAATTAAAAATATTTTTAAAATATTAATAAATAAAATTTTTTAAAATTTTGTGTGTTGTTAAATTTTTATTTTATTTGGGCTGAGGAGATGAAAGGACAGAAGACTATTTTAAAAATATTAATAAATCAATTTTTTTAAAAAATGTGGTAAAGAAAGAAAGAGAAGATTTTGTGTGTTGTTAAATTTTTATTTTATTTGGGCTGAGGAGATGAAAGGACAGAAAACTATTTTTAAAATATTAATAATTAAAATGTTTAAAAAATGTGGTAAAGAAAGAAAGAGAAGATTTTTGTGTGTTGTTAAATTTTTATTTTAAAATGAAAAATTTTTTTTTAATTGTTTTTAAGAAATTTTGTGTGTTGTTTGATTGTTATTTTAACTGGGCTGAAGTGTTTGTAATATTTAAAACAGTTTTAATTGTTTAAAATTTGAGTGTTGTTAAACTTCAAGTTTGAACAGTATTAAATGTATTTAAATTTAGAATTTTTGAAGTGTGAGATAATAAAAAAAATATGATTATATTCAAAACAATAATTTTAGAAATTTTATCAGTTCACTTTGATGTGTCTGTTTTGTTTTGTTAAATATATTAATAGTAGAAGTTAATTATTCAAAATAATAATTTCATAAATTATTGTATTCAAAATAACAATTTCACAAATTAACATATTAATCAAAACAGTTTTAAATACTGATGTAACTAAGACAATGATTTCAGAAATTACGGCATCCAAAACAGCAAAAACTATACTCAATACAATAATTTCAAAGTTCACAATACTCTAAAACTTACTTTGATGCGACTGTGATTTTTTTAACGAGCTGTCAGAAGCAGACAAAGAATCTCGAGCCAGGTTGACCAGACTTCCACTACTTGAGTGTCCTGACAAAGACGCATTCTTCTTGTCCACACCAACGTCGCACTTCTCCACCTGCACCTTTGGTTTTGGTGTTGTCACTGACTGTTTCTCAGTCTCTGCTGACCCAAACATTTTCTTCCATTCAGCGTTCTTATAAAATGATAATAATAATAATAATAATAATAATAATAATAGTGATATAATAATGATAATAATAATAATAATAATAATAATAATAATAGTGATATAATGATAATGATGATAATAATAATAATAATAATAATAATAATAATAATTATAATAATAATAATAATAGTCATATAATAATATAATGATAATGATATGATAATAATAATAATAATGATAACAGTAATAGTAGTAGTAGTAGTAATAAAAAATAATGATAATGACAATGATAATATTATAATGATGATGTCAATCGTAGTATATAGTAGCAGTAATAACAACAATAATAATAAATTTAAATGATGATGATGGGGATTTATGGGATGGAGGGATGTTTGTAATATTTTATTCAGAAAGGAAAAAAAAACAGTGAAAAACTTTTATAGAAAAATGAAATGAAATAATTTAAAAATAATAAATTAAACAATTTTTATTTTTTAATAATCACTGTACAACTTGTCTGCAATAAGTAATTATTTAATTTATTAAAAGAATATGTCAATATTTTAATACGGTAAATGTAAAAAAAAAATCCCCATCCCACCCATAACAAATACAAAAATGTTCAGTTACCATGGTGACAGCAGGTGGCTCTTGGTGTGGTGATTTTTTCTTCCTCCGACTGCAGACAAAAATAATATAAATAAATAAATAAATATATAAATAAATAAATAAATAGAATAGAATAGAATAGAATAGAATAGAATAGAAAAGAACAGAATAGAATAAAATTTTAAAATTATATACACAACTATGTTTAAATTTTAAAAATATTTTAACATTTATTTACAACTGAACAGATGAATATTATATTTGTATAGCTGGTGTTATTACCATAATTATTATTATATTAAAGTTATAATTCTTCTTCTTATTATTATTATTATGTCATTATAAGTATATTATTATTATTTATCATCATCATCATCACTATTCTACTTATTGCCACTTTTCCTGTTGGTTGTCACAGCATTAATGTTATTGCTATTTTTTTCCTGAAATTATTAATGTTACTATTTTAACTCTTTATATTATCCAACCAGTTAACGGGTCAGTTACCTGGTGGGTGACTGTTGACCATCGGTCAAATGATCCTTTGGCCTGTGCAGGTCGGCATGGCGACGAGTTATAGATTTGCCCATGTTTGAGTAGAAGTGAAGATTAACTGTTCCCGCTTTTTGTTCTTCTTGTTCTGTGTTCTCTGCTGAACTGTAAACAATATAAACAGTAATGTAAAAACACTGTAAACAATATAAACAGAAATGTATAAACACTGTAAACAATATTAACAGTAATGTATAAACACTGTAAACAATATAAACAGTAATGTATAAACACTGTAAACAATATAAACAGTAATGTATAAACACTGTAAACAATAGTGTAAACAGTAATGTATAAACATTGTTAACAATAATGTAAACAGTAATGTAAATGATAACGTAAACAATAATATAAACAATAATGAAAATGATAATGTAAACAATAATATAAACAATAATGTAAATGATAATGTAAACAATATAAAAATAATGTAAATGATAATGTAAACAATATAAAAATAATGTAAATGAGGATGTAAACAGTAATATAAACAATGTAAATGATAATGTAAACAGTAATATAAGCAATAATGTAAATGATAATGTAAACAATAAAATAAACAATAATGTAAATGATAATGTAAACAATAATATAACAATAATATAAACAATAATATAAACAATAATATAAACAATAATCATTCTGAACCTATTCATATTAATTAATAAAAACTTTAATATAGTCTTACATATTTTTAAAGTATTATTTATATACAGTTGTAATTTCACATTTAAAATTAATTAAAAATTAAAAGGTAAAATAATATTTAGCTTACACTGCTCTTGCTCTGTGAAGTTTTATCATGAAATCTTTCATCCTCTGGAAAAAAAAAATATTATAAAACATTAAAAAAATATTTATGTCTTTAAGATTAGTTAGAGACTGAAATACATTTTTAATCAAAGAAGTTTTTAAAAATTCATTTTATATAGTTGTTTTTATTTTTTTATTCAAAGAAGTTGATTTTAAAAAAGTAATATATATTTATAACATAAATAGCTAAATAAATAAGATAAAATAAACAGCGAACGAACAGAGAAAGTAAGAATGTAAGTAAGAAACTAACTAAGTAACTAAGTAAATAAGTAAGTAAATAAATTCAAGACTCACAAGAAGTTTATCTTCATGGGATTCTGTCATTCCAAGAGATGTTAACTTTCTGAAAACCTGAAAATTTAAAAAAATAATAATTAAAAAAAATCCGCAATAATAATAATAGTAATAAAAAAAATAATGAAAAAAAGAACCCAACAAACATCGGAGGTTAATAACAATAAAACTATTATAACTTTATTCTAATAAAATTGATTTTAATGAAGATTTAGACTAAAGTTTTATTCCTTATCAGTATCTACAAATAATACTTCAGAGAATATTTTGTTGATTAATAACCTTATTTTAAACAACTTTTATTACAAATAACAAAAAATGCATGATTGTGCAGGTGGATACAAAATACCAAAATACCAACATAAATATCATGATCCAAACAACATACAAGCCTAAACAGTTAAGTTAACAAGACACTTACTGGTGCAAATGTTCTGACACTTCAAGATAGTTAATAAGACACTTACTGGTTTCAAATTTTCTGACAGTTCAGAATAGTTAATAAGACACTTACTGGTTTAAAATGTTCTGACAGTTCAGGATAGTTAATATGACACTTATTGGTTTAAAATGTTCTGACAGTTCAGGATAGTTAATAAGACACTTACTGGTTTAAAATGTTCTGACAGTTCAGAATAGTTAATAAGACACTTACTGGTTTCAAATGTTCTGAAAGTTCAGGATAGTTAATAAGACACTTACTGGTTTAAAATGTTCTGACAGTTCAGGATAGTTAACAAGACACTTACTGGTTTCAAATGTTCTGACAGTTCAGGGTAAATTGGTTTATGTCCAGGTCTGCTGATGCTTCGGTTGTATTGTCTGTTCTGCAGAGTCTCAAACAAACCGTCCACTAGTGTCCTCAGAGTGTAATCAAAGACTGACCGCGGGATTGGTTCGTCCAGTGCATTCAGGACAATGGACTGGAAAAAAAGAGATAAAACTGTCTCAAAATATTCTGTGAAGTTTATTTATAATTTAATCTAATCATAATTGTTTGCTTTTTGGCTTTTTTTATAAGTTAAACATCTTGGTTCTGAAAATAAAAAAAAAAAAAAAATTCTGTATCAAACTAAATTTAAAATACTGATTTGAATAAATATAAATAATCCATTAGGAAACTGAAGTTAAAATATAATTAAATTTTTTTTATAAAAATGTTAAATTCTTTTTTTTTTTAAAACAAAAAAAATTAAAAAAATAATAATAATAAAAATAAATTTAAAATAATAATTTGAATAAAAATAAATAATAATTAATAATAAAAATAAAATATGGAATAAAAATGAAAAATTTTTAATTGAATTTAACAAAAATTTGAAAAAAAAAAATAAAAATAAAGATATTAAAAAAATAAAAATATAAAATAATAATAAAATGAACATTTAATAATAATAATAATAATAACACCTGATGTTTCAGAAATAATAATAAAAAGAGGAAACAAACAAACTTCTGTATCACTGAACTTTTCAACAAAGATTCTGAAATTTCAAAAATCCTAAGAACAACACAGGATTAAACCTAAAAATAAAAACAACAATATTTAAAAGTGAACATTTTTATTTTTGTTCTGATAACTATTTGATGTTTAATAACTGTTTTTTTTTTTATTCTGAACATTATTTCAATATGGATAACTGTTTTATTTTTATTCTGATCATTACAGCAAAAATTAATAACTATGGGATTTTTGTTCTGCAAAAAAAATTTCAATATTTAATAATTAAATTTTTTATTTTGATTCTGATCACTATTTCAATACTAGAAAGTGTTTTATTTTTATTCTGATCAATATTTAATATTAATAACTATTTTATTTTTATTCTGATTACTATTTCAATGTTAATAACTGTTTTATTTTTGTTCTGATCATTATTTCAATATTAATAACTATTTTATTTTTATTCTAATCATTATTTCAATATTAATAACTGTTTTATTTTTATTCTGATCATTATTTCAGTATTAATAACTGTTTTATTTTTATTCTGATCACTATTTCAATATTAACAATTATTTATTATTACATACAGCTCTTGTATAATGATGATTATGAAAGAGGAAATGAACTTTCAACACTCAACAGAAAATTCTAAACAAGCAGCAGTAATGAAGCCTTTATGTAAACCTTCCCAGAAGCAGCAAAGAATATACCACTGGATTTTTGATAAACCTGAAGCCTATTACAAATCAAACACACAGATTTTAATAACTATGATACATATAACTTCTGTCAACACTCCATAAACATTTCATAAACAGAAGGAACAACAAATCTTTTACAGGAAAGAACAAATTCCACTGATTCTGACAAACTCAGTCACGGAGCTGGGTCGGAATGGGGGAAAACAGGTCAACAACAACAACAATCGAGATTTAAAGTACGGCTGTTACAAAAATTAAATTATTAAAAGATATCATTATTTACTGATCTGTTTTTAGAACAATTATAATTAATGTAAAATAAACTTACTGGATGAGCCAAAAATGAGACCACTTCCTGCACAAACTCTTGCAACATCGTCTTCTGCATGAGTCCCAGCTCTGCCAGTGATGTCAGAGCGACGATGGCTTTGTAGACGACAAACTCGTTGGCATCGTTGAGTCCCTGCTCCACCAGGGGTTTCAAGATGGAGGAACTCTGCCAGCCTACATAGGCTGCAACACCAACGATGTTGTCAAAGAAAGATGCTCGAAGATGCCAGTCATACTGAAGGAAAATGTTTTGAAATTTTGGATAAGTGGAATAAATTTTTTTTTAAATTATAATTTAATTAATTTTGGTTTTTGTTTTTGTTGTAATACAATTTTGTTTCCTTTTTTAATTATAATTAAAAAATATTTTGTTATAATCTTTTTATTATAAATTTTGATTTTTGAATTTATTTAATAGTAAATGATTTTGTAAATAATTAATTTAATCATTTAAATGTTAGACGGAGAAATAATAATAAATAAATAAACAGAAAATAAAAATATAAGTAACAGTTTAAACAGAAAATAAATAAATAAACAAGTAAGAAAGTAAGTAAATAAATAAATAAATAAACAAGTAAGAAAGTAAGTAAATAAATAAATAAATAAACAAATAAGAAAATAAATAAATAAATAAATAAATAAAAGATAAAGATACAGATAAATAAATAGATAGATAAATGAAACAGAAAAATAAACAAACAAATGATAAAAATAAATAAACAAGTTAACCATTTTTATCACCTTCAAAACATTAAAATTTATCTGTTTGAAAATGTTATTGATTAATTTTCAAGGAACAGAATGATTTTAAATGATGAATGTCTAAATCATTGACATTGCTAAAATAATCTGACACAAAAATAAACAAAACAAATAAATTTTAAAAATAAATAAACAAATTAATTATATTTTCACTAATCATCATCATCTCCAACACCAACAACAATAGCAAAACAATAACACTGCCATCATCTATATTATTGCCAAAACTATATCAATCAACATCACCACCACAACCAACAACTGCCTCTAACAACATCATCACCAGATCCTTTAATAACAACACCATCATCTACATTTCTAAACAATATCAACAACCATGTTGGTTCATCACCACAAACAACAACAACAACAGATCCAACAACACCAACATCAGCCATGACAACAACAATGTTGGTGCTGCAAAAACAACAACAACAACTGCAGTGGATCAGCAGCAGTAACAACAATAAAGGAAAATTTTAAGAATAAAAATACCTTTCTGTCTTCCAAAGAAAACACAGAGTCTGGTAATACCATTCTCCAGCAGTGTCTGCTTCACAGTATTGTCCATGTCACTCAGCAAGGTCACGACCTTTTGCTGAATTGTTTCCTGTAAGGTCTGTAGCTCCATGTCGTAACTCGATTCAAGCTTCGAAAGAAACACAAATAAATAAATAAATAAATAAATACAAATCTTACTTAAATTACAAAAAGAAAGATTAACTTTAGGTGTGAAAAATGTTAGTTCAAATTATTTAAATTCTGTTTTCGAAAATTTTGCTTGAATATGCTAAAAGATTTTAATGACATTAAGATATTCAGAAAGTGATGTAGAAAAAGAATGACATAGAAAAAGAATAAAAGATTTAATTTAGAATAAAAATGTCTTAACATTTACTGTGTGAAGTTTTGAAGAAAGATGGGACAATCCTCAACCCAGTACTTTAATTATTACTACTACTTGTAGTACTAAATTATTAAAAATTATCATTGTTTTCAGAACTCACCTCGTACTGGGATGATTGTTTTGAATCATCCTGTGAACTCATCTCCGTCATCTCCTGTAACTGAGTCATCTCCAAGACTCTGATTTAAAAAATACAAATACAGACAGACAGTCAAGCTAAATAGACAGCGGTATATATATATATAAACAGATGTTTTAGATGGATGGATGGATGGATATGCAGATTAGAGTATACAGTCAGACAGACAGGTAGACAGAAATACAGATATTGGACTGATTTATTGATGGAGAAAGAGAGACAGAGAGAGAGAGAGACAGATGAGAATATATATATATAGGCAAACGAACTGATAGAAACAGATAAACTGAAATCTCTCAATCTCTCTCTCTCTCTTTTTTTTAATGTATCATTGTTTTGTTTCTTATGAATTTAAAAAATATATTTATGAATATCAAGCTATGTAAGATGTTCTATAATGTTTTAAAATAAAAACATTTCTCACCTCAGTGCAGTTTCAGCAAGTTGTGCGATGTTTTGAGCGTAAGAAGCCCGAACTAAGGCAACCGGATCATTAACCAGGTGAGACTGCAGCAAAAACATTAAAAAATCAAAAAACTAAAAAAATGTTATCAAAATTAAAAAAAATGAATAAATTATAATTGATTTAAAAATATAAAATATTTAAAGAGCAGTTACTAATCTGATGTCTTGTAAATCTAGTGTTTTTCTGGTAAGACTTTGATTCTTCTGTTTTATTTGTTTGTTTATTTATTTGAATGATAAATATGAAGACGTCAGAAATCTAAGAAAGATTGTTATAATTATTGTTATTTTCACTGTAATTATTATTCTGCTTGTTAACAAATACAATAATAATTTTACTATTATTATAATTATTATTACTATTATTATTATTATTTGTCTTTAAAAATAAAATATGGTGGCATAGGATAACCAGTCACATGGTGAAAATTATCAAAGCTCAGGTTTTTATAGAACAAGATAAAGACCATTCTACAGATCAGTGATGTCATAGATTTTAGATGAACCTTGGCAAAATAAGTATGAAGTTTTAGGATAATTTCATTAATTAAGATTTTGACAGGTCACAAACAAACACAAAAAAAACATGTTTTGTTGACTGATTTCAGCAAAAAAACATATATAAACATGAAGGTCAAGAAGTTTTCAAAATTATTTATGTGGGAAAAAAAATTTTTATTTATTGATAAATTTTTATTGTCTGCACTTATAGGGTGTAACTCAACATCACTGGTTATCCTATGCTGACACACAAATGGTAGACATCAAGTAATAAATATTAAAAATGAATTAAAAAAATCACTTCACTTAACTTACCAAGTTTGGAAAGATGTATTCTGGAAACACATTAGAATCACTGTTAAAAAAAAAAATTTAATTAAAAAAAAAAAAAATGTGTAAAATTAAAATTTTTAAAAAATTTGGATGACTAGAAACAGATTTTAATTAAAATTTAATTTTTATAATTTTTCTTCTGGACACGTTTATTAAAAACATATTTAAGAAAAGTTTTATATATTAACTGCAATTTCATTTTTATATTAAGTTTTTAGCAACATTTCAAAAAAGCTTTATATATATATAATATACACATTATTACAAAATAAATTAAAAAACAAAATTTAAAAAATTTATAATGCATACAGTTCTATTATACAAATTATTACAATACTACTTGATGATGAATACGGACAATGTGAAAAAACAATGAAATTTTGTTAAATCTATTTTTATTAAAAATACATCAGTTAAAAACTTTGATTTTAATTAAAAGAATAGGCGCTTTGTTTCTCTGTTTTAAAAAACAAATGAAAATTTAAACCTTATATTAATTAAAATTAAGCGAAAAATCTTTGATATTTTGAATAAATTCCATAATAAATTGGATCATGTGAAAAATGAAAATGAAATTTAATTATTAAAACATACAAAAGTTCAAAAAAATTATTTTAAATAAAAGAATAGGCAATTAAAAAAAGTAAATTCAAAAAAAAAAAATGAAATTTAAATATATATTAAAAAAAATTATTGTTAAAAAAATCTTTATATTTTGTAAATTCTATACAAATTTAAATAAAAACAAAATGAAAATTAAATGTATTATTATTAAAAAAAATCTTTATATTATGTAAATTCCATAATAAATTTAAAGAAAAAACAAAACAAAAATTGAATGTATTATTAAAAAAATGATTTAAAAAATAATAAGAATTTTTTTTTTATTTGTTTGTTAAATTTCAAAGTAAATTAAATTTGAAATATACCTTTCATTAAAAATTTTATTGATAAGGTCATTTTATGTAAATGAACATTTAAATTTCAATTTATTTATTTATCTATTTAATTATTTATTAATTTATTTATTTAATAAATTTACTAACCACATATGTTAAATTTCAGAAGACTAAATATGTATGATAAATTTCAATCTACAAAAGACTTATCATGTATATCAAATTTCTGTTAAATAACTAACTAAATGTATGATAAATTTCAGTCTACAAAGACTTATCATGTATGATAAATTTCAGTCTACAGAATATTACCATGTATAATAAATTTCAGTCTACAGAAGACTTACCATGTATGATAAATTTCAGTCTACAGAACACTCACCATGATGCTTTTTTAAATAACTAACTAAATATAGGATAAATTTCACTCTACAGAACACTTACCTTGTATGTCACAATGCTCTGTTAAATAACTTACTAAATGTATGATAAATTTCAACCTACAAAAGACTTACCATGTATGGCACAATGCTCTGTTAAATAATTTACTAAATGTATGATAAATTTCAACAAAGAAAACACTTACCATGTATGGCACAATGCGGTCTAGAATGATGTCTGTGCTGACATGCAGAGAAAGTTCTAGAAGAAGTTCAAGTGTATCCAAGCGAGCATTGCAGAACTAAAAATAATTTAATTCATTTCTAATATTAGTTTTATTACAAAAAACACAAAAAAATTAATTTGAATATTAATAATAGATATAATTTGTTTAATAGCATGTAAATAAATGTACATATACTTCAGGAAATAAATATGAAAATTGTTTTAAACATTACAAAACATTACATTTTAAAATCAGGAGAAAAGTATTGGAGTTTTTGAAGTATGGGTGTGTCCTCTATTTCAATCCCCACCCTCCCCAGCTAGATCAGTAACATGAAAAATAAAAATAAATTAAATAAATATCATTTAAATTTTTTTTTATATTATCAAGAGATAAATAACAACAATTATTAGATAAATTTCTAGATGAAAATTTACAATATATTAATGAAACAAAAATTACAATACATTAAATATATTTAAAAAATCACAATTTCTCATCAGGTGGTAAGAAATAATGAAAAGTTATAGTTACATGGATGTTTCTTGAGCTTGATCCAACAATAGAAATAATTAAAACAAGACTAGAATTCTCATCAACGTTGTCCTCATTTATTTTTAAATTCTTCAAAATCTGTCCTAGTTCATGTTTTATACTAAAAAAAAAAATAATGAAAAAAATAAAGAGATAAATAAATGAAATGGAATAATATAAAAAAAAAAATAATAATTAATTAATAAATAATTAATAAAAATAAAATAATTAATAGAATAGAATAGAATAGAATAGAATAGAATAGAATAAAATAAAATAAAATAAAATAAAATAAAATAAAATAAAATAAAATAAATAAAACAACAAATTAAAGTTAAAAACAAAAGATATATACATGAGTTATTAAAATGAAAATAAAACACCAAATATTAAAATAATTACACCAAAATACTAAGTTAAAATTAAAAAAAATAAAGTTAAAAAAATAATTATCTCTGGACAATTCATAATTAAAACACAAATACTATAATGTTTACGCCCAAATCACAACATCTGGCATTTCATTTATTTTACTTTATTCTGAAAAAAAAAAAAAAAAAAAAAAAAATGTCCTTACTGAGCAATCCTATCATCTGGTGGTTTTATTGGAGTGAGGACAAACTGCTGCAGATAGAGTTTTAAAAATGTGTAGAAGAATTCGGGAAATGCTTTTCCTCGCTGTTTTATCAAGTATTCCTCGGCAGACAGTCGATGGTTTGGGTCTTTCTGCATCATGTGTCGAACCAGTTCCTGCAATTACACACACACAACAGATTAGTTAATTTATTATAACTTTAATTCTTGTATGAAATTTAGTAATGCAACATACAAGTTAATAAATGGTTGTTTTTTTGTCTCTGTGTAATGGTGGATTGTAGCTTTTTGAGATTAGAGTGAATTATTAAATGAAAAATTAGCAGAAACTAACTGTATGTTTATGAAAATGGTAGCTTTTTAATTTACATTTTATTTTACACACAAAATGGGTAAAACAGTGTGTTTGAATAAGTATAGAAGTTCAGTGTATGTATCTGTGTATGTAATTGGCAGAGTGTGTGTGCATATGTGTGCATATCTCTGTGTGTGTATCTCTGTGTGTGTATGTGTATTTATTCCTGTTTGTATACATGTGTGTGGTTTGTGTGTGTTCCTGCATGTCTGTATATGTATTCTGTCTATGTGTGTGTGTGTGTCTAATGGAAGAAACAGACTGATGCACATACAATCAAACATCTTGCAACTGTTTTCCCTTTCCAAACATGGCAACACACCTGCATTATACAGGGCTAAAGTATATGTGTATATGTATATATGTGAATATATATATGTGTGTTATGCGTTTGTGTAAATCAGCCATTCTGTAAAAGTAACCCCTGCAATCTGCAATTTGCTTTATCATCCACATCATCATCATCATCATCATCCAACAGAAGAAAAAAATGTGTTATCATGAAACAGCTTCCATTTCATTCATTCTTTTCCTGTACAAGATAAACTATTTACTCTGATACTTGTGTCTTCTATCTTCTCAAGGACTTTCCAGGGACTGTATTCTCCACTCCGATAGCCCAGAAGTTGAGAGAGGTCAAAGGGCGCAGTACCTTCAGTGAAGAGTTCTGTAATCACACATCTAAGGGAGATAATTAGAAAAATAAATCATTTTCTTTTTATCTTTTTTTCTCTCTATAATCATACATCTAAGAGAGATAAACAGAAACTTATTTGTTTTTGTTTTTAATAAAAACATGAAAGAACCTAATGTATTGCTATTTTTATATTTTAAAATGAAATAATCTGTTTTGGAGTAAAAACTGGTATTCCCTGTTAAAGAATCTATCCAATTCTAGAACCGATGCTTTTGTAGTGATTTTTACAAAATTTAATTGAAAAAGAATGTTTTACATTTTATTTAAAATTACTCACACACACATACACAGGCACAGAGACACATACACACAGACACTTACATAAAGAAAAAAATTCTTAAAATAGCTATAATCAAATGAAAGACAAACACACACATTTATATACATCTACATAATTTCTTTTAAATAAAAGAAAATTATTCTTCAACACTAATCTTCAATTTTCACCATTATTTCTTATTAAAATATTTTCAGATTTGTATGCTATGATTCTCACCCTGCTGAGAATATATCCATAGCAGGGGTGAGATCTCCAATCTTTATCTCACTGGACGTCAGGTCAATGTTTGCCGTCTGGTTTCCGACGTCGGAATTTCTCCATCCTCCCTCAACAAATCTCTCCGGAGCTATGTAACATGTCCGTCTCCGAGAAGTGTCGAAGAAATACGAGAAATCAGACGGGTTGTCCTGTAATTATGTATAATATAGAATTATCTGAGATTTTTTAAATTATTTTTTCAAAAGATACGTAAGACAAATTATGTTTCCAATACAATTTTTAAGCAAAGAGTTGATGCTGGAAAACATCATCAAAGTGTCTGGGTTTGATATGTATTTATTTTTAAAATAAAAGAAACTGATAATATTAGTACAATATTTTTTAAACCCTGTTATTTATTCATTATATGAGAGAAAGAGAGAGAGAGAGAGAGAGAGAGAGAGAGAGAGAGAGAGAGAGAGAGAAAACAGAGTGTATGTGTTTAATATGTATTTATTTTTAAAACAAAAGAAGCTAATAATATTAGTACAATATTTTTTCAAACTCTGTTATTTATTTATAATATAAGAGAGAGAGAGAGAGAGAGAGAGAGAGAGAGAGAGAGAGAGAGAGAGAGAGAGAGAGAGAGAGAGAGAGAGAGAGAGAGAGAGAGAGAGAGAGAGAGTGTGTGTGTGTGTTGTCACAGAACCAAATAAAAGATTCTAACCTCAGGTAGATATGTAGGTTTGAAGCTAGCAAAGTCTGTGAGTAGAACCCAGTTCCATCCAGTTATCATTACATTTTCTGATTTGATATCGCCATGACAAACCTAAAACATTAAAGTAATAAACACAAAATTAAATATTAAATACTACAAAACATCCTTTGAAATTAAACTATAAAAGAAAAAAAAAAAAAAAAAAATTAAAATAAAAAAAAAAAAATGTTCTAACTACTCTTTAAATTTATTATTTTGACTAATTTGTGGTTGTTGTTTTTTAATGTTGACCTTTTGATACTGACCTTGACCTTGTGACACTGATTCAGGGCACAGAGAATTTGAAAAGCAATCCACTTCTTCTCCACAGCATTGAGAAATGGGCGAGTGCTGATCCTGTCATATAAACTGTCTTTAACATACTGACGGAATAACAATGCTGCTCTGTCAGAGTGCTGAAATAGTAATAATAATAATAATAATAATAATCAAATAATAATGAAAATAATGATGATGATAATAATAATGATAAAGATAATAATAATAATAGTAATAATAATAAAAATAAAAATAATAATAATAATAATAGTAATGATGATGATAATAATAATAATAATAATACATATAATACAATGCTACTACTACCATCATTACTAACATAATAATGTAATGTTAATAATTATAAATAAAAATAATAACAGTAACAAAAACAACAATATTAAATATATAACATTATTAACATTATTAATAATAATAATAATAATAATAGTAATAATGTAATACAATAAAAACAATAACAGTAATGTTACTAATAACAAAATAATAATAGCAATAGTAATAATAATAACAACACCAATAATAATGGTGGTGTTGATGATGATAAAGATGACAATAATTTTAAAGACCAGTTAATGTTCTTCATTTTAATAATATGCTTGATACAAATGAAAAAGTTAACACATTCACGTATAATAAACAGTAACTGATATAATAAACAGTCAGTGATACTTACAACACATCTTTGAAAAGGCAAACAGTTGGATGTTCCCTTTAGTCGTAAAGAAATATCTGAAACATTTTTTTAGAAAGATATATTAAATATAGATTTATATCTGTGAATTATTTATTGTTATTTGTTAAAATAAGAGATTAATCTTTGTAACACTTAATGCTAAAATTTGGTCTAAATATTAATTTCTATTATCTTTTTATTTAAATAAAAAAAAATGTTCTGATTTTTGTAATACATAGGTCTAAGATTAATATTTAGTCTAAATATTAATTTATTTTGGATTTTAAAATATATATATTCTGATCTTTTTTACACATAACACTAATATTTGATCTAAATATTATTATTATTATTTTTTTTTTAAATTAAAAGTGTTCTGACCATATGCAAATTAGACTTACCCTCGAGTTTACTTTTGTGTGTGAGAAGAGGAAGGGATGGATCATGGATGACAAAAACTTTCACAACAGACAAACCTTCCTTGTTCCTTGCTCTAGCAACTTTGAAAAATCTTGTACTCCCCAAACTTAATAAAGTAAAGTTTAAAAAATAATAATAAATAACAATGTAAAAGATAACTGAACACTTTTTTGAATGAATAATGAATATTTACTAATGGTACTTTTTTTTATCAATTGTATTAATTTTAATGTTGGATATCTGTCACATAATTTTGTTTATGAGATTAAAATTGAGGCAAACTTCAATGACTCTTCTACAACATACATGGACATGTATGTACACACACACACACACACACACACACACACACACACACACAAAATGATTTATTATTTATTATTGGGTGTGCAGTATTAATTCTCCCTAAACCTTTTTTTCTGATTGAAAGAAAAATAATAATAGACAATCAGTATATTTTGGAAAGTACTGACTAATATATAACAAGTATTAATAATAGATAATAAGTAATCTATTTTATTTATACCTGGTTTCAAATGTGTAGTCAGGTACATCCAAAAGATACTGTTCAACTGACTGAATCTGAGAAGGGGCTATTCCCGTTAACTGGTTCCCCATTTATTATTTCAAAATCTAATAAAAAAAACCACAAAATAAAATGCAATGTTAACATTTTAATATGAGAAAACATTTTATACACTAAACTTTTAAAACAAAATACAATAATAATAATAATAATAATAATCATAATAATCATAATAATAATAATAATAAATAAATAAATTAATTAATTAAAAAACAAAAACAAAGACGTAATATACTACTACTACTAGTACTACTACTACGAGTTCTAATGATAATAATAATTTCTTAACTAAAATATATTGATTACAATGGCACAAAACCGAATGATAATGAAAACAGAAGTAACGGTAGAAAGAGTCTGGTGAATTTTAGAATTTATATGGCAAGTTAAAAATATCAGACGTACCCAGTAACAGTTTCCAATGAATAATGATAATTGGAGTCTGCTCCACCTCTTTCGCGGATCTACCTTTACGTTTCAGTTCCAAGTTATTTTATAATTCCGATGAATGCTATTTACAGTACTTTCAAAACTCCAATCATTTGAATTTTGCAATTAAATTGTCCTTGTAGCTTAAACGTTTTATCTAATTTTTCATAATAACATAAAGCCCTTCAACAAAAACAACAATTCTGCCATTCTAACCACTTACGCAAAATATAAGGAAGTGCTTGAAGTAAGTCTCTTTAAACAGAACGTCAATTCTCTCTAACCATTCTGTGTGATCGAAACAAAAATAATAATACACAATCGGTATATTTCGGAAACTTCCGACCTATACATAACGAAGTATTAAGTTTTATTTTAAAATACAAATAAATAAATAAAAGAATAAGCGATGTTTATCGAATCAGTTCTGGGATATTTTCTTTTATGCTGTTGCTGGGTTGTTGTTGTTTTTCTGTAAATTTTTAAACTGGGGACTTTTATACGGAAAATACCGATTGGAAATACTATCAGATGGTTGACACTGAAAAATATTCGTGTGTGTGTTTGTGTGAGAGAGATGTTGTGCCTGTGAAGGTGTTCGTATGTACGTGTATAAGTATTCGGATAGGATGGCGACAGGGACAATAGCACCAAGGGCCGTATATAAAAATAAATATTAATGCCGTCTGGACGCGATAGACATTACAAATTATATATCTTAATGGCCCTTGTATTAAAACGCGATTTTTGCAGTATATGTCGCAACTCTCTCTCTCTCTCTCTGTGTGTGTATATATATATAAAGAAAGAAAAAAAAAAAAAAAGACTGTCACGCCGGGTACTATTCATCAGCGCGATTCAATATTTGCGTTATCGCATGCAATATATAGAATTTGATCTCGAGGTGATTTCTCCCGTTGTGTATTTCATCTTATTAAAAATTCATTGTTATTCATGTACAAAAACATGAAAACTCTACCATCCTACAAAGTTTGTTGGCAACGGGAAACTATTATGAAGCCGTATATTTTCTACGGAATGTACGATAATTCTAATAATTACTATTCTGTAAATATTAATACTGTCAAGTATCGTAAATTTTTATGAATATTCTTTTTTGTTTCGGTTACTTGTAATAGGAATAACTTAGAGCTCGAATTTGTATTTGTAAAACTGCATTCGGTGTGCAAATAGTAACGCACAGTCAACACAGAAAAATCGCGGCATTGATATGCTGACGTCTGGCATGCAAGGGCCGTAAATCTTAAATTCCTCCCTCCAATGGTGGACGAATTCAGATTTCCAGTTTCAAGGACCTACCGCATGAATGTACATTAATTACGTGTTTTATTTGTGTGTTTTTTTAAAAATTGTATTGCTTTAAGAAGTTAATAAATGAATAAATATATAGACTTCCATTTTACGTGCCATAAATAAAGTTGACGTTAATAGTTAGTACACATCACACACAACAATGAAACCCAGAAGAGGGGAGCGATGGCAAATATTATTGTCATAACACATTTTTAAGATGACATCTTTAAACATCTTGAATAACGTTAAAAATATTATAAACAAAAAATAAACCCAAAAATCGTTAATCTTTCAACGAATGCAAAACAAAATTAATCTCTCAATTATCACTGTATTACAGTGAAAAGAAAACAAGCAATTTTATATATAAAAAAAAATATTTTATTAAAAAAAAAAAAAAACCTCAAAATTTGAAATTTTTATTTTTCTTAATTATTTAAATATTAAGAAAAATAAAATTATCAGTGCACACAACCATACCCTGATTTGCAGTTTTTATTATAATTTTATTTTTATTTATTTATTTTATTTTGTTTTTGTTTTAACTTTTATGTTTCTTCTTCTTCTTTGTTTTCTTAATGCTAGTTTCTTCACAACTAGGCACTAACTTGGAAGATTCATCAAACTGTCTGTGATTTTCACATTCCTTCTTTTTCTCTTCATTTAGTAAAGGTGAATTGAAAATATTCTCATGTTTAGATTTCTTTTTCTTTTTTCTAACACAACTGTCATCATCCACCTCTCTTGGTGTCAGCTCTTCAGTATTTTCATTTTTTAATTTATGTTTCTTCTGCTTCTTCTTTTTCTTCTTGTTAATTCCATTATCTTCTTCTTTATCACAAATGACTGATCTCTGCTCTTCATTGTTTTTATTTTCTAACTCATGTTTCTTATTCTTTTTCCTCTTCTTGCTAATCTCACTTTCTTCAATTTCAATGTCTTTATTTTCCAGTTTGTGTTTCTTTTTCTTTTTGTTGAAACCATTTTCTGCATCTTCATCAAAGGTAACTGATATCTGTTCTTCACAGTTTTCATTTTTGAGTTTATGTTCTTTCTTTTTCTTCTTACAACTGTTATTTTCTTCACAACTTTTCACTTGAGTTTCTTCTTTGTAAACATTAGTTCTAGTTTGTGTTGCATATTTTTTCTTCTGTTTGTCAGTAAAAGTATTTTCTACTTTGTCATTTTCAAATTCCTGTTCAACATTTTCATCATCTGTTTTAAGTTTCTTCTCCTTTTTCTTCTTTCTTACATTGTTTTCTTCACCTTTGTCATATTTCACCAATATGCTCTCTTCAGTACTTTCATTTTCCAATTTGTGTTTTTTTTTTCTTTTTCTTTCTGCTAGAATGACTTTCTTCATCCGGTTTGTTAGTCTCAAAACTTTTTTCAGATTTACCACTTTTTCTTTTTTCCTTTCTGCTAACACTACTTTCAAGGCCATCCTGATGGCTTTCGTTCTTCTCTTTATGTTTATTTTTCTTCTTCTTCTTTTTGTTACTTTTTTCTTGAACCAAATCATCATAATTTTGGTCCCTAATTATATTTGTGTCATCAGAAATTTGTGTGGTCTTGTCATCATTTGCAAAAGTTTCTTTGTTTCCATATACATCTTTTTTTCCCACTCTCAAGACATTTCCCTGTATTGAATATTCTAAATGCTCTCCCTTGACATCTTTAGAGTTATCCCCTAGCAGTTCTTTCAAAACAGGCTACAAAGAAGCCATTAGAGTAATGTTCTTCAGGACACATTCGAATCATTGCATCACCATAGCAGTAATCAGACCGCCCTCTCATTGGCCAGTCAGGAACTATTTTTTTCAGCGTAAACTCTTCTTGGAACTGACTAAGCACATCCTCCACAACTTCCTTCATTTTCTTCAGGGTGGAGAGAACAGGTGGAATAAACAATTCTTTTGGCATTTGGGAATTTTAAGGCATGTTTCAAAAGAGATGCCTGGAAGTTTGAAAGACTTCTCAGCCTCTGTTTGGAGGATGAGTTTTCTGTGAGGTAGTCAAGTCGAGTGACGATACCTGCAACAGAAAGAAAATTGATGAATGGTCAATAAACATCCGACTCATTTTATTCTGAATGGTTATTTAGTTATTTAACATTTAAAATAGTGGTGCTGTTGTTGTGAAGGTTTTCTTTTTGTTTAATTTTTTGTTGTTGTTTTTTGGATAATCTACTTTGTGTCCTTTTAATATAAGTTTGAATTTCCAAACCTATTTTAAATAAATAAATTTCTAACTACTGGTTGAACAACATCCTTCATTTATTTCACTATCATGTTTATTAGATCAATCTTGTTCTTATTTTTTGAAAATCTTCAGAAGAGAAAAAATTGATGCTTTTTCTTCATGAATGTTTTTAAATGAATGTTTAAAAAATCTTTCAAAAGATGAACAAACTTTTTTTATTGAAATTAAAGACTTGAAATTTAAACAAAACAAAAAAGAATATTGGTCCACCAAAACATAACAATTTTTAATTTTTTAAAACTGAAAAAAACAACAACAACAACATCATAATAATAGAACAAGAACATGGACTACAACAATAACAACAACAACAGTAATTTAGTAATAAGAACAATGATTAAAAACAACAACAACAACAAAAAACAACAACAATTAAAAATAACAATAAAATGAAATCTGAAATTACCAGACCCACTGCAGGATGGGTCAACAAGTATGTATTCGGCTGCAGAAAATTCCGGGTCATCTGGTTTGACTGAGAGAAAATCTCTACCAAACAGTTCAGTGTTTTCCACTCCTAATCGAACCAGCTGCGACTTCATCGTGTTCAGACGAAGCCGGTCGCGATCAAAAGCAAATATTTTTCTGAAAATTTAAATTTTTTGAAAAAATAATACACACTGTAATTTAAGAAAAAATATTTTAAAAAATAACAATAAAAGCCATTCCCACTCCTGATGTCATCATTTTAACCTAGTTAATTTGTAGTATGGCATTTTTCTATATCAAAAAATCAATAATATCAATAGAACAATTTTTTGTTTTTTTATCACTGATGATTTGTTGCCATCCAAAGATTGATAGTTGGCATTGTAAGATTTGGAAATTAACAATATCATTTCTCAAATACATACTTGATGAAAAAGAAAATGTCTAACCTTTGAAAATTCCTTAAAGCTACTCAGTCTGTATTCTTATGTTAAAAGGTTCATTTAACAAATCAAACAATGTTTGTTTTGGACATAATTTGTTTTATTTTAAAGAATTCTCTTTTAAAAATAACTGAATGCTTTTGATGCACACGTCCTACCCAGTGTTTCTCATCAGACTAGCAACGTGGCTGGTTTTGTTGCCAGGCGCAGCACAGCAGTCGATGACGATGCTGTTTTCTGGAGCAGAGAGAATGTGAGCAGGAAAACAGCTTGCCTGTTAAAAAAAAGATTAAAAAAAAATAATAATAATAAAATAAAATATAAAAATAAGTGAATAAAAAGTAAAATAAAAAAAATAAAAAATTGAAACAAAAAAAAATAATAACATAACATATCATAATAAAATAACACGAAAATATCAAAAAATAATAAATAAAAAAGAATAATAATATAAAAAAAAAATACAAAAAATAAATAAACAAAAGAATGAATGTCGTGGATAAAATAATGTTAAAAATGGCTTGAAAAATATAAAATTGAGCTAGTGTCTAAATAGTGGTGCTAGACAAATATGATGGTAAATGCATGACTGTGTGAAAAAGATTAAAATGTTTGTGTATTAACAGTTTAAAAACAGCCTGACTGTAAAAACGAAACCATTAGTGTGTTGAAATAACAGTATCAGACTGAGTGGTGTTTTAAAAAACAATCTGTTGGAAAAATACGACAACAGTGTGTTAAATAAAGCAGTTTTAAAATGGTTTGAAAATATAAAACGAGATACACAGCTGGTGCTTTACAAATGTTAGAAAATACAAAGGCAGAGGAAGAAAATGGCATTGATGTTTTTAAAAAGCTGGTTAAATTCTCTTTAATAAACATAATAGTAGCAATATTTCTCATCAAATCAATTTAAACAGGCTGATAATCACATAATCATTCACTGTGAGTTTTTTGGGATTGCTATTACATTACACTAATTATGACACTGACAGTAAAAATGTACATGACCAAAATTAATTCATCGTAAAGCTGTTTGATAAGGGTTTTCACATGGAAAATACTTTTTATGGGCAGTTTGATTTTATATATGTTCTATTAATCGAAATCTTTTTTCTTATATTTGTAAATGTGAGCGCATGAAATAACAGGTAAATAATTTTGTAATATATCCTAATATATCCTAAATAAATGTAAAAATATATGTTATTTTAAGCAAATATTTATTATAGATTTCATAAGCGTTTATAAAATTGAAATATTCCGTAAGTCAAAAAGTTTGAAAACCCCTGGTATAACATGTTACCTTTTTTGTTAAAAATTATTATTTTAATTCGATAAATCTCACCCTATCTTGTAAAACAATGCTGCCTGAATCATACAGGTGATGTTCGTGAAATTCTGTCCCAGGTGGAAATATTAAAACATCAGGTAAAAAAGGGTCCACCATGAATTCATCTTCTTTCAAGCTGCCTATATCCTCACTTCATGATTATTATTTTTTAAATAAGAGAATTACAAATTATTATTGTTTTATATTTATTATTTTTTGATGCCAAAATCATTATTAATTTGAAATTTATGTAATAAAATTTTACAACTCTGTTAACATGTTTTGTTTATATTTATAAATAATGAAGATGATAATAAAAATATATATATTTCTGAATGAGAAATTAATAAAATTATTTAATTAAATTTACAGTCAGAAAATAAAAAAATTGGGATCTTTTATTTTTATCATTGAAACAAATTTACCTATATTTATTATGTATCCAGCCTTCATCCTGAAAAACTTTCAAAACTTCTGTGACACTTGTTATCAGCAGATTCACTCTGACATATCTTGGCAAACTGGTTGCTAAAAAGATAAAAGGTACACATTATATATATATATAGCTATATACATCTTTATATCTTTATCTATATCTATATCTATATCTATATATCTATATATATATCTATATATCTATCTATATCTATATATATATATATCTATCACACACACATATATATATATATATACACACACACATACACACACATATATGTAAAGAGATAGAGAGAGAGAGAGAGAGAGAGAGAGAGAGAGAGAGAGAGAGAGAGAGAGAGAGAGAGAGAGAGAGAGAGGGGGGGGTAGGTGTCGGTGGGTGATGGTGGCAGGCTTTATCTCATCTCAACTCATTTTGTTTTATTTTAAATTCCATGCACGAGTACTTACTGGATATACATTTTTTCATTTAACACTGTTAGTATTAACTTACTGTATGAAGGTTTTGCAACCACATCTTTTGTTATCAGTTCTTCTAGACTGGTGGCCTGTTTCTTCTTCAGCAGTGATTCACATTCAGTTTCAATTAATTTCTCACGTTTCATAATGGGTTTCTAAATAAAGTATTTAAAATAATATTTATATATGAGTTACATTTTTTCATCAATAAATTTTTTTATCAATAAATAAATTATTTCAAAAAAAAATAGTTAGTAAAAAACAATTTTTTTTATATATATATATATATATTAAATGCTAAAACCAGTTATAAGAAATACATTTTAAAATATAAACAATTTTTTTTTTTTAAAATTAATTAGACAATTAAAGAAATTTCAAGTATTACAAAAATTTACATTTTAGGATATATGAAGCAAGAATGGTAAATTTGTATTCTTTGAGTATTAGCAATAGTATAAATATTACTTTAAATAATATCAAATCAATATATATATATACATTTATATATATATAGGTATATATAATCATATCTAAAATTTACCTTATAAATTCCAGCATTTTTGAGGCCCTGACCAAGTAGATATTCATAGAGAACAACAACTGGTAAAAATGTTTTGTCTTGAAAAGTGTTATCTTTATTGAGCTGACATTTCTGCACCAAAGTCTGTAACACTGTTTTGTACTTGAGAGTTTCACAAATGAGTGCATATAACTGGCGGATATTCTAATGAAATGCAAATAAATATATAAATAAGTAAAAAAAAATTATAAATAAATAAAATGAGAAAATAAATAAAATAAGAAAATAAACAAAATCAGTAAATAAATAAATAAAAGAAGAAAAACACAAATAAATATGTTTACATTTGTAACACAGCTACTTTCATGAGCATAAAATTAATAATGATGATTAGGCAACTGGTTCAGATTTTTTTAAAGGCATGATGATGTTATTGTAGGTATGTGACAAAAGCTTTATCTGCACTGTAGGAAGAGGTTGCCCCACTTTAGTGATGTGTCTTTGCTTTCTTTGAAGGGGTTCCCTTGTTTTTCGGTTTGTCATTATTTTTATATACTTGTGAAAACAAAAAATATCGTGGCATAATATATATATGTTCAGCTACATCTTTGTATTCATTTCTTGACATGTGATATTTGATAAACAAGTTAAAATTTAAATTATGCATTTCTCTCGTAGTCTGCCAATTTTCATACAAATATTTAGGGTAACAAGTATTTAATTTTGGATCCTAAATGTCTGATACGTTCAACGCTTCGTTTATTTTGTTTGATTTAGTAATTATGTGGACTAATATTTTCTTTCTGATAAAGATGTCGATTATGAAGACATTTCTCAGCAAGTGAAATTAATTTTTTATAGCTATATAAATTATAATGAAGTCATAAGGCATACTAACACTAATTAATTGAAAACAAAAATAATAAAACGAAACAAGTGACGTAAAATTACAAAACATTAAAGAACTTACTGGAAATTTTGACGAATACACAAATGACTTTATTGACCCTTTTTTGTCATCAATTAATTGAATTATACGCGCAGCTTCTATATATAAATTCATTATTATAAAGTAAAGTTTTCTTCAAATAATTTTGAATATTGTAGATGTGAAATATTCTAAACCATGATGCTTATGGGCGCATCCATATTGAAAATGTATTATGGGAAGTAACTCTAACTTCACTTCATAAAATGATAAATGTTTCATTCGATAGGGACTGGAATGAATATAAAACATCGCACACGGATTAAGCTGAAAAGAACAGAACAAAAAATTAAATCTATTTACCATAAATAACGTTATTATGACCATAACATGTAATGTATGTATCCAAAGATCAATAGTTTATTGTAAAAAAAAAATTATAACTAGCTCTTGCTAAATAATTAATCTGAAATGATAATTTGGAAGTGTCTACAAATTAAAATGAATTTAGTTAATTTGTAAGTTTCATATTAAGTTTAAAGAATTCATTAATTATTTTTGTCATTATTAACTTTAGAATGTGTTTGTAACAGACCATATATAACTGTTGCCTTTTTTTTGCAAATATTAATTTGTTATTATTATTATATCCGGTCCATTACGGTTTTAAATTTTTACAACCCAGTCAGGATTTGTATATTTGTAAACAATTTCATCCGGGTATATTCAAGATGTCGGCGCCCATTGTTCTACGTGTCACACAAATTAAATAATCAAACAGTCGTAAGATACAAGCTAAACGAAATCAGTAAAACAGCTGGGCTTCGAATATGGGTATCTGTTCGCCAAAACGCCGTAAGTGTTCGTAATAATTAGTTGTTTTGTTCGTATTTGCCGTTATATAAAATAATAACTAAACAAAATAATAATAATAAAAAATATATATAAAAATTAAATAAATTTATAAATAAAAATAAATCTTTCAAATTCAATTTATGTAACAGTAAATTTAAATTTGTTTTCTTATTTTTTTATTTTTTGATAATAAGGACAATGATAAGTTGATAATTGATGGGTTTTTTTTAAGTTCTAACTTGTAACGTGTTAAGAGTAGTAACATTTTTCTCGTCAGCTAATAAATAACTAATAAGGACTGCTTATACGAGGTTCATAAACATGAAATGCATTCTGATTAGGTATTTTCTATATATACTATATGTTTTGACAATATAAACAATTAATAATAGCAGTTTATGTGTAATTTTTTTTCTAATATGTTTATGATGACATTTATTTGTTTTTTTTTTATTTATAACAAAGATAAAAATCTGTATATTTATTTATATTGATGTATAATATGAATTGATATCATGATCCTGAGAAACATGAATAACATTTACTGTTTTTGTTCCATTCCAGTTCTTCATTAATGATAAAGATAACAACATGTATATTAATATATATTAATATTACTATCTAATATAAAAACTGATAACATGATTGACATTTACTGTTTTTATTTTGCACCTAGCAGCTGAGAATGGGCTGAGGTGTTTGTTAAAATAGATAAACTTTACTTCGTTTCAGTTGGTGTTGTGCTTGTGTTTGTTTGGATTGCTACTCTCTGTTATCTATGGTTTCCTGATTCTGTCTCAGATGTTTTTAACTTGCGAAGCTCTAAAGCAGGTAGGGTTTAACAATTATTGCATTTTTAAAAACATTTCTGAATGGGTAGACTACAATTTAACATATTATTATTATTATTATTATTATTATTATTATTATTTATATCATCATCACTGTTGTGTTATTATTATTATTATTATTATTGTTGTCACTAAATGTCATTATTATCTCCATCATTATTTTTTTTTAAATCTAACAATTATTTCTTCTATGTTTGTAAATTAGATAGTATAGATCTATCTATTAGTTGTTTTTTCAATATTACTGAATACAGTAATTAGGATTTTTTTGCTATAAATGCATAAATAAACTTTTTGACTTTTTATTTCATATCAATTCTTTTTTTTTTTTTTTTTTTTTTTTTTTTTTTTAAATGTAGGCAAGTCTGTTGCTAGGAAGATCAACCTGGACAGAAAATTCAGCAACATGTACAAAAATATTTCATCTGGAGAAATGATCCATGTGTGTATAACGACAGACAAAAACACACTGGGTGGGGCCGTCGCTCTCATAAACAGTATTGTGTCCAACACGCAGGCTCCTGTCATGTTCCACATAGTGGCAAATGAAGAAAGCATGGATCATTTAAGGTTGGTGAAAAAAAGCAAACAGCCACACACAAATAAAGACAACAAACGAAATGAAAAGTTCCGTAATAAATGATAATTTAAAAAAAAAAAAAGAAGCTTTTATGTCTGTATGTGTATGTATGTATCTATATGCATGTATATATTGTGTGTATTTGTATGTGTTTACATTTGCATGCATATGTGTGTGTGTGTGTTTATAGTATCCACATTAAAAAGCCCTATAATATTAAAAAAAAAAAACATTAATAGCAAACCAATAAAACACCATAATTATCACACTTAATGAACCATTCAAGCATAAAAGATAGTAAAATTAAACATATGGAAATAAAATAAAATAAAAAAGGGTTAACTGATTATGCCAGTTCAATAAAAAATATTTAAATAACATTTAGGTTTTTTTTTAAAAATATTTAAACAGCTGTTGTAATACTTTTTTTCTATTTTTCATCTATTAAATGTGTTAATTTTCTTTTCTTTTCTTTTTTATGTGAAAAAATAGTCAATAAATATAATTAATTTTAAGAAACAGACAAACAAAAACACACACACACATGCACACTAACACACAGATAAAACACATGATTTATAACGTGTATATGTATGGTGTATTTTATCTGTTTTACTATACTAGATGTCTTCCCACAGAATCATTATCATATAAATGTTAATACTGGAGTAAATAAGTAAGATAACGGTTTCCTGTAAACAAATCTTGCTTGTTATTTCAGTATCTGGTTAATGAAGAGCAAACTGAACAAGATTATTTATGAGCTGAAAGCTTTTGACCCAAAGCTGGTGGAAGGCAAAATAAAAGTTAGAGGAAGCAGGCCTGAGCTGGCTAGTCCTGTGAGTTTACTTATATTTAATATATTCCTGTGAGTTTACTTATATTTAATACATTCCTGTGAGTTTACTTATATTTAATACAGTCCTGTGAGTTTACTTATATTTAATACAGTCCTGTGAGATTACTTACATTTAATACACTCCTGTGAGTTTACTTACATTTAATACTTTACTGTGAGTTTACTTATATTTAATACAGTCCTGTGAGTTTACTTACATTTAATACAGTCCTGTGAGTTTACTTACATTTAATACAGTCCTGTGATTTTACTTATATTTAATACAGTTCTGTGAGTTTACATACATTTAATATATTCCTGAGTTTACTCAAATTTAATACATTCCTGTGAGTTTATTCACATTTAATACAGTCCTGTGAGTTTACTTATATTTAATACATTCCTGTGAGTTTACTCACATTTAATACATTCCTGTGAGTCACTTATATTTAATGCTTTCCTGTGAGTTATTCATATTTTATACTGTCTTGTGAGTATTTGTATTTTATAATTACATTTAACACTTTCCTGTGAGTTACTCATATTTTATATTGTCTTGTATTTTATAATTATATTTAAAACGTTTCTATGAGTTACTACATTTTTCTACTGAGTTTGTAAAAATCTTATGAGTAATTTATATTTTATTTAAATTTTTTATATTTTTTTAACTTTTAATTGCAGATGAATTATGCCAGGTACTATTTACCCCAGTTGTTTCCTCGGCTAAAAGGACGAATCATTTTTATTGATGATGACTGCATCGTACAAGGTCTAATCATGTTCATAATTTTGTTAAAAGATTCAGTAATGTTTTCTAGTTTGTTTGACTTTATTGCGTAATCAGTTAAGAATTCAAACATTAAAAAAATGTGTGTGATGTATGTGCATGTGTGTAAACTTGATTTATAAATAAATATTCAGGCATTTGGTATTGTGGTATGAGAATATATGTGCATGATATGTGAATTTGTGCATAGGTATATATGAGCATATGTAATTGGGTAGATTATGTGTGTGAGTAAATGTTTTTACATCTGTGTGGCTGGTGTGTGTTAGTGTGTGTCTGTCTGTATGTCTGTCTCTCTCTCTGTCCATCTACCTGTCTTTTGACCATTTAATGGTGCTAAATCCTCAACAAAACTGAAATCATAGTAGATTTATCTCCCATTTTATTTTTTCATCATATTTATTTATTTATTTATTTATTATTATTTTTTTAATTATTTTTTTGTTTGTTGCAGGTGATATTTCAGAGCTTTATAAAATGAAAATCAAACCAGGACACCTGGCTTCATTCTCACAAGACTGTACTGGTGCTGGCAAACGACTTACTTTGCTGAAGGTTGAATACTTAAACTTCCTTATTTATTTAGTATTTTATTATTTATTATTAATTTAATTTTTTAATTTTTTTTTTATTATTGTTTGAGATATCAAATGCCTGAAAAAGAGATATTTAATATTAAATAAAAAGAAAAGAAGAAATAAAATGTTCATCATTCTTTAACTCTAATTTGTCTTGAGAATTCCTGCTGATTTTTAAATTGTGTTTGCTGAAAAGCTAAATATATTTCAAAAATTTATAATTTTGTTTTATATTCACTTATTTTTTTTTTTTTTTTTTTTTATTTTATTTTATTTTATTTTATTTTATTTTATTTTTTTTTTTTTTTTTTATTTTTTTTATTTTTTATTTTTATTTATTATTATTATTATTATTATTATTATTATTATTATTATTATTATTATTATTATTATCCATTTTATTATCCATTTATTTATTTATTTATTTATTTATTTATTTATTTTTATTTATTTTCAGAATAATTATGCAGATTACATAGACTTCAAGAACAAACACGTCCAGAAGCTAAAAATCAAGCCAACGGCGTGTTCCTTCAACACTGGTCTGTTTGTCACTGACATTTCTCTGTGGAGGAAAATACAACATCACAAAACAGCTGGAGTTCTGGTTGGAACTGAATACAAAGTAAGTCTCCACATTTCTTGTAAGTCAGTGGATTTGTGGATGGATGGATGGATGGACAGACAGGTTGTTGGATGGCTAGATAGTTTATTATATAAACACAGATGAATCAATAGATGCTGTCTTGAATTTGTATGACACAGATTATATTTTAATCTACCTACTTTGTTTTACTAATTTATTCTAATTTGTTTATTTTCTCAGGGAAGAGGTTGTATGGCAATGAACGAGGAGGGGGTGGCTCCCAGCCTCCAATGATGCTGGTGTTTTATAACAAATACACAGAAATACCCCCTGTGTGGCACGTCAGGTACTTAGGTGAGTATACAAGTTCTTCTCAGATCAGTATTGTTCTGAGACATTTAGACACTTTCTGTTCATAAAGGCCATGATTTCCTCTTTCTCTAAACTTCTGTAAACATGGAGCAATCGTCTGTTTGTTTTCATAGATGAGTGAATCTTTATTTTCAGATAAACTCTCTCTCTCTCTCTCTCTCTCACCTTCTCTCTCTCTCTCTCTCTCTCTCTCTCTCTCTCTCTCTCTCTCTCTCTCTCTCTCTCTCTCTGTCTGTCTGTCTGTCTGTCTCCACATGCACAGATGTGACTTTAATAAATAGCATTACAAAGGATGTTTGAAAATACTGTTGTAAAATAGAATAAAAATTAAAATAAAATGAATGATGATGATAAAAATGAAAAAGTGATGATTTGAATTTAAAAAAAAAAAAATGTATATATAATAAAATCATTGAGATATTTAAGTATGGCAGAATAACATTTCTTCTCTGATAACAATTTCATAATTACATCTGTAATTCATAAAATTCACTTACCTTCATAAAAGTACCACTTAGACATTAACCCTTTCACTGTCAAGTGTGTCACTGTCTGATGGCAATGTTAATGGATTAATCAAATTATATCTTTTCTTTTTCTTTTTCTTTTTTTTTCTTTTTTCCCTCTCCAGGATGGACAACAGGCACCAGCTACACTAAACAGTTTATCCAAAAAGCTAAACTTCTTCACTGGAACGGCCGATTTAAACCATGGGGACGTCAAACACAGCATGTGGACATTTGGAACAAATACTTCATTAAAGATCCACTTGAAAGATTTAAACCAGTTCGCAAGTCAAATTGATTAAAAGTTTAAGTTCTCACACATGTGGTCACTATTTAAATTTAAACAAACAATAAAAAAAAAAAAAAAAAAAAAAAAAAAAATTGTCTGAGAATTGTTAAAATTTATGGTTTTTAATGTTGGTGTATGATGGGTTAACATTTGGGTTTATATCTGTGTGTGCTTATCTACATGTAAATGTATTGTATGAATACAATTTGTCTTCTTTATGTGTGAATCAAAGTAGCAGTTTAAAAGCACATGTACTTTAATGGTGATCAGTATTACAGTTGTGTGTGTATTAGAACAAATGAAATAAAATAAAGATAAAAAAAATATATGGATGAATAGCATAACAGGAAAAGTTATAAATAAAATTAAATTAATTTTTAAATTTTTTTTATTATATATCAGCAGAAACCATCTGTTTCACAAACCTGAACTATTTATTGTTTGACATTTTGAATTATTTTTGGTAAACAAAAAAAAAAAAAAATGGATTACATAAATATGAACATATTTCATTTTTGCCAGACAAGTTACAAACACAATCCTAGTTAATTTAAAAACAGTAATATTAATTGTTTTCTTTTCTTTTTTCCTTTTAATTTTTTCAAACATTCCGGGTTTTTTTTTGGTGGGGGGTTGTAAAAAAGAAATCAAATCAAAACAGAAAACGTAAAAATAAATTGTTTTAATACATTTTTACTTTTTTGTATTCTTATATTTTATCAAAATAACTAGTGTTATCTTTACTGCACAAAAAGGTGATGTTAATTTTTATGTCATTTTTAACTGTTTCATGACAAAAAAATATTTTATAATTAGAAACATATTTGGTCGAAGGTTAAATGTTTTGTGTGTCATTGTTCCTAAATATTTCAACATGTTTTTTGAAAGTCATGTCATTTTTGTAAATGAAATGAACAAATATATATATTTAAAAAAATGTAACAAACAATAATGTATAATTTTGTTTATTTTGTTTATTTTTTTTGTTATAGAAGTTAACAGCATCATAAATACTCTTCTTTTTTGCTTTTTTGCTAATAAAACGTATTTTAATATGTATTATGTATTGTATTATACTATTCTTTTCCAGTAATGAAATAGGGCAGTTACAAAGCTTGTCAGATTATTTCGTAGACAGAAATGTTAAAAAAACAACAACATCAAAATAATAATGAAATTGTAATAGAATTGTGTAGAACAGAGTAAATAAGGAAAAAGTGTCAAAGTAAATCATAAAAATTCATCTAACATGGCTTTTTGTTTTAAATAACTTGATTTGCTGTTTTAGTATGACTTTATTCTTAACAAAGGTTGGTGACATAGTATGTAAAATGTATTTAAAGCTATTTTTTATTTCACTGTATATTAATTGGTTCAGTATTTACATACTAATGAATTTACATACTAATGCTTTAAGTTTTATTTATACTGTTTTGGGATTTTTAAAATGATCTCCTTAATAAAAACTGAACAGCTGTGTAAATATTATTATTTAGAGATATCTGCTATGTGCCACTGTATATGAAATTTCGTCTGTTACACTTATTTACAAAAAAAGTACCCATGTAAGGAATACCATACACAATTAGGCTGTAACTGATAAAATTTTATATTGTCATTTGCTAATTGCTAAAACAAATTTTTATTGTTGATGTTTCATCTGAACTTACATTTTGTTGTTATTTCCATTATCAGTATTTTACTATAAATTATCCTGTATGAATATACTCAGTGAATGAACAAATCAATTGATTGTTTTGAAGAAAAAAAATTTAATATTTTGATTTTAAATACTTTAGCATGTAAACCAGTGCCAAGAAAAATGATTCAGTGTGCTCAGCTTCAGGAAATTATCATAGGCTGGATTTAACAGGTTTTAATAAAAATCAAAAAATTAACAGGATTCGAACTTCTGAAATAAAATTATAAATGGTCTTTCAGACTCAAGATAGTAGGTTATGGACAGTTCTTTTTTGACCCTGTTTAGCTACTTTAACAGAGAATATAACTGCATAATTGAATATTTTGCAATTTTTAGAGCTATTTAATAAGATCCTAAGATGGAGAAGGGACATTATCAAGAGCAAACAGAAAGTAAAGCTATAATGACCAAGAGAAACTTTCAGATACCATTGTAGATATGTCCTTACCTAATGTTTTATTAGCTCATGTCTAATCTGGGTACCTAGCTATTATTTTATTTTATTTATTTATTTATTTATTTTTTTAACTGATCAAAATTGGCCAGCTTGGTTGGTAATATAAAAATATGCTTTAATGGTAACATGCACATCGATAGCTTTTACATTTTTAATGTTTATTTTACATATTTACATATATTGTCATCTGTATATTCAGTTTTGTTTTTTTTCAGTTTGGAATTTATTTGATACTTTTTTAAAAACAAAATAAGCAATAACTGTTTTGCTTCATGGAGGAAAATAAAATTATAATTCAATTATGTTTTGATCATTATCACCTTTGGTATTATAATTAATATATGTTGTTTGTGTGTGTGTGTGTGTGTGTGTGTGTGTGTGAGAGAGAGGGAAAGAGAGACGGGGTGTGTCTGCATTTGTGCCAGGGAGTAATTCTTATTAAAAAGGTACATGTATGTGTATTATAGAGGTTTCTTCCTATCACCACACTAACAAAATGACAAACTAATTTTTATTTTTTATTTACCATATTATTTCAAGTAGAATGTGACAGCATTTAAAAACAACTATTCATTTTATAATGGCTTTATAAATAAAATATATGCACTGTATAATTACTGGGTTTTTTTTGTTATTTATTTGGTAGCAGTTAACACATGGTGACATTGAATTTCAAGTAAGTTTCATTACTTAAAACATAAACTGTTATTATTAATTAGCAGTTCAAATTGAAAAAACACACACACACACACACACAAACTCAAAATAATAAGATAAAAAATAAATGGCAATGAGTTTTAACAACATACCTTTACTAGTATAACTTCAGGTGTTTAAATAATGTCAAAAATGTCATGACTTATTATTGAGACTTATTTATTTGGCTGTGCTTTGATAGCACTAGTTACCTGAAATATATATTAATAATTAGCATTGTGAAAAAAAATATATTAACTAAAACACACATCTGTTACAAATAAATATTTGTTAATGTATAATAACATTATACTTCCAAATTAAATGTAAATTATTTATTGAATGCATCATATACTGCTGAATAAATACTTTTAAATGTTTTATTTCCCATTTTTTCAGTAATTTCTGTAGAAAATCATCTGGTGTGTTTTGTCTAATAATAATAAGAAGAAGAAGAAGAAAGAAAGAAAGAAAGACAGCTTGATATAAAATGACAGAAAACAAACATATTAAATAAATTTTGTTTATTCCAAATTAGTGAATTAACAATGCGCTAACTTTACTACCAGTCGAATGCTGTTTGAACTTTAAAGAATTATATTCATAATCAAAAGAAATGTACGAAAATTGCCAAAAATTATGAATAAATAAATAAATAGTTTTATTTTAATGCGTTACGTAACGTTTTAATAATAATTAAAAAATGTTAATATGATAATTAAATTAATATAACGACAATTATTTTATTATTTACAACGAATAATAAATGTCCCCTTAACTACTTCAGGAAATTATTAAATCTTTTGTAGACTGGTTTTCTAAGCGTGGCGTAGTATATTAAAGAGTCAAGTTTAACAACATGGCAGATAATGAATGTGAACGTGTTCTTTGCGTCAAAAATGAAATATTTGTATTCAAAATACCACCGCGGCCATCAAACAGAGGTTACAGGTTGGAAAGCCATTACTATTGGATATCATTTAAAGATGTCTGGAATGTCTCTTATATACGGTTTAATGATAAAGAATTCATTAATGCTTTACGAAAGAAAAGGGGTGTTCCGTAATGATAATGATAATCTCTAAACTTGTCCTGCATAAATAAATCATTAGATGATTTTCTTCTTGTCAAAAATTGCTGATGTCTTTAAATTAAATGTTCAAAATATATTTTTAATGAATAAACTCTGTTTTACTGCTAGCTTAAGATCCTTTTAATGTTCTGTAATTTAGTAATTATATAATATATTAATCATTAGATGACATGATTAAATTGAATTACATTTCTTGCCACCCATTTCAGTAGTATTATTATGCGTAATACTAATAGCTAATCAGGTTATTGTATTAATATAGTAATTAAATATTTTAGCTAGTTCAACCAACCAACATCATTCAAACATATTTGCATATTTATTTATATATTTAATAAATTATAAAATATAAAATTAGAACATCCAGTAATATTTATTAATAGATAAGATGTAGTCAGTCACATCAATCTGGTATTCAAAACAGCTGTTTGAAATGTTAAACTTTATTAAGTTTTTAATTTATAATTAATTTAACGAAAATGAATTTCCAGAAATGTATTATGAAAAACTCATACTCTAAATATTCAAACTAATAGTAATAATAATCATAATAACAGTTAAAGAGTAAATTTAATGATTCACCTGATGCAGGTGATGGCTGGTATTACCTGAGAGTAAATAGTTAAAACAAATTGTCCCCAAGTGAAGCGAAAGGATGCTAATTTAAGTACATATATATATATATAATTTCAAAAGTATCTTTATAAACTGAATCAGAAGAGATTTTTTTACAGAGCTGCTGACTGGAAGTTGGACAATCCTGATTGGACAGGACGAATGCGGATTGTTTCAAAAGGAAAAGAATTGATGATAAAATTAGAAGATAAAACCACAGGTATGAGTATTAAATGGCTGAACAGTAAATTTATGTACAGATGAAACAAATCAAAGATATTTCATAATGAAAGCAGTTTAAAACACTGCAAGTGATTATTTTGATGGAAAGTAACAAGCTACAGTAAACAAAACAGTTCTGAAAATAAAGCATTTTGAAGGTAATTACATGTATATTTCTTATTCTTCATTTTGTTGCTGTCTTATCTCACCATCTTTACCAGTTACTCCTTTTGTCTGTCTGTCTGTCATAGATCCTTTCTTTCTTTCATATCACTGTTTCTCTTAACATACTTGATAGTTTCAAAAATTGAACAGTTTTATTCTTAAGTTTGAAGGATTGACATACTTCTCCATTCCTCTTGAAATAATGACAAAGAAACATGTTTTTAGTAATATAAACATCTTCCAAGGTTTTTAGATTTTGATATTTATTTGTTATCTATCTTAAAAATGAGAAAAAGACAAACATAGAAGAGTAGGAAAGACAAAGATTGTTTCGAGATGGTTAAGTATTTTCCTAAAATATTTCTGTGTGCTAAACGGTTGTTTTAACTAATTCTTATTGAATTTTGAAGGTGAACTCTTTGCCAACTGCCCTGTGGAATCCTACCCTAGTGCTGCTGTGGAACCTGTCCTTGATTCCAGTCGATATTTTGTGATAAGAATAAAAGATGATAGTGGTGAGTATATTTTATCTTTGTAACGATATAAATGGTATACATGGATGTACAGTTATGATGTGAAAACATAATAATAATCATATTTAAAAAAATACATTAATATTAGTAATAAAGAAAAATAATATTAACAGTTGCATTGATATTAAAAAATAATATTCTCGTTAAAAATGATAATCAGTAAAGATTTTTTACGATTGTTTATTGTGGTGTTAGTATTTTTGTAGTTGCTAATTCCTTTTTCAGCCTAAAAGATTTTGTTCAGATTTGCATTGAATGCATTAAAGTTAAAAAATATATTTGTAAATTTTGAACATTTTTAAAGTCTTTCTGATTTCTTTTTTTTTTTCTTTCTTTTCTTTTTTTTGGTATATGTTTATTCTAACTACAACTTACTTTTTTTCAGATATGGAAATTTTTTTTAATTTCGCTTTAAAATGTCTAATAAGGAATGTTAAATTTTTATTCCAAATTTCCACCATTTGTAAAATCAACTTTCTATAATTGAAAATTTCTTTGTTTTTTTTTTCACCTCTGACCTTGAATTCTTATTCTAACTGATTTTCTTTTTTGAAACTAAGATTTTTATTCCAGGCCGCAGTGCATTTATTGGAATAGGATTCTTAGATCGTGCTGACTCATTTGATCTGAACGTTTCCATTCAAGACCATTTTAAGTGAGTATCCATGTACTTAGCTTTTTAACAATAAATCAACACATAATTTATTGATTTGTGAATTAACACACAATGCAACAACACAAGGGTAATGTTTGTAAATAAATATATTGATTGACAAGCATTATTAATAAATAAATATATTTAACACATTAGAATTCTGTGTAAATAAATTTATTATGTTGTTGTATGACAATCATGTGAATAAATAAACATTTATGACTTTAACACTTAAATTAACATGTACTACACACACACACACACACACACATATGAAACATTGCATAATTTCTGATATGTTTTAATTTGCTGGTTTTTAGAGGGGTTTTTAAATTTTATTATATCTTCGTTTTAACATTTTTGATCATTTAGAAGATTGATATATTTCATGTTATATTCATGGAATAATAAGTGTTGATATTAAATAAATTTAAATATAATCTGGCAGTCTAGTCATGTCCTCTTGAATGCCTTTTGTCATTGCCACAGTTGTCACAACATTGACTTCCTCCCGTAATGACCACTTGCAGTCACAGTTCATTGAGTTTTAACAATCTCTGATGTACCATGAAAATCTTTATTGATTGCTATAGTGGTCATAATGCTGACTTTCTCTTTTGTGGCCAGTTTTACTGTCGCAGTTCATTGACTTTTAACAATCTCAGGTGTACCATATAATGTTTTCATGAGAATGGTATCATCTGCTTTTACAGATGTTCAAATATTTTCTGTTAGTTGATAGTGTGTAAATTGGTCATGAGAAGGTTCATTTAAACTCCTGTTATTAAATTTCAACTCTGAGCTTTTTTCTTGTTAAAAATAGGCTTTTGGATAAGGCTACATGATGTTAGTTGCATTGGTTTACATTACTTTATAACAGTTTAAATTTTAGTTATTTTTTAATTTTTTAAATTATTTTTATATAATAATTTACTGAATTTACAGTTTTTTGTTTTTAATGAAATTATTATTTATAAATAATTTTTTTTTCTTTTTTAACTAAACTAAAATTTTATTTAATAATATATTTTGTTTATTTTGTTACTTTATATAAATTTAATGTAATTGTTTTTAAAACTACTAGTTATATCAGTGTATGTTATACCTGTAACTTAGCTTAGTTGAAACATACCAACTTGATATAATTATATTAAGTGTATATAAAACTGATCCAAGATTATTTCCTGTTGGGTAGTTCTCTCTAATACCTCTTGTTAGGTTCAACAGAATATTTGTCTTGTTTTATGCAAAACTATAAGGAAGATGTACAGTAATGAAATTAATGCACATAAAAAAAATAAACTGCCAATAAAACAATAGTGTAAGAAACGTATATATTAATTAAACTATGCAACATAAATCTCTGATGAGAACTGACACAGTGGGTTTTAAATGTCATTTCTCAGTTATATAACCACAATAACTCGGATCAGAAATGAAACTCTGAGCATATTTAGCTTCCGATTTAATATAGCATACATCAGTTGTGTAATTAAAGGAAACAGTTGCATTTGTGATGTTAATTTTTGTTTACAGATGGTTAAAACAAGAAGCAGACGAAGAGAACAGTATCAAAGATATGCAGAATGTACCAAAACTTGACCTTGGCTTTAAAGAAGGTCAAACAATAAAGCTTAATATTGGTGTAAGTAATATTTTTTATTTTTGTTTTACTTATGATATTATATTTGTCATGCTGGGATATCTGTATGGTGTGTGTGTATGTCTGTGTTCGTTCAAAAGTATGCATGCATGCGTATATTATGGTCTTAATTTTTTTTATTTTTTTATTGTTATTAATTTAACTAAATAATAAATTGTATGGTAGCAAGTTTCACATTAACAAACCTCAAAATACATTTTCAAAATATTGAGAGATAAAACAGCTTTCCATTTAGGACAACTTATTACATTTAACATAGTTAAAAAAAAAATGTGTTTTTTGTTTTTTTTTTGTAGAATTTAAATCGCAAAGATGGTTCCAGTTCTAGGCCGAGGGCAAAAGCATCAAGTGGTGGAATGATTGGTCTGATCCCCCCACCTCCAGGGGGAGTCAAAATCCCCCCACCCTCCTCCTCGTCCGGTGGAAAGTCTCCTGAATTGATACAACCAAAATCTACACCAGAGAAGAAACCACAACCGGTGGAGAAGAAAACTGAACTGGACGATCTTGGCTTGTTTAACGTACAGTGCAATATTTCGAAACCAGCCAATCAGCAATCAGCTAACAGTGCAGATCTCCTGTCCTCTGTGTTTTCAGCTCCCAGCCCGGCCAATCAGAATTCGGGTAGCAATATAGATCTGTTGTCAGCGCCCAGCCCAGCCAGTCAGAATTCAGGTAGCAACATAGATCTTTTGTGTGGCACAGACATTCCAATATCCTCCAGTATTCCCATACAGCCCATTCAGCCAGTTCAGCCAGTTCAGCCAGTACAGCCAGTTCAGCCAGTTCAGCCATTTCAGCCATTTCAACCAGAGCAACCAGCACAGCCAGTACAAGCAGTAAAACCATTTACAGATCCATGGGGTGATTTCACAAGTGCAAGGTAAGTGCTGCCGCGTTACTGCAGATAGCAGATGTGAAAACAGTTTTGATGGTTTTGAGTAATTGTTTTCTTAACATAATCAAAATTTTCATATATCTGAACAGTTATAGTTGTTATTTTAATTTTATTTTTTTATTACTTTTAATATATTAGTTAAAGAAAAATGCCATTTTTGATTGTTTTCCGCACCCATTTTTGACTGTAGTCAACACATCCCTTCCTGACTAGTTAATAGTATTGTTCAGATCCATTCTCAACTGCAGTTAACACAGGTAATGCTACTGTTCAGATCCATTCTCGACTGTAGTAAACAGGTAATGCTACTGTTCAGATCCATTCTCAACTGTAGTTAACACAGGTAATGCTACTGTTCAGATCCATTCTTGACTATAGTTAACACACGTAATGTTACTGTTCAGATCCATTCTTGACTGCAATTAACACAGGTAATGCTATTGTTCTGATCCATTCTCAACTGCAGTTAACACAGGTAATGTTACTGTTCAGATCCATTCTTGACTGTAGTTAACACAGGTAATACTACTATTCAGATCCATTTTTGTGATGACAATTTTGATTGTAAAGTTGTGTGCAGAAGAGTTAATTTCTTATTATTTTTGCATACAGATAAATGGCTTAGTCCTTCTCCATATTGTTACTAACTGTGTCCCAACTGATTTATCAAAGAATGTGGCATGTGAAAGACTTGTTGCTTTGTGAAGATAAATGTAACTTACAGGGTAACAGGTCTTTTTTTTTTTTTATCACTGTACAAAACTGTGAATGAATAACTGCCATCCAGAGATTTTAAAATATTTGTTCATTCGTTTGTTTGCATGTTTGTTCACTTGATCATTTGTTCATTCTTTGTAATATATATTTTTAAAATAATCTCTGTCTCTTCCATTTTTGATTTTTAATTTTTTAATTTCAGTTCAGTGGGACAAAAACCTAATGACAATGACCCATGGGCACAGTTTTAAGGAAGACATATTTAGTGGAATTTGTAAATATTTATAGCCGATTGTCAGTTTTTTTTTTTTTTTTTTGGTTCTGTTATTGAAAGAAGAAGGGGAAAAAAACCTCCCAAGAAGGAAGTTTTTGTTAGTTAGAATATATGCTGGCAGCTTTAGAAGCTATGGGCAATCATTTCATAATCATAATATTTAAAAATTAGTGAACCAACTCAATTTACTGATCTGATTGTGTGACAGGTTAGCCTATCATGTAATTGGTTAGCCCTGAGTGAAAATATTGTATATTGGGTCAGCCAGTCATGCAATGGATTAGCATCAAGTAATAGTATTGCATGATAGGTCAGACAGTTGTGTGATGGGAAATACAGAGTGAAAATATTTAGCTTTATAAATATGGTTGTACAAAAAATATTTGAAGAGATCACAAAGGACCAAATATATTAAATAATAATAATTAAAAAAATGATTATGAAATTAAATAATAAAACTTTGTATTTTGTAAAAAGTAAACTTACATTTAATCTTGGTATGTCCTTAAACAAAATGGACATAACTGACAGATCAGTATTTCAGTTAAAAAGGTGTTTCAGTTCCATTGTTTTTTTTTATTTATTGACATAAAATTCCAAAAGTTCCACACACACCCACACACATAGAAATTCTGAATGCGTAAAAATTTATTTTACAAAAGTATCTAAAAGAACATAAGATAAAATAATGAAAATTATTATTTGGGAACCAGATTTTAAGTATTATTTAAAATGTATAAATAAATTAATGGCATCAGATGATTTTAAAAGAATCTTTCAGAAAACCATTAATGTCAGTTGTCCAAAAACCTTTTGTAGCATCACTGAAAACCATTAAAACTCAGGCCCATAAGTATTTTCATTAAATATTTTATTTTATAATCTTCTTTTTTAAAATTATTTTTCTTCCTTCTCATCTTAGATACTCTGAATATATTAAAATTAATTTACAACTAGCAAGTTTTATTTCATTTTTTTCTTAGGCACTTAGAAAACATTAGCAATAAAATTTAAGTAGAATTAGAAATTGATAAATGTTGCATGATTTTGTTATTAGAACAAAATATTTTTTATAAAGTAACGAGAAAATGTTACAGATGTGGTTTGAATATTTAAGCTACATTCTCACTGTTTGATTTGTCAGACTGTTTTTTAACCCATCATTTGCTCCATTATAATAACAATAACATAACTTGGGCACTCTGAATCTCAGTTTTCTGATCAAAAAGAATTTGGAAACAAATATTCAAAAATATTCGAATTAAATCTCATTTCCAATCCCAAATGTACCTTGGAGAACATTCAAGTGTATCTGATGCAGTTCATGAAGGAATATTCAGCCCAGCAAAGAAAATGAAAAAGAGAAAATAAATATCCACTGGGTGAATGTACAGTGTTTATCTTGATTAAACAAGGCTGAAGTTTAAATGATGAGTAACCGATCAGCAAACTAAACAGTTCATGTAATAACAGTATTATCTAGTTAATAGGTTCTTTATACACAAAAATAAAATGAGATCCAGTTCAAACTGAAGATTCACAATGATGTTGAATTGAATTAAATGTTCAAAGCTTCACAGAGCCCTGAGTATAATACAAATGGTTGGTCATACTGAAACAGTTGCAGTAAAAATTGTGTTAGAGTTAAAACACTGATGAATGATTCTATTTTGTGAAGAAATTGTAAGCTTACAGTTGTTACTGAAACACACACACACACATACACACACACACACACACATGCACACAGAGACACAGACATACATGCATGCATTCATAAATTGATGATAAAGGGAGAGAACTTTAATATAACATTTTTAATAAATGGAGAGCTTTCAGTATATATAAATGAAACCTCTGTACAGAGATTTTAATTATTTACATATTTTCCAGACTGGTTTACAAAAGATTATTATAAGTTAGGTTTTTTTTACAAATCAGGAAAAAAAAAAAAAAAAAAAATTTAAATGCTACAAGTTGCATACTTTGTCATCATGGCAGATCAGATAATGAGAATGTAGTTCTTATTAGTAAAATATTCACAAGTAATTTTTATTATTAATCAGATGACACTTGAAATAGTGAATGTTGATTGTAAATTACAAATGCATGTATAAAAATTAGCATTTAGTATTCACAAATATAAAAGTTACATTGTTGGACCATGTTTATGTGTATATAATATATGTTAAGACTAAATGTTAACTACTGAACAGTTTGTTATGTATAAAATTCACTGTTTTTGGTTTTTTGTATAAGACATTGTTTTGAACATGTTTCATTTCTTTCTTCTTGTAATTTAATCTCAAATGCTCAATTTTACATAGAATTCATTTCACCAGTAAATGTTACCAGAGTTATTGCCCTTGTCTGTAAACTCTTCTTTAATGAATCTTACAGTTAGATACTTATTTTGTTTTTTTGTTTTATCATTTTTCTGTTTATTTATTTATTTATTTATTTATTTATTTTTTTTTTTTTTATCTAATTTGGGTTTATTATTATAATTATTGTATTTTGGCTCCAAAATAATTCTGAAGACATGATCAAAACAAAAGCTGTGTTGATATTTAATTAATCAGCAAGACATTTAAAGAAAATATATAATAATAATAATAATTTTATATATATATTTTGTCCATTTCCAAACTTAATAAATTGCTTCTTCTGTAGTTATTATGTACCATCAATATTGTAGAAAAAGATTTTATACAATATATTTAAAACAAAAAAAGAAAATTGTTATTATTTTCTTTGAGTGTTTTGGCTTGCAGTAATCTTATATTTTCAAAGTGGTTATTTGTACATTCCATTTCTTTGCACAAAAATGAACAAGTTTAATATTAAAAATATTAAAATGTATCTAAATTTCTAAATGGACTATTAAATAAGTGAGAAAAAAATGTTGCAGGACATTTTACAAAATAATCAAAAATGTTGGGTTTACAGTGAGTTAATTTATTATGTTAGGAAACAGTCTTTGCATTTGTATAATTTAGAAACTTAAATTATTTATATTTCTTTAAAGTGATTATAAAAAATGCCCAAATCATTTTCTGTATATATATATATATATATATATATATCAAAGTGGGTCACAAATTACTTTATTATTATTTATTTATTTTTTAGTTTTCTTGAAAAGAAAATGTAATAATTCATTAAGATCATGCCAGAAAATCTTAGACTAAATAAATTTTATAACATTCAAAGTGAGTGTCTTTATCATGTATTTAAGCAATGGGATTCTTAGGGGTCTTTTTCTTTTTTAGATAGAAATAGAGAGGAACAGTTGTTTGTTTGTTGTGTATTGTTGTATTTATGTTAAGCATGTGCAATATAAAAAAATGTATAATAAATCAATTTAATTATGTTTCACATTCCTTGAAAGGCATACATTGAAATTCTGTGAATATGACAAAATACATTTCTTAAATATTGATCAGTATAAGGTAATGAAATGTGATGTGTTTTTTTTTTTCAAAATAAACTTTCTGATATTTCACTATACATATTTTGTACATCATTATTTTTTTATTATTATTATTATTATTATTATTATTAATTATTATTATTATTATCTAGATATCTAAATTTATGTACAGAATTGTGCTTTTAGTATTATAAAATACAAAAACCTCTTAATAGCTTTGATTTTTGTTGATTTTTGATAGCCTGCAGACTAAAATGTATAAAATTGTAAAACTGTATGTGGATACAGAATTAAAAGAACATTTCTGAAATTTTAATAAATGATTTAATATTATGAACATCTTTTTTTTTTTATTATTCTTGTATGTTGTTTAACTTTTCTAAATATGTATTTATTAAGTAAGATTATATATATAAATATAACTGATACTTATATATATATATATATATATATATAAGTTATATTTATAAAAATATGTTCTTTTGGACCCATGATATCAGTTTAATATAACTTTACTGATTATTTATATTTAAGGTTTTCATTTGCTGTTTTAAAAACAAACAAAAAAACTTAGATAATGATAATAATAATTAAACATAAAAAGACTAACGAATAGGCTGTGATTGTTTTGTGTATTGTATTGTGTATTTTATATGTAAATAATTCTATTCTCAATTTTGGAATTTAGAAATAAAAATTATCTTTGGGTTTGAAATACTTTGAATTTTTATTTTATTTTATATTTATTCTTTTTAAAATAATAATTATTATTATTATTTATTATTATTATTATTATTATTATTATTATTATTATTATTATTTATTTATTTATTTATTTATTTATTTATTTATTTTATTATTAATTATTTATTTTTTTTCTAAGATGTTTATATTGTATTTTATAAAAATTAGGAGTGTTGTACATAACTGAGCCTTTGGACTGAACAGATGAAAATAAGAGAAATATGAGAGAAGCCTTGTTACCATAGCCACTGTTAATAGCAGAAAGGAATGTTAAATCTCTACCTTCCCATATATAGAAAAAAAGTATCTAGGCCTTGATAAATTTGTAATTGGAAAAAAGATGAGAATGTGAATTTTAACATTAATAACAATAACAAAATATAAAAATAATAAAATTTTATTAATAATAACTAATAAACATAACAAAAACTATGAAGCAATATTTAATTTTTTTTTTCTTTATATATATACTTGTAAACAAAAACAATTTATTAATAAAAAATTAAAATTTTGCTGTTAATTAAAGCTCCAATTATTTTTCTAATCTGAGGCAAGTTATTTATATAGCTAATGAAAGAACTAGATATAACAAAGAAAAAAGATATACAAGATATATTTAATAGAATTAAACGTTTAACAAATACTTTTTTTTAATGTTAATTAATACTGAGTATGGTTGTGCATGCAATAAAATATGATGTGATAAAAGTATATATGCAGTATATGTAAATTAATAATAAAAAATATAAATGAGTACTAAAAACCGGGATAAAATAATTGTGAAAATATATATGTATCTATATGTATACTGGTTATAAAGTATTTCCCCATAACCTTAAACAAATCCATTGTTCCCCAAAAATCTAATAATTTATAAATCTTACAAAATAATGTAATGTTGTTGAGGCATTTTATTTTGACTCCTAAGAATTAAAGAATACATTTTTCACATCCATTGCAGACCCTGTAACAATATTTAATGGAATAATGAAGAAATGGGTACTTCCTTCCCTAACCCTGTATAAATTCTATTTAAGCCAGAATTATCTAAATTGTTTAAATCCAAGCAAGGTAAATACAAATAAATATTTCTGAATTAAAAATAATAAAGCAAGATAATAGTTTTCTACCTTTTTCTTGTTCTTTTTCATTGTTCCAGTTGCTTTAAAGAATTTTTGAATATTTTGAATTTAATTTTTTTTCAAACCTGCATCAATTAATGTTTTAATAATTGTCTGAACTTAAATAATCTGTATTAAATACCATTTAAGAGTGAAAATAAACTAATTTTGCAATTCAGGTTTCCTGTAGCAGAAAACAATAATATAGACCAAAAGTTTCCATTTTACCCACGAATAAACATCCTCTGCATTTTTTCCCACACTTTGAACTTATAACTGGAGAGAGTTTAAATTATTTAATTTTTTTTTTTTTTTTTTTTCAAAATTATAAAAATACTTTTTTTCTTTTTTTTTTTTTTTTTTTTTTTTAAATTTTGCTTTTTTTTTTTTTTTTTTCTCTACTAGCATATTGCAGATATCAGATACTATTATCTGTGCAACAAATACTGTTTAATTATGAACAGATATCCGCATGCACTGTTAACGCCAAACGCCTAGCTTTTTCCTCTGCTCTCTGTTTTTCTTCTGCTTCTACTCTGTCGTCTTCTTCTTCATCTGCTAGTCGCTGAAGCATAATTTTCTTCCTATCAATGAACCTAAAATAAATGTGATGTGCACAGGAAAAAAAAAATCATGGTCACTGGTCACATTTGACAAAATTATGACTATTATTTAGTTAAACGAAGAGACAAAAGATGAACAAAATGAAACAAACAGATTCTTTGTCATATTTAATTATGGAGAAATGCAGCTTCGAAGTTTTGAGTTGTTACATAACTGACCATCCCTATTTGAGTTGTTACATAACTGACCATCCCTATTTGAGTTGTTACATAACTGACCATCCCTATTTGAGTTGTTACATAACTGACCATCCCTATTTGAGGCAGTTGAGCGTCAGAGTTGAGCAATGTTTTAATAACTGTAACCAAATATCAATAATTTTGCCTAGCAAGATTAACACAAGTAAAACTGACTATTGATTTTAAATACATAATTATTCTACATAGTTTTGTGTTTCTACAGTTTAATGTTTGACTTACAATCATAAAATGGGTAAAAAAAACATATTGCCTGTTATCATATAATATTTCAGAATTAAGCAGATTTTAAGGTGGAGAATAATAATTTTAAAAAATCTCATGTATCTTTTGTGTGACTGAAGGTTTTGCTTCACATCATCAAAATATGCCGTATGACTTATTTTTGCATGCATTGACACAAAATATTGAATATTTCCTCTTCACAAACATTAAGTAACTATGTGTTGACCTTTCTTCTGTAAGTTGAGTGAGAAAACCTGTCACTATAACTCTTTTTTGGACTGGCAGCAAATAATCTTTTATAGGACACCTTCCCATAGGAAAAATAAATCGTCATTATATTACAACTTCTGAAAAACTAATTCTGAAGGCTGGTTAGATTGGGAAATAACCATATTTATGTATTAAGTATTAGTAAACCTAAACAACAACACAACAACAACAACAACAACAACAACAACAACAAAAGAGATAATTTTGTTTAATTTTTAAAAAAACCTAACAACATATGAATTCATGGGAGACAGAGTTCAATTTCAGTTCCTGATTTTTCACATTAAAAAAATAATTATTTAAAATAAATTTAATAAAAATCACAGCTTCCCTACCCCGGAAAAAATAAAATAAAACTATTAATGAAAATAGAAATGTCAGAAAGGTCAAAAAAAAAAAAAAACCTAACACAAAACAAAACAAAACATTTTGAACAGTAACAAGCTTACGTTCTAGGTTTTGGTCGAACTTTTGTTCGTAGAAGAAATCTGTCAGTGTATTCAGAATATTCTGGAAATTTTCGCCTTCTCTCAAGACAACAATCTTGGTCAAGCTTTCTGATATAATCATATTCGTCTGTAGTTTTGCGATGAATATTTTTGAGAATTTCTGTATCATTCAGGGTTGCTGATGTCTGGAACCAACTTGCTTTATCTGGAGAAAAAAGAAGAGAGAAAACACTCAATAAAACAATTTATAAATTAATAGTATGATAAAAACAACAAAAATAAAAACAAAACAATTAATAAATTTAAAAAAGGAAAATAAAATAATAATTTTGAATTAAATATAAAAGAATATCATTATGGAAGAAACTGAATCAGAATGTTTCAAAGTTTGTTGATAAACCAATAAACCAATAATACATAAATAGAAAAGTATCAATGAAGATGGCCTATTTTTTTAAACAATATATCTATCTATCTGTCATATATATATATATATATATAGATAGATATAGATAGATAGATAGATACACACACATACAGAGAGAGTTAATTTTAAAACAATAACAAACAAACTAAAACAAAACAAAAACAAAAAAGATAATAAAATAAATACAACACAATACTAAATAAGCTAAAATTAAACTTAAAAAAAAAAAAAAAATAATACAGGTAGTATAATATTACAATATAATACTAATCTAATAAAATAAAATAAAATAAAATAAAATAAAATACCAGAAAATCTCTGGGCGTAGTATCCTTGGTTGGGCCTGCCATGTTTCATGTGAATTTCTCCTGGAATGTTTGTTGGGGGCCTTGAGTACATGTTTAGGTTTACATACCTCCATGTTTCTTCATTGTCTGTGTGGGTCAGAGTCCTGGCACCTGTTTATTAAAAACAACATTAATATAATAACATCATGAATACAACCCTCCCAAAAACAGCAACTATACTAAAAAAAAAAAAAAGAAATAAATAAATAATAATAATAATAATAAAAGGTAAAAAAAAGAAACACACTTGTAATAATAAAAGAAATTTAATGTGTTTGTGTGGTTGATATCAGAACCATGGCAGAGATAAATTTTGTATAGTTTTTATATTTGTGCTTGCGACCAAACTTTCATACCAAAAAAGTCATAAGGATAAGTAAATACTAACATTTTGTTAATTTTCCTTTGCTGAAATATTTTTAGAAGTCAGTTTGGAAATTATATCAATTTACTAAGACTTATTATTATTATTATTTGTACATTTTTTTGTACAAAAAAAAAAATAAACAGTATCAGCTCTATGCAGCTACAGATGTTTTTTCTTTAGAAGTGTAATACTTTATTATCAACAAAGACTAGGTGCTTATAAAAACATATAGAAAGTGTTATGTGTATAGAATGAGTGTATTAACTCCATAAGTATTACCAAAGATACTTTAATGATGATGATGATCTTCATCATCATAACAACAACACAAACAATAATACTAACAACAACAACATTAATAACAAGAGAGATAAATACATGCACAAACTTTCATACACACACACACACACAAACACACACACACACACACACAGTGAAAAAGAATTTATAACTGATTTCTCTAAAATACTATATTATTATCAACCTTGTTTTTCAGGGCCCCAGGGGACAGAGGCTCCTAGGCGAGAGGTGTTGTGACTCCTAGGGACACAGGCACTCCTTGTAATCTGTTTGTCTATCCAACAAAATGGCTGAATTTGCGTTGCCCCTCGTAGCAAGTTTTCATTTGTCAGCTGAGAAAAATGTTTTCGAATAGCACGTTCTCCATTTTTGTATGGAGTACGAGAGGGAGTCCAGCCAATTTTGCTAATATCGAAGAAAGATCCAGGATTCTGTATCAGAATAATAATAATAATAATAATAATAATAATAATAATAATAGTAATAATAATAATAATAATAATAATAATAATAATAATAATAATAATAATAATAATAAACAATAACAATAATAATTTATTTTAATAACAATAACAATAGTAATAACAAAAACAACAACAATATTAATAATTCAAATGTTTAAGATTATGACAATGATGACGATGATGATGATTATAATAAAATGATAATGAATATACTAATACCTTAACAAAAAAAAAAATAATAATAATAATAATAATAATAATAATAATAATAATAATAATTATATAAGTTAATAAATAAAAAGAAAGAGATGAACAAAATTAAAACTGGACTTCATATAGCAAAGGCAACAACAGCAACAATAATAATATAATAAAACTAATAATAATAATAATAACTGTAAAAGTAATAAGTAATAATAATAAATAAATAATCCAAATAATAATAATAATAAAGATAATTAGAGTAATAATAAAAACAGCAGTAGTAGTACTAGTTGTTATTGTTGTTGTTGTTTTAGTAGTAGAGTAAAATTTAAGGAAGATTAAAGACCTGTTTTATGTTAAGTATTTGTTGCTCAGTTAGTGAAGTATATGGATTCCGTGCAGTTCTTGGTCGCTTGGTAATCATATCTATGTCTGTGGTAGCCATGTTGAAGATTTTCTGAAAAAGAATTAAAATAGTAGTTATGTGACAATGTAAAGGATAATTTAAAAAAAAAAAAAAAAAAAAAAATCATTTTCATATTACTGAACCATCCAGCTGTCCATGGCTTTGTCTAAATATATTAATTTAGGTGCAAGTAAAACACACACACACCCGCGCGCACGCACGCACACACACACACAAAAACACACACACACACACACACACACACTTCACTTAAAATATATATCTAATTATGAACGCACACAAACGTAACAATGGAAAAATGCTTTAGAAAAATAATGGATAAATGTTAACAAAATTAATGTTAATTTTTATGCATATGAATTAATTTGTTACTAATCTAATTAGTAAACGGAATATTCACAACGAGTATTTAACACAAATTAATTAACCCCCCACCTCCGTGTAATATAATTGCACTGTTCAATTAGCACGGAATCGTTCGTTATAATCGTTTTAATAATTTATTGGCTAGATCAATAATATTTGTTTTGTTGTTGTTTGTTTGTTTTTGGATCTTTTTTCCTTTAAATAATACTTTATTATGTATTAATATAATTAAACCAACTTACAATTTTCACACACTCAGAATGGAATATTAGAAATATTAAAAGTACTAAAACCCTGTTACAGAACACAAATAAAACAGTTCACGCGAACTATTTTCCCATGTTGTCGACAACGAAATCGAGACTCCAAGTTTCGTTGCTATGCTATTGTTAGTCTTGCCAACTTGTTTAAGGAGATTCGGAAGGGGTCGGCCGGTTTCGGATGTTATGACCCGAAGTGTTACGATCCACACGATTTATTTCGGAACAGCGTTTTGCGGTTTGAAATAATATATAAATATAAACTCCGACGTTTCCTTTTGATAAGCAAGCCTGAAGTAATAGAGGTTTTTTTTTTTTTTTTTTTTTTTGTGTGGGGTTGGATTTAGGTTTTTTGATAATAGTTATTATTATTAATATTATTGTTGTTATTATTTGTTATTATTGTTACAGGTTTTTTTTTTGGGGGGGGGTATTTTAATAATCAAATCATTTCAGGTAAAAAATATGCATTAATTCATTATAATATTTAACATATTTAAATAAAAAGAAAATAAGTGGCCTTATTAATAAATAATTATTTCTACAATGAAAAGAAGGCATACTGAATATGTTAAAAAATATTAATAAACTGCTTGTAACCTGCCGTTATTATTGTTGTTCTTGTTGTTATCGTTAACTTTATTATTACCATTATCAACACTATTATTTTTATTATCGTTTAGGCATGAAATAATATTGTAGAAATTTATTTACGATATAATTATTAAGGATTAGATAACTCTGGTTCTCTTTTCAAATGGTCATATACACATCCCTGTCAGTAAGATGCCCTTTAACAATTTCTCTCTCTCTCTCTCTCTCTCTCTCTCTCTCTCTCTCTCTCTCTCTCTCTCTCTCTCTCTCTCTAAACGAATGAGTTTTTAAGTGTCTGAACTAAGAATATCACATGTCTCAATTAACCCATCTAAATTATAAATGCTATACCAATTTTTTTTTTTTCTCTCAGACTCCCATGTCCACTTTTAAAGTTTTGGAATTATTTAAAGGTCACTGATAATGATATTTTAACGGTTTGTTTAAAAACACAATTAACACGTTATTATATAACGCATTCATGGTAATTTTCCCCTATTTAATTCAGTTTTACATTTTCATTTCTTTTCTTTTTTTTTCTTTCTATCTTTCTTTCTTTCTTTATTCAATATCTTCTTCTTGTAATAAGCGTGTGATGTTAATTGTCATTTAGATTTTATTTGTATTCAAATAAAATATACTTGCATATTATTCAGCAAAATTATTTTCTATTTAATTAACAAATTACACTTATTAATTTAAATTTTTTAAAGTACCGTTAATAGTTTTATTTTTTATTTTTTACTCAAAAATAATAAAAACAACATTAACAATAACACTAATAACAATGAATGAATGATGATGGTATTATTATTATTTAATGTCTTTTTTCCTTCTAATAACAGTTGTAATATTATTTATTACTTTAGTCAAAATATGCAAAATAAATATTTAGTTTGAAATCTAAACACAAAAAAATTTCTGGAAACAGTATCGCAATACTGATTTTTTTTGTCGCAGATCAGTTGAAAACGTCAAGGTCAAGATTGCATTTCTTTTGAAACTTTTTTAAGTCTGAACCTCTATTAAATTTACAGTTTCCGGAAATCTCAAGTGTTACACATGCGCAAAGGTTTCCGCGTAATATTTTTTTATTCAGATAGGACTAACGATTGTTTTCCTAAGAATCACACCGACAGGATAAATGTAAGTACTAGGCAAATTTCTTTCGAAAAGATCCGATCACAGCAACTCAGAAATTTTATTCAATTTCTTGTCCATACATGCAGCTGTTTGGAAATCAGCTATTAAATTGTTTTATTGAGCTTGTTTTTCCTATTTTCGTTATAGTTTTATTACCGATAATCTGATCTGTAGACTTGAACATTTATTTTTTCTAGATCATCAGAGAAAGTTGTTTCAGTTTTTAAATTAATAAAATTGTTATTATAAACATAATTTTATCTAATGTGATAATATTATACGAAGCTGAAAAGTTGCATAGCAAATAACAGTTACGATCAGGAAACAGTTATTACTGAACCCCCCCATAAAAATTTAGCCATGTTTAAGTTTCAACTTACAATGATCATGTCCTAAGTGAGTACGTGATCACGATTTTGTATTCTTCTCTGGTGATTTTAAGCACCTTATAAATTTGATTATAGTATATTTTTTTATTGGTTATAAGAAATGATCATATTTAAAAACGTACTTATTTTTGCGTATGGTATTCATTATTCTTATTCTAGGCTAGTCCACATTTATATTATCATTAAGTTTTACTAGTATTAATTTTGATGTCGTTTTTATTGTGCTAACTTGCTGATGTATATATATATATGTATATAATATATTGATCAGCAAGTTTGTACAATACAAACGACATCAAAATTAATACTAGTAAAACTTCATGATAATATAAATGGACTAACTAGTATATGAGCTAAGAATAAGAATATGATATGTCACATATCATATTCTGTGGAAATAATAACGTTTTTAAATATGATAATTTCTTACATGCATGTAGCATGTGTATGGATATGGATATGGATATGGATATGGATATGGATATGGATATGTATATGTATATTCATTATTCATTTACAGAATAATGATGTATTTCTTCTGAAAAATATATATAAATTATATTGGTCTAAGAAGCATATGTCAGCTATCATTATATCATACGGGGCTCTTTGATCTCATTTAATTTGACAGCCTTTAAAAACATACCTTTATTATACATACATACAAAATCACCACAAAGAATGGTGAGTACTTTCCAACCAGTGTTGGGAGAGAAGTATGAACTTTGTTTTAACATCATAAGTTACATGCTTGTCTACATATGTCTATGTGTACATAGTGTGTGTGTGTGTGTGTGTGTGTGTGTGTGTGTGTGTGTGTGTGTGTGTGTGTGTGTGAATAAAGATAATAAAGCATTGTGATGCTAATGGTCCATTCTGTCATGATTGTTTGTACATGTCAGAAATAATAACTAGCAAGACATCTAATATACAGTGTAGCAGAATTAGTTATTATGCTGTAGTTATTTTATAATTATATAAACATAACAAGCTTTTGCTTTATAGCGACAGACACGCCTGCTGACCTGTCAGAAAGCATGGCAGTCGTAGAAGTGCTTCACAACAGCTTGCTCTGATTAGCACATTAAAAAATGTCCAGTTCCAGTTGCTTTATTGTCATTCACAGTTAATAATTCTGGTGTTATTTTAAAACTTTTTTTAATTATTTATTTAATGTTGATTATAGATATTTCTTGTACTGAGGTCATTTGAGCCATTATTTATGTTATCGTTCGTAGCAGTTACTAAGAAAGAATGAGACCAAGATGATTCATTGCAATAAATTAACATTTGACTGGCAGAAAGTTAAGGAGATAGGCTTTATACTGAGGATAGTTTAGCCATTATTTATGTTGTTGATAAAAGTTTGGTTGTTATCATATTTCATTGCAAGACACAATATTTGATTAGCTTAAACAAATTAAGGCGGTGGATGTATTTAACTAGGTACCTGGGGTGCCCATAATAGTCTCTGGATTTACATGTCAGTTTTTTTATAAAGTTATAAATTAGACATTCTTTTTATCAGTGAGTCACTTGTTATTGTAACGAACAGTTCATATATATATATATAAGTAGTTGATAAAATTATAGATTAAAATATATTTTTTTCAGTTGTTGTTGTAATGAACGGATCTACTGCGATATGTATTAGTGGGGATGCA
>CM022674.1:5933935-5948935 GCA_012295275.1 Chrysomallon squamiferum
TCTCTTAATATTTACTGTTAAAATATTGCTAAAAAAAAACACCAAACAGTTTATTGAACTTTGTTACAGTGATCCAAAACAGAAGTGTATTTAATGCCTTGTGATATTTTAATATTAAAAATGTTACTGAAAATAAAATATTTGCTGATTTCTCAGTGATCCAGGCAGCACACACATTTTATAACGGAACAACCACAGTAGCTATTCACAAGAACGACCCAAACTCTCGAAAGAAGAAGACAAACACACTGAATACCACAGCCAACCCGGAAGAAAAACGAAAAATCATCGGCGACACCTTCATGAAGGTCAGAGACAATAATTTAACATTTATTAAAGATATTTTTATTTTGACATATAGTTTTATGATGTTCATAAATATTAATTAGAATTTTAATTTTTTTTACACTGACGTACGACATTTATGAAGGTTCGAAATAATAATAAAATTTATGATTATTGTTATAATTATTATTCTTGTATATAATAAATTTTAATTTTTTTTACACTGACATACAACATTTACGAAGGTTCGAAATTATAATAAAATTTATGACTATTATTATAATTATTATTCTTGTATATAATAAAAAAAAAAAAATTCACCTTCTGTTACATGTGTTCTGTAATTTAACTTGTTAAATTTATAAAAATTGTCCATATTGTGCTGTGTTTCTGAAATGTTTAATTTGTATTATTATTGTATTCTTATGTTGGGATCCATAGAGAAGCCAGGTTTATTCCTGTATCTCTTAAATTTACTAAAGCTAATTTAATTTACAGACAATGTATTTTATTTTTATTTTATTTTATTTCTTTTTTTAGGTCGCCAATGAAGTTGTGGAAACCATGAATCTCAAACCACAAGATGTTTATTTAGGTCAAGGTAAGAAAAAAATTAACATACCTGAATAATAAAAGTAATGAAGAATATTTTTTATGACTGTAACATTAAAAAAAAATAATAATAAATAAAAAAAGTGAACATAATGATGATGCCTATAAGGAAATAAATAAATGAATGAAGAAAAAGAAAAGAGATAATTAAATGATTTAATATATTTAAATAAAAAGCAGAAAGAAAAATGACTGCCTTAATAAATAATTATTTCTCCAATTAAAAGAAAGCAAAGCATGTTGAAAATGTTAAAATAAATAAATAAATTGCTTATAATTTGCTTTTTTTTTGTAACTGATATTTGTACAGATTTTTTGTCTTCATATAGATAAAATAGTAACAGTAAAATAAATAACATTTATTATTGTTTTAATTTATATCTCTGGGTAGTAAATTGATTCTTATATAAATAAATAAATATAATAATAAAAAATAAATTTCTAATTTATCATGTACCATTGTAATAATATTTAATATTTTATGTTAATATTCACTAGGTACCTTGCGACCTGACCTCATAGAAAGTGCTTCCTGTCTAGCTAGTGGGAAAGCAGACGCAATTAAAACTCACCACAACGATACCGAATTGGTGAGAGAACTTCGTAAACAGGTACGTGAGATTCGAAAAATAATATGCATTTCATCAGTCAGACATTCTTTTATTCATAACTTTAGGAGAGAAGAAAAAGCATATAAATCTCTAGGTTTCAAAAATGTAGTTTGTAAGACATTTTTTTTTCATTTAGAATTTTAAAATTTACAGGAGCAGCAAGTCATGTTCTGAAAATAATTTGTAGTTTGCCCTTTACATAGTATTTTATTTATAAATAAATCAAAATAAATAAATTAAAAAATGCGGAGAAGCTTTATGTATGTTCATTAATAATACTATTAATTACAGGTGAAAATGTAATTTGAAATTTCAGGGCAGGGTAGTGGAACCTCTGAAAGATTTTCACAAAGATGAAGTGAGACAGATAGGCAAAGATCTCGGACTTCCTTTAGAATTAGTACAGAGGCATCCTTTTCCAGGTGAGCTTTCTTCCGTTTTCTTTAACATACACTCAGAACACACAGTTTATGTATAGTCTTTTTATAGAATCTCTTTATTAAATCCCAGTATTGGAGGTACTACAAGTTTTGACGTTATAAGGAGTTGGACAACTGAACGAGTTTTCTGAGTACGAATTATTACATACGGGCAATTCTCAGAATACCTGCCTTAGTGCTTGTCCAGTCTTCTTTGAAAGTAACATAAAATGTATTGAATTATATACCTTAATTTTGATAATACAGTTATTTTGATCATTTTAAGTATTACAGTGAGTTGATGATAAACATTTTGAAAAACCTCCATTAGTGCATCAAGAAACAAAAAAAATTAAAAATTAAAATAAAACAAAAAATAAAAAATAAAACGTAAGAAATGGTAATGATAACAGCATTCATTTTATATCATCATCATCATCATCATGAGCACAGTTACCATCATCATCAAGAACATCATTACCATCATCGTCATGAGCATCATCATTATTACAATTATCACACCAGTCATCTTTTCAGTTGTTTTGAACTGTGTATTCGTGCTTGCAGGTCCTGGTTTAGCCATTCGAGTTATATGCGGAGAAGAACCATTCATGGAGAAAGGTTATGCTGAAACAAATATTCTGCTGAAGATTGTAGTCGGATTTGCACAGTTTTTAAAAAAAGTAAGTCGCTGTGTTATCTCAAGAACAATAGCTGACCATTGGCAGTGATAGAATAATTTTGATATGGACATGGACTGTCAGACAATACCTTTGATTTGAATGAAAACCTTCAATATTATTTTGGTTTGTTTGGACATGAACTGTCATATAATTCTGATTTGGATGTGGACTGTCATATAATTCTGATTTGGGTGTGGACTGTCACAAAATGTCTTTGATTTCAACTAAGTCTTTCATCTTATTTTGGTTTGAAAATGGACTGTCACATTACGTTCTTTCATTCTTTCATTCTTTCTTTCTTTCTGTTTTAGTATTAGCTATCATTATTTTTATTTGGACAGGGTATAATAATAATATAATACATTTATTGCACAAAGAACTTTGATTAGGACATTAATAATAATAATGGTAATAATAACAGTAACATAATATAACATAACATAACGACATAACAACATAAGACAACATAATAAAAAAGATCTTCTGATTCTGTTCATATCTGCCTGTCTTCCCATATCCACAATAATAATGACTAATACTGTTTATTTTTTAAATAATTTTCATTGTTAAACATCTTTCTATAAATCATCGTTGTTGTTGTTATTATCAGCACTGTGATTATTAAAGTTCATGACATAAAAATAAATGACTTACAGAGATCGGAGAACCTCACAGTCACATTTCGCTGCTTGTTTCAGTAATTATCGTCATCATTTTTCTCCTCTTACGTTCGGCTTTTCGATGTTTCAGCCTCATTCAATGATTCACAGGGTGAAATCCTCAGCCAGTGAGGAGGAGCAGCAGAGAATGGAGGAAATCACCTCCAGATGTCACATGTGTGCTACCTTGTTACCCATCAAGTCAGTAGGTGTTCAGGTAAAAATTTATATATATTTTTATTAGCATTTTGTGTGTGTTTTATTACTGTGTGTGTGAGTGTGTGTTGTGTATTTATTTATTGTTATTATTATTATATTTAAAATATATATTTATTTATTTTATTATTATTATTATTATTATTATTATTTAATGTTTAATGGTGAGGGACGTAATGAAATGTCCAATTACATTTAATGTTACTTTATTATATGGTATATATAGATATTCACATACGCACATATATACAGTATATACCGTTAACATGACTTGTTTTTTTTTTTGTCATTTTATTATTATAATTTTTTTATTATAACATTATAATTATCATCATTATTATTGCCATAGCTATTGTTGTTGTTATTAGAATTATTATTATTATTATTATTATTATTATCTTTATTGTTATCATTGTTGTTCCCAGGGTGACTGCAGATCATATAGCTATGTAGCAGGTATTTCATCAGACGAAGATGTCAAATGGCAAGATCTGATTGATCTTGCTAAAATAATACCTCGAATCTGTCATAGCATTAACAGGTAGATATCCAGACTTACTTTTTTTTATTTCTTCTCTTATTCTTTCTCTGTACAAAAAAGGAATTCTTCCTTAACTCATTCTTTGCCTCCTGGCTTATTTAGATTAACACAGTAACTGGAAAATCTACCACTCTGTCATTTTTAAATTGGATGTTCAGCACTGCCTATGATAATAATAAATGGTACAGTCCATCTGGCTAGCTGTGCAGTAGACAAGTCTGATAATAACAGATGTTGATATAAACATTTACTGGATTTAAAACTGGCTTTATGTACATCAGTGTCTTATGATGGTCAGTAAGAAAACACAGTAATATTTTGATACAAATATAGGAATTACAGTTGAGTGTTTATTGCAGAATGGCTGTGTTTATTAAATTTGTTTGCCTACATTTTCTGTAACATTCAGACATGATTCATTATTTTGTTTATTTATTTATTTATTAGTTTTGTCGTGTTGGGCAAAAGCAAAACATACAAAATCAGATAATAGTATTTTAATATCCCCACTGTAGTCTGTTATATTTTTACAGTACCACGAATTAAAAACATTTTTTTTTTAATGTGTTTCTTTGTTTATTTTTCATCTTAAAGCATAACCAGGCCTTACACCTTCATCACTTTCCTTTTAAAATAATTCTCCTTATTACCTTCTGTCTTCAGAGTGGTGTATATATTTGGCGGAGCTGTAACTTATCCAATCGAAGATATCACTCCTACCTATTTAACCGAAGGAGTTCTCAGTACCTTGCGTCAGGTGGACTTTCTCGCCACAAAGGTGCTGCACGACTCAGGGGAGGCAACTCACATCAGCCAGATGCCGGTGGTGTTGACCCCACTGCACTTCAATCGCGACCCCGTGATGCACCAGCCTTCGTGTCAAAGGTCAGTGGCTCTGAGGACGTTCATCACAAACGATTTTATGACGGGAATTCCGGCCATACCGGGAATACATATACCAGTAGAAGTGAGTTTAACTTTTTTTAACTTTATACTTTTATTTTATTTTATTATTATTATTTTTTTTTTAATTTTTAAAATCCTGTTTTTAATAGTATTAATAATTTTTATGTATCGTGATGAATTACGAAAGATTAAGAACCATATTTTCATGGACACAAAAAATAAATGCATCCAAAAACCTTTTAATAAAAGCCAGTTGTAGGAGCACAGGTTTGGATTTGGAAATTACCTAGCAGATGTGCTGAAGAGAATTGAGCAGTTTAATCTAGTTGTCTTGAAATGAAATATAATAAACAGCATTTATAGATAAATATTGATTATCACAATTTTTGTCTTATCTTTGCCATTATTGTTTTTTAATTATTTCTGTCATTACTATGAATTTGTTGTTGTTATTACACCTACGTCTAAAATGTCATTTTTATTGTCATAATCATTTTCGTTACTGCTACTACTACTGTTGTCATCATCAACATCATTCTCATCCCTTTAGTAATTCTTGCTATTATCATTACCACAACTGCTATTACTGCTGCTACTACTACTAATTACTGGTACTATTGATCCTGCTACTACTACAACCATTACTACAGCTACTGCCACTATTACTACTACTACTACTACTACTACTTACAGCTAGTATTACTACTAGTGTTACTTGCTACTGTTATTATTATTACAACTTCTACTAGTATTACTATTGCTACTTATTACTTACTACTTATAACCACCACCACTACTACTACTACTACTACTACTACTACTACTACTACTACTACTCCTACTACTGCTACCACTATTACTACTACTGCTACTATTGTTTTTTTTTTTTTTTTTTTTTTTTTTCAGGTATTACTAGTATTGTTGCTTTTTGTTTGTTTTTTTCAGATATTACTACTACTATTGTTGTTTTTTTTTTTTTTTTTTTTTCAGGTAGTAATGAAGATGGTTGAGGAAATAATGGCTGTACCAGGAATATCCCGAGTTATGTACGATCTAACGGCAAAACCACCAGGAACCACTGAGTGGGAATGACAAAAAGTATCTGAGTATGTTCAGGCAGTTCTAGTTTTCGTTAACATCAAAATAAAAATAAAAATAAATAAAGCTGCCAGATAATTCATCACCCTATCTGTGATTTTTAGAAAGAGATTTAATAAAAATGAAATAATGCTGAGGTTCGATTAAGGCTTGAATTAAATTCATAATGAAATGAAGTTTAAAGTTTATTATGAATATTTTTATTATTATTATTTATTATTATTATTATTATTATTATTATTATTAAAATATTATTTCTTGAATTGAAAGGGGTTAACGTTCAGATGTTAAAATTTTTATTATTGTTATTATTTCTTGAATTGAATTGAATTAAGTTATGTACAATTAAAATCTACACTGTTCTTTTTAAAAAACTATATGAAGTATATTTTAGTTGTTAAAAATAAGAAAATGTAATTACATTTAGTAACTGAATTCAGGGGAGATAACCAGGCATATCTTGAGAAATTGTAGTTATCTTTTCTTCACAGTTGTGTTACTTGTAAGGGTGATTGCAGTGTTTATTAATTACAGGGGAAGAAAAAAAAAAATGTCTAACCATAATATTGTTTTCTATCAAAATGTTTATTATATTTTGTGTTTTTAAAAAGATAAATATTGCTTTGTATGCAAAGAATATATTTTAACGAATTGAAGGCAGATTCAGCAGCTGGTAAGAAAACAAAAGAAATAAAATCTAGTTGTTGTTGTTTTAATTTGACAAAAAAAAAATTATTGTTAAAACTACAATAAAATTTGGATTGTTTTGAAAGAAATTAAAAATAACAATAATAAAAAAAAAAAAAAAAAAAAAATTGTTCAGTTTTTAATAAAAATTTTACTAAAAACTTCGTGTTTAATCTTGGTATTTTTCATGGAAATCATTTTTTTTATTTTATTCTTTTTGAAAATATTGTTGATAAAACCATTTGAAATCCATTTTATATTTACCACATGGTTTGTTTTTATTTTAATACTGTTGGTTACTAATTTTCAAAACTTAGATGGAGAGAAAGTGAGTATATGATTTAAAGCAAGTGGCTTATTAGAAAGAAAAAAAAAAGAAAATAATAATTAACAATAAATATTTTTAACATTATGACATATAAAACAAAATCCACTGCTGAAGAAGAATCAAACAAACTAATCTCATGATTAATGTAATACCAAATACAGTGGTTCTTTGATTAAAGTAGTACCAATACAATAGACCTTCAGCTGATTTAGTACCAAACACAATGATACATTTATTAATATAAATAAAGTGGGATGGGTATTTCAACTAATGTTCTAAATGCACTGGTTCTTTAGCCAGCTGTCCCAAAATACAAAAGTCCTTTAATTAATATGATTAAACAGAATGGTATTCCTGTTAGTGTAGATTAAATAAAGTTCTCTTGGTGTTCAATTAAATATGTTAGATTGATTAATATTGAGTCAAAGATAAAGATAATAATAATAATAATAATAATAATAATAATAATAATAATAATAATAATAATACAGAAATGAAAAAGGTCAAAGTGCAATTTTGACTTAAAGAGAAATTGACTTGCATTCAGTTATTGTTGTCTGTATTTTACTAGACTGTACATGACACTGTGCGTAAAATACACAAGTCCATTAGCTATGAAGCAGATCTTTACACTATATACATATTAAACAAGAAATATCTATATTAAGCCTGGCAACGATACTATACTTTATAACGAGGGGCATTAGAACATCAGTTTATTTTTTAATCTAAAAGAATAGAAAATTGAAAAGACACCATTTTTGAGGATTGTTATTATTATTTTTTTTAAATTATGAGTTGCATTAATATATCTTTTTTAAAAAGTGCAATTCAGTGTGTGGTTCAGTTTTGAGTGTGTGTGTGTGTGTGTGCGTATTTAAATAACCAGATTATGTGGTATGCTGTAATATTAAATAAAATGTGTGAGCCTTTGTCCATTGAGTTCTGTTGTTTGTATAGAAGGAAAAAAAGATATATATATATATATATATATATATATATATATATATACTACTTAGAATTATTGGGGAAAATAAACCAATCAATGAATTTGTTTCCTGTTAACTTCAGATTCGAGGTTCCATTTAAGTTTTTAAATAATGGTCTGGTGAATGCTAGGATATAGCCAGCAAAAAAAAAAAAAAAAAAAAAAAAAAAAAAAAAATGCTTTGTGACTTAGAATACCTTTTGTGGAAACAGGTCACATTTGTGTATAATTATTATGAAGTGTGACCAGAAGAAATGATTGAGTCTCAAGCTAACACTGATCATTAACCATATATCACTATCTACATCTTAAAATGTTTCAAATTCACAAAAAACCACAATGAATTAGTTATTTAAATATTTTTATTTGTTAAAAACTAGATATCAGAACACCTAAAGACATACCATATTTTATTTAATAAAAATAAAAATAAAATGAAATTGAAAAACGTATTAAAAACATATCTCACAACACAAAAACCGAATTTCTTAGAAGAACAGATTACAAAAATGTTGGAAATTAACGAGTATAAAAAAATAATAATAATATTTACATGCATAAATGATGTATCTATGTTACAGTGACATTTTAAAATAATTAAGAACTAATTTTTGATGATCTAGATTAAAGCCACGAAAATGAAAATTAACTCCTCCATGTCCATTTTAATCTCTGTTTAACAAATTAATTTTTTTATTTTTTATATTTAAAATAATAATTATTTTATAAGTATATTGTCAAGTATTAGTTTGCATCACCATAACAGAGATGTGAATAATCTTAAATTTATTGCCAAACAAAATATTTTTTTTTTAATGAAATATTAGTTTGGTTCCTTAAAACATTTTGAACAAAATACATTCTTAAAGAAATGCTAAAAACAGTTAATAATTTTCATGAAAGAAAATTTTTTTTTTTTTAAAAATCTATAAAAAAAATTTATTGGATAATATTAAATTATAAAGTTTTGACATTAAATGAATTTCTTTTTTTTTTTTTTTTTTTTTTAATATTATGGGATAAATAAAAAAAATAATTTTAAAAAAAAAATAAGTTAAAAATAATTTTTTTTTTTTAAATTAAACAGTGGAGAATTTGACTGGGAAAATTTGTATTTAAATAATAAAAATAACAAAAAAATTAAAATATTTAAATATTTTCATGAACAAAATAGTATTTCTATTTTTTCTTTTCTTTTTTTATCTAGATGCATTAAAAAATAAATTTCAAAGTAAAAAATATCTGCTTATGGCAGAATATATTCAGTATTCAATATGAACATTAAAATGTAATTAATACCATTTACACTGGATGAGTTAGATGGAGGAGTTTTGTTTTTGTTTTTAATACAAATTTTGGCATTAAAATTGGCAAACACCAGTTACACTGGTTTTGTCTGTTAATTTCAGTTACTTAAATAACAGAGTTAAATAATATCTCATAAATCATTCAATATCTAACTACAATTTACCTACCTCAGAATCTGCATAATTATTTATACATACTATAGAACTTTATACCCTTCATTCCAAAACTTTACACACACACACACACACACACACACACACACACACACACACACACACAAACACACACACAGACACACATATAAACACTTGTTCAAAATCAATAATTTCTTAAACAGGCAAAGAATACTGCATACATTTCACAAAATATAAATAAAGCAGGAACACATGATTTTGAAATGCTTTGTGTATGTTTGAATGTGCATGCATGCTTGTGTGTGTGTGTGTGTGTGTGTGTGTGTGTGTGTGGATATGTGTAAATTACTAAGTACAATTTGATTTGTTTTATGAAATATTTTGATATTAGAATCTAAAAAATGTTAGGTTTTTAGGAGAGGCATGGTTCTAGAAACTTTGGGAACCACTGGCATATACAAAACAAAAATTTTAACACTTCACAACAAACATACAACATTTACAAGGACTTGTGCAACTCACCTGCAACACACACACACACACACACAAAAAGCAATATTTATGATGGATTATTAACCTTTTAAATGAGCATTAGCGCCCTATATTTTAAAACTTTTAAACTTAACTAATTGTCGAATATGATATGTATATTCCCATAATTTTTTTTAGAAAAAAAAAAAAAAGAACCTGAATAAGAAAAAACTAAAATTTATATGAACAATACATCAATATCTATCTATCTATCTATCTATCATCTCTCTCTCTCTCTCTCTCTCTCTCTCTCTCTCTCTCTCTCTCTCTCTCTCTCTCTCTCTCTCTCTTTATATATATATTTATATATATATATATATATATATATACACACATAGTAATAATAGTTTAGTTAATGTTAGCACTATATGTTACATGTCTTCTCTATTAAATAATAAAAGGCTATTTCCTATGCCAGGCAGTGCCCCAGTGTTATTTTGTTAAAACCCGTTATAAAATGTTTGTGTAGTTTTGAACCTATGGGAAGGTGCAAATTAAAATTTCTTGCTGCTGTTGAATAGTAGCCCACAAAATTGTGCATATGTTTATATATGCAAGCATGTATGTATGTTTAAGTATATGTTATGTGTGTGTGTGTGTGTTTATACATGCATGTATATGTGCACACACACATATCTATATATCTATCTATCTATATATATATATATACACATACATATAAATTAAAGGGTTTTTTTTGTTAAATGAATGAATCAATGTCTAATACTATATATATAAAAAACATGTATTAATCACTCATTCATTCAAATAACAAAAAATAAAAAATAAAAATCCTTCAATGTAATATTAATTGCTATTTCAAGATGTTTTGTTAATCTGTGACTTTATATTACAACAGCAGTGGTTTTGGCTGATGGAATTATCTTAGTACAACACTGAAAAAAGTAAAAATCTAATGTATCTATCAGACACTTTTGTTAAATTTACTAATAATCACTTACAGATTTACTTTTAAAATAAACATGTATAAAGATAGATAGACAGACAGACAGATAGATGATAGATAGACAGACAGATACATGTACATGTGTTATACAGAAGTCAAATGTCACAGTCACATTTGACAACTAAGAAGTCAGTGCTTAAATTATATATAAACATTTCTATGTAGTTTTATTGCTAGACAATTTTTTCTGTCAAGATTTATATATAACATATATGACCATTTTTAAATGAAGATTAAAAAAGACAGTGCAAATTACTGATGCTATTTACTAACAAAGTTCTTTTGTTTTGGCAAACTTCTTGTTCTTGTACACAGCCTGACGGGTTTAAAAGATATTTAGCTACTTTTAGACTTTTCATTAAAACAAAATTAAATATATACTGAAAATATTTAAACATCTTAAGCAAAAGGAAAGAAATTATTATTATTATTTTTTTATTGTGGACAGTACACCCACCAAAAAAACACAACTAATAATTGTAACATTTTATTAGGAGTAACTAAAATCCTAAAAACATCAAAGACAAAACAAGTATATGCCTTTATGTACCTTTAGTGGAATAGGGTCACAAATTAATTTTAATAGCACTGATTTAAATAAAAATAAAAATAAAAAAAAAAAAAAAATGTGCCTGTTACATAAATGATCTAATAAAATTCTTTATACTTCCAAGTTATTTTCATTGTACAAAGGATGACAACAAAATAATACTGTTACAAAAAATCTGACACTGCCATTTTATCTGTAGGTCTGACATCATACCTTATATGGTAAAGTGATAGCTAAACTTTTTCTGATACTGTTACAAGAAATTTTAACACATACATACACACGCCGTATATACATTCATTCAAACAAACACATATACATACATATTATAGAAACTCTTCACATTAAATCATTTATTAAGCTAGCCATAGAACATTCAGAAAATGATGCATACAGTTAGTTCATGAAATACAAGTCAAGCATAAATACAAATTTCAAAATGCTTGGAATAGATGCATGTGTACTGGCCTATTTTGAACAGTGTCAAAACAACAGAAAAATGGCAGCATGCAAACATTTTTAAATTCTACTTTTTTGTCATTACAGTATGTTGTTAAGAGAAAATAAAACAACCCCAAAAATCCCCCTATACACAAAACAAAAAACAAACAACAAAACAACTTCTAAATGTAATAAAAAAAAAAAAAATAAAAATATAACTTGGAAGTATGCAGAATATATTTCGAAATTTATCCCAAAAGGTGCACTTTAATTTTTTTTTCAATAGCACTGTTACAAAAGAATAGGAAAGAATTTGCTAATGGTGAAAGTTTTTTTTAACACAATCCCTGCATCATCATCATCATCATCATCAACAACAAAAAAAAAATATAAAAAAAAAATATTCCTCTTCATGTCACTAAGTGACACAAAACCATTAATATAAAAAAACATATTGGACAGTCAAGTCAGTAAGTTAAAACCCTCATATTATCATCAACACTGTCGTACCTGAGTCATGTCAGCTGTCAGTGTCATCGTGCCAGTGTCGCGTCAATCTGCTGAATCCATGGTATTGTCAGGAGTATTTTCCGACGGTAGCTGGAATCCACCTTCTTGCCGTCAGTGGGGTCGTAGTAAATTGGGTTCCTTTCCAGGTAGACGGTTTCGAGTTTCTTCAGTGTGACGAGAACGTTGATGTCGTCCCAGTGAGCAAGTTTGTTGTCGTTGAACTGAAAAATATCAACAACAACAACAACAACGTTAAACTGAAAAATATCAACAACAACAACAACGTTAATAATAAAAAATAATAATTAAAGTAATAACAATGACAGTAATAATATTAAATAATAATAATAATAGAAATAAAAGTAATAATACTGAATACTACTACTTTCTATTCTAATACTGGTAATAATGATGATAATAATGATAGTAATATTATTAAACAATAATAATACAAATTAGAGCATTACTGATAAATACTAATATTAATATTAAATAACAATAACAACAATAATAACAACAAAAATAACTACAATAACAAAAACAATTACACTTACAAAAACAATTACGATAACAATAATAATAATAATAGTGAATTATTTCTCAAGGTATTTCAAAAATAAATGATAATAATAATAATGACTTATTTATAAGTAAAAGTGACAATAACAATAGCAATGATTAAAAATAAATTAAAAAAACGAACTATAAGGAACAATAACTGTAACAGTAATAATGAATGCTTCATGAGTTACTTCCCATTTATCTATTTTTACACATATTGCTAAAATATCATGGTATTAATATATAGACCTAGAACATGTATTATTAGGTCATGTCTCTACAAAGGAATAATTTTATTATTTCCCAATATACCCAATGCTTTAGTAATGTTATTGTTATTGTTGTCATTACCATTATTTTTTTTTATTACCATTTATTACCATTTTTTGGTTAGTATTATTATTATTATTATTATTAACATAATTATTGTTATCGTTATTGTCATTACAATTTTTTATCATTATTACTATTTATTATTATTATTCTCGGAATTAACACGAATCAACAAAATGTAATAATAATCAAAATTACCCAGAATTCCTCTAGGTTGACGAGATGCTGAAGATTCTCCAGTCTTGTGATTCTGTTTGACGAGAGATCCAGTGTCGTCAACTTAACCTAAAAATAAATCACTTTTAATTAATATTTTTTTAATAATTTAAATTACAAAATACATCTGAACTTTTAAATGAGTTTACAGAAATTGTTGTTAACTTTATGATCTGTTTTAATTCTCTTGGACGTGGTTGTGCCAATGTTTTTATTTGTTGTCTAACCTAAATTAATAAAAAAAAAACAACAACAAAAAGAGTAGTTAAAAAAAAACTGATCTTGGTGATGCCAACATTCTGTAATTGTTACTAATCACACAAAGAATTTTTTTTGAAAAAATATACCTATAAATTCTTCTAGTGTTTTTAGAAGAAAGGCGTTAAGTCATATACACAAAAAATAAAAAAAATAACTGTGTCTGTGTCTGTATAAAATAAAGAATTTTACTAAATCACTTAAGATTTATTCGCTCTGCAATAGAACTGCTTTCAAGAGTAAGAAATATTTACGTTATTTTCAAGACCGTCGATTTTCTCAATGCCGTTGTGACTCAAGTACAGCTCTTCCAAGTCCTCCAGCTTGCTCAAACCTTCAATTTTAATAATTCGGTTACTCTGTAAGATAAAAACCAAACATTTTATGCTGATCAAGTTACGAATATATATCATATATTACATAAAGATAAATATATGGAGCTGAGGTAAGTTTTGTTTCAATATCGTCTACTTAGCTGTTATGTTTGTCTGATCAAATAATAAAAATGTATGAAATATACACACACACACACACACACACACGTATATATACATATATACATACATCTAAATAAAAAAAAAAAATAAAAAAATAATAAATAAATAATAATCAAAAACTAATATGTGTGTATATATATATATATAATAAAAATTAGTTGTTAGTTAGATTCCTGACATAAAACAATTATTTATTTCATTTTATATTCTTTAGAAGATTGAATTAAAAGCATTCTCTCTGTCTTAATATTTTCACTGACAGTGGAAAAGAAGCAAAACACGCAATTTACCTGAAGACTAAGGCACTTCAATTTAACTAATGTGTCCATTCCATGAAGCTTTGAGATCTTGTTTTTACCAATAAACAAACTAGTCAGGTTAGTAAGTGTGGACAAACCCTCAATAACCTGAAATAAATCAATAAATCAATAAATCCACAGACAGATACACATAGACATACATAGGTAAGTGATGGACTGGTAGGTATATAGAGAGGTAGATTAAAACTTCTCATAATAACAACAACAACAACAACTTCAACATTAACAATATTATTATTATTATAATCATTATCACACGTGTGTGTGTGTAAATGCATTACATGTACAAGATGAAGAAGTGATAATATATTTTCTGTTTTAATATATAACTGGCAAAAAAT
>CM022674.1:5958935-6006435 GCA_012295275.1 Chrysomallon squamiferum
GAATTGACGCATTTTGCAGTATGTTACTGTTACTGTTATTTTTGTTATTATTATTGTTGTTGTTGTTGTTTTCTTTTTATTGTTGTTTATTTCAAAAATTTTGAAAGCAATGAAATATATATATGGCAAATTACCAAAAATATTTAATTTAATAATGTTATTTTAATTTATTTATTTTTTTATATTTCAAAAATTTTGTAAAACAAAAACAAGTTAATATTTAAGCAAAAGACGTATATATATATATATATATATATATATATATATTTAAAAGCAAAAGATATTCCAGTTAATATCTTGATTTATCACACATAAACAAACAGGTTTTTAATTTATTTTATACAGAGTACAAACCACTTGAACAAACTACACTTACAGATAAACGAAATAGGTAAAGGAAGTTAAGACAACGCAATTTTCTCATCGTTTTTTTAAATTTTATTTTTGTTTATTTTTATTTATTTTTTTCGATGTTGTTGTTTGTTGTTTGTTTTGTTTTGTTTGTTTTCTGGGTTTTTTATATTTTTGGTATTTAAATAAAAACAAGTAAATAAAATAAATAAATAAATAAACAACAAAAAACATTATTCATATAATGAATTATTTATTTTTGGTTTCTGTGCCTCATCATCTTTATAATAATAATAATAATAATAATAATAATAATAATAATAATAATAATAATAATAATAATAACAATGATAATGATGATAATTATTTTCTTTTCACATGACTTAATTTCTGACTCTGAAATGTAAACTAATAAATAAATAAAAAAAAAAAAAAAATAAAAAAATAATAATAATAAAAGATAAATAAATAAATAGACTAAATAATTACTGCTTTTTTCGCATCTCCAGCTTATTCACATAATAATAATAATAATAATAAGAAGAAGAAGAAGAAGAAGAAGAAGAAGAAGAAGAAGAAATAAGAAAAATAAATAAATAAGCAAAAAAATATTAAAAAAAATCAATTCTACATATATGAAATAACATCGTCATGAAATATCGCTCTGGTTTGATGTGTTACTATAATTTTTATTGTTTCAAAATGTCATGTAAGACGTTTGTTAAAAGCTGTTGCAGCAACAGGTGGCACCATTGAGCGGACGAGAAGTATTTATAAACTAAATTAGGTTATACGCCACATGTTGTTTTGTCACTGGCTAAACGTCGTACGTATGAAGTTACGTCAAAAGGGTCGCATTGATATCAGTTTGTATTTTCCCCGATTCACAAGTGGATGTTTTATCGTTTTAGAGTCTAAAATTTTAGACAGTGAAGCAGTTTTACTGCATGTCTTAGTCTCTGTTTTCTGTAGACATTTTCCCTGTTCGACACTGTAGCATAAAGCAATTTATTTTCATAAAAAAAAAAAAAAAAAAATAAAAAAATAATAATAATAATTATAAAAAAATTGAAATAGATATAAGTTGAAATCGTATCGTTTTTATTTATTTATTTATTATGATTATTATTATATTATTGTTGTTGTTGTTTTTATTATTATATTATTTATTTATTTATTTTTATTATTATTATTATTATTATTATTATTATTATTATTATTATTATTATTATTGTTGTTGTTGTTGTATGTTGTTGTTATTATATGTATCATGCACAAATCAGTAACCCAGCTGGGCTCCTGGCACCGATTGATTCATCAAAGACCGTGGTATGTGGTGTACTGCCTATGGTAAACTGATAGTGAGATTTAATTTTTAATTTTTTTTTAATTCTCATTTCATAAAAACTATTTTTAACGTTTCTCTCTCTATCACTGTTACTGTCACTGTCGTATGATCCGAGCTCTAAAGCTGGAATTAAGTCAACTACCTCTCCGATTTCGTCATCATAGAAAATAAATATATCAAATTTCGCAGACACATTACAATGTAAGATAATTGTTTGTTTTTTTTAATATATTTTTTAATGTTCCTTTTATTTATTTAGTTATTTTTTTAACCTTGAATTTGATACGATCGACTGTAATTGCGTCTCTGTTGAAGGGTACTAAGAACATATTACGTCACTTTTGTTGTACATTACCCCCGCCCCCCTGTCCATATATTCGACTTTGTTCTTCGGGGCAATACCTAGTTTGGTATGTGGTGTTACCTTGCAAACTTTACTTTTAATATTTATTACAATTTTATAGTAAACATATATATTATCATTCATTTTAATAATCGATCTATGCTTATAAGAAGCATTTTTTCTCGTGTACGTATATATTATATGTGTGTACACATGTATTTGTGTATATGTATGTACTTGTTTGTGTATGCATGTACATGTATGTGTATATATATATATATATATATATATATATATATGTATGTATGTATATATATCTGTGTGTGTGTTTCTCTGTGTGTGTGTGTAAGTAATTATGCATGTACGTGTTTGTGTGTGTGTGTGTGTGTGTGTAAGTAAGTCTGCATGTACATGTTTGTGTTTGTATATGTATGTATGTATGTACGTATGTTTCATATGAACACATTTTTAATATCAGAAGAAATACTGTAGTTGGATAAAAATCTGGAGCCGCCCTTGTCTGAGTTAACAAATTTATTACATCCTGGATAAAGAAATGTTTGACACTATTGTCAGCGACAAGCGTCGAATACATTTTTTAAAAATGCAAATTTGCATCTCACCTTTCAACAGAGGTAAGGTCGTGAAAACGTACAAGAACCGGCGAGGCAGAAAATACGTTGAATTGCATAGCTTTCATACCTCGTAAAAAATAAAAATAAAAATTTGAATGATTAAACATTATGAAATAAAAAAGCTGAAAATAAATCAAAAGAAGAGTAACTTTGAGAAAAATCAAACAGAAAAACCAAAAAAAACCCAACAAAAAACTTAAGAAATCCAGAAGGAGGAAGAAAGAAATAAAAAAGAAGAAAAAAAATGAAAAAAAAAAAAAATGTAGAAGATATAAGAAAAAAAAAAAGAAAAAAGGAGAGGAAAAGAAAAGAAAATGTTAGTGTACTGGCTGACATGTTTTTATTTTCTACATCTAGGCAATTACATCATTCACAACATATTCATTTCGCTACAGCATACGTTGTATTACAGAGAACATGTAATTTAATAACATTTGTAACACCTGGATCGAGTATTTCCATTACAAATAATTAGCACTATATATATACACACATACACTTACGTGTTAGCACTATATATATACATAGATTTACACGGGCGAATAGATGTTAAATATAAAACACATTTAAATAATAAGAATCTTGCACGTTTTTTTTCTTTCTTTAGCGTTTGGTAAAGGGATATTTTAACCATGATTTTTGCAGTGACTGGAGAATTGGCTTTAAAAGTTCATTTCAAAAGCACTGGTTGGAACGGACGGCAGAGAGGTTCTATAAGAAGAGTTGGTGCTGTTTTCTGTTACATGCCCTGTCTAACTCTAATGCAGTAGAACCTACATTCATACATATACAAAAACACAAACAGAAACACATACGCACAGACACAGACACAGACAAACAACCTACAAATATATATACACACACATACACAAATATATATGCGAACCTACCTACTACCTGCCTATCTACAAACGTACATACACATTTTGTATGAAAATTACTGTACATACATACTACATATTTATATACATACATATGCGTGTATATATGTGTATGTATTCACTTCCGTGCGTCTAACAGATGTACGTTAGGATTTGTATGTATAACAGGTATGTACGAACGTAAGTATAATTAGTATACGCACGTGTGTGTGTGTGAATGTGTGTGTGTGAATGTGTGTGCGCGTGCGCGCGCGTTCTTTGATGTATAATTTATGTTCTTGACGAAAATCCATTGATATGGGCTTAAGAGGAGGACTTACTTTAATTTAAGTTTCGTCGGTTCAGTCAAAGGCAGAATGATAATTTATTTAGCTCGCTCGGTGGGAGATAATAAAAAGGTAATTGAAAAAGATGTGATAGTCGGCTTCCTGAGTTTCGCCTCCTTCGATAAAAAAAAGCAAAGATCGTTTAGCACAGTAACTGGTTCTGCAATACGCCTACACGTGCTCACGGTCTCGCCATTTTGTGTGTCTCTGTTCCTTTCAGTTTTTTTCTGTGTCTGAGAGAGTTAGAGTGAATGAGATAGAGTGAATGAGATAGAGTGAATGAGATAGAGAAAGAGATATACAGAGATAGATTGAAAAATAGATAATCAGTGAAAGCGAGAGAAATGGAGATAGAGAAAGATACAGAGAGTGAGAGTAACAGAGAGAGAGAGAGAGAGGGAGGGAGGGAGGGAGGGAGGGAGAGAGAGAGAGAGAGAGAGAGAGAGAGAGAGAGAGAGAGAGAGAGAGAGAGAGAGAGAGAGAGAGAGAGAGAGAGAGAGAGAGAGAGAGAGAGAGAGAGAGAGAGAGAGAGAGAGAGAGAGAGAGAGAGAGAGAAGAAATAAAAGTCGAACATCATCTGGATCAAAGATAACTTTAAAGCCAATGAAATGGTAACTTTTGCACACATTAATATAATTATACACTAAAGAGTCAAATTTAATATGTACAAATGTAGTCATTTCCCAGTGGCCTCTCTATCTTTTATGTATGTGGTTTTGTGGACGTGTTTCAGCTTATGGCCACATTGCATGTCATGTTATTAATGAAAACACATTTTCAAATATTATTATATTCTTTTGTTTGATGAATGGTGTGCGCAGAGATGAATAAATCGATAAAACGCTCTGGCTGTCTAATTAATGATATTATTGAAATATTGTTGGAAAATAAATTCAAATTACAGAGGGAAGCAATCCTAATATCCATGACGACCAGTTTAATTCGTTCCAAACTTGTCCTTCAGTGTTTTATTTCAATTAAAAAAAAAAAAAAAAAAAAAAAAAAAATGAAAGAAAGAAAAAAAAGAAACAAGCACTCATTCATATTAGATTTCTGTGTTTAGACTGTTTGAAGGTAAAGGTAGTATAAAATAGTTAAAAACAAACACACCCACTCCATATCAAATTTCTGTGTTTAGACCTATTATTGTTGTTATGAGGTAAAGGTTATCTTAGGTTGAGGTTAAAGTTATCTGTCTTTTCGACTTTTATATGATAAACACTTACACAGACACACCACACACACACACACACAGAGAGAGAGAGAGAGAGAGAGAGAGAGAGAGAGAGAGAGAGAGAGAGAGAGAGAGAGAGAGAGAGAGAGAGATTGTAAAATAAAAGAGAAAGATTAATGAAAAAGACAGGACAATAGATAAACGGATAGACAGACACAGAACAGAGGACTGAAGAAAGGAGAAAGAAAGGGGAAAAAACAAACAAAATAAAGATGGTTAACACTGCACAAAAGTGAAAAAGAGAGAGAGAGACATGGAGACAGATATATACAGATACAGAGGTATACAGATAGAGAGATTTGGGAGAGATAAAGAGATAGACAGATAAATATAGTAACCGGATACTTCATCAGTTTCATGTTGGTAATACATATCACTTAACATTGTTATGACGCAGTTGTTTGATCTTACTAATCTTCCTTATTTTGTTTTCCGCTATTTATTCTAATTTTATTTTCAGTGTAACCGACAAACAACTCCAGTAACGATAACAACACTATAAAACCTCAGGTCACCGAATTTTATATTGCGTTTTTTTATTTTATTATTATTATACATATTTTTTTTTTTTTTTTTTTTTATTTTTTTAAATAAAAAGTTGGAAGTGTTCGTATCTCGTAGAAATAGCCTGACTACATTTTGTACAGCAAGCTTGACATTTTATACATTTAAATGCATACCAATCTTTCTTAATAATGACGTTTGAGAATAATGTATTTAAGCCCGCAACGACAGATATTATATAAAAAAAATTAACAAATCAAAATAATTCTTTTATAACTTTCAAAAGAATAATAATAACAATATAAAATAATAATAATAATAATAATAATAATAATAATAATAATAATAATAATAATAATCCCACATAAATATAGATGTTAAGATCTTTAATAAAATATCATCCCTTCAGCTATTATTAATGAATGTACGACACACTGTGTACAGGGGAAAGTCTTACGGTTATATTGATTTTTAAATTTATTATTATTATTATTATTATTATTATTTTAAGCTGATACAGGATATTTATTTAGTTATTTATATTTTTATATTTTATTTTAAAAAAAAAAAAAAAAAAAAAGTCTTGGTCTCTATATGAAAACCAAGACGGTTCGAGTCTTTTCGTTGAATGTACTTTAGTGTAATTATTGTTAACAAATTCCAAGTCCGATTTCTGCCTGTAGATATAATTTCAGATATAACCTGAATAGCTACTTACTCAGGTTACCAATGCAAAACGATCTTCCACTTCTTATACCGCGCCTTCTTTTGATCAATTTACTATCTTAATATTTTCATTTGTATATTCATGTACTATAATTATGCAAACTAGGTACTGCTTCTGAATCGGTATATGTGATGAATAAAGTTCATTTATAAACGGTTTCTTTTTGTTGGTGTTCCATTAATGCATTTGTATGGAAAATACTGGTAGCGTAGTTAATAGCAACAACAATAATACAGACTTGTTTTCATGGCTTATGTCTTTTATTCTTTAATAGATGCACCGTTGCCCAGTCGCCCAGGTATGAATAAAGATTGTGTTAAATTGAAAATATACCTCATTGTTCTGCCAGGTATCCAAAAAACAATTTTAATTATGCTATGACCATAAATCCTCTGATTTCAGAACCTTTCAGTACTACAGATTAAATTTAAATTGAAGTTAATGAGATTTTAATATATTTTTAATCAGTGTTGTTTTATTATTAACTATAATATATTTATAATACTGTCATCTTAATATTAAATAGATATTTTTTTTTAAATAAAGTAACTTTAATATTAATTTATATTAATAATTATCGTAATTTTAAAATCAAATTTATTTCGTAAATAACTAAATGCAGTCTAAATATTACCTAAACAACTATAAATACGTGTTGTGTGTGACAGTTACATATAAATTCGAGAAGAAAGAGAAAATTATTTTTTTTGCGCTTACGTTCGGTCTGGTTTAAACGAATAATAAATATTTTTGGTTATGGCCTGAAATGCAAATCCAGACCACCCACTAGATTTCCTTCTGGATCCGCACCTCTCCGGTAGAGACACAACGAAAACTTCAAATCCAACCAGACCAAAATAAATTTTCTTCACACTGTGTGGCGACACCTTGCATAAACAAGAATCAAAAACTTTCCACAACACGACGTAGTAATTTATGCATGCAGACCGGTACATTTTTTTTTCTGCAGCAGACGGTAACGGTCCATCAACCGTGCATGCATTTGACGTAAATAATGAGATTAAATCATGCAAACTATCAAGCAATCAATTATTCTGTTTAATTAATAAGTAATCGTTAGAAAATCCAGTCATCTATGGTATCCCTGCACAACAGACCTTGTCGGTACTTTTTAATGTCTTGTGTGTTTCTATCTTTACGTCGATTGTAAGACAGTGATAGTCTGCCCTGATCGAGAATTTTTTTCCGCGCACAAATAGACTGGCTGCCGCTGCGTTCACATTAACACTGAAAACATACCGTCGATGAAGAAGTAACAGTCTGGTGAACAGTTTAAAATAATTCTAAGATCGATAACTGGGTAAACGTGCCAGTTAATTTAGTCTTGCAATAATAATAATAATAATAATAATAATAATAATAATAAGAAGAAGAAGAAGAAGAAGAAGAAGAAAAAACATTCCGCTCACATTATACAGACAGTAGTTAATTATCCGTTCACTGTTAGTATATGAAAATACTGAGTTTATTTTATTAAAGGAAGGGTTGTCTTGCAGTCAAGCGTTCCAGTTTTTAAGCAGAGGTTTTATTCAGTATTTTGCAAAGATTTTGTTTGTTTGTTTGTTTGCAGGTGCAAATATATGTATAAAGTAATTTAAAACGCTCGCTTATCAAATGCCACCAACTTCTCTAACGTTCCACACAGGCAGCCAGGCTAGGCTGTCTGTGGGCGGGATTGCCAAAAATTCATTGAAATGGAAACATGTCTAACGAGGGGTGCCGATCTCTTTTTTGAAACGCTTTTTACTTCCACCAGTTTAACCCTTTATAACTGAAGTCATCACGCCTTCGGAGCGTTAACTTAGAAAAAAACTTCAGAACTAATAGATCGGTCCTGTATGCAATGACGTCATGGCAAAGGCAGTATATTTTAAAAATGAATTTTTTTTTTTTTTTTTTTTTTTCTTTTTCACTTCAACCTCAAAACTTTAAAGTATGCTGAAAATATTTATTATTTGTAATACTTCAAAATCTTAGATATATATATTTAAAAATCTTGAATATTCTATAAATAACAGTAACAACTATAACAACAACAATAATAATAATAATAATAATAATAATAAATAATAATAATAATAATAATAATAATAATAATAATAATAATAACAACAACAACAACAACAGTAACAACAATAAATGAATAAATATTTTGCTGCTTGAGTTAGAATCCTTTTGTTCAGAGTGAATATAAATGTACATATATATTTGTGGGATTTTATTTTTATGGGTATGTGATTTACGTGAATGTATTGAAATATATCTAAGCTTTGTATGCAGAACTTCTAAAGCTTTTATAACGTTTTTTTTTTTTCAAAGCATTGTGATTATTACAAACACACCCACTATTTTACAATATATAAAAAACCGCAGATAGATAAGAATCATTGAAAGGTGACAATAATAAACATAGAGATATATAAGCAACATTTGTGTCAGCTATTTATACAGCTTCTGAATGCCGTAATTTACTAGAACGGGTGTTATTCGAGTTTGCTTGGTGACCTTTTGAAGGTTAATGGAAATGTAATGGCAGGGAAGTTGTTAAACATACGCAAGCCATTCTTTGCTGCATACATTGGATAATAATACCCGGATAATAGAATTTTAAACTAATGGCATTATTCATTTGTAAACCGATCCTCTCATTCAGGGCAATCATTTTGGTGAAGATCTTGAAAAGAAATAAAATATGTTAGCACCTCCTGCAGTGTTAAGTGTTCGTTCATTCATTGTTAAAGTATATCTGGCGTGAAAAATAAAAAAAAAAAAAAAAGTGTGTGTTTGTATATATATATATATATATGCGTGTGTGTGTGTGTGTATATATATATATATATATATATATATATATATATATATAAAGATTAGAAATTAATTAAACTAATCTAAATAAATAAATAAATAAATAAATAAAATAAAATAAAATAAAATAAAATAAAATAAAATAAAATATAATAAAATAAAATTAAGTTCATAAATATTTTAACAGAATTTAAAGGAATAAACTGTACTTTCCGGTCATACTGTTCTTTTTCCAGTCTGATGCAATACTGCGATCTGAAGTTTGAAGAAAATGGCATCATGTCGTTGACAGAAATTTTGTTCTTTCTGAGAGACAAACAACATTAATGATCATGATGAGATCAAGAATTACGTAAATGTATTATGGCCACAAAAAAAAAAAAAAAAAAAATTTGGTATTCAAAAAGTCAAGAAAATTAAATGAATAAACACATTTAATGTTAAGTTTCTTATTAATGGAGAAATTATTCAAAAAAAAAAAAAAAAAAAAAAAAAAAAAAAAAAAAAGAGAAAATAGAAAAGAAAAAAATCCCCATGTTGGTTTTCCAGAAGAACATGGTTCTGTGGAGTGACGTCAGCGAATTTCTCCTCTCATGTGACTTTTGTACAGGAACACATTTTTAAAGCTAATAACCGTTATTTAAAAAAAAAAAAAAAAAGGTTAATAAAGCAAATAAAGAAGTAAAAATAATAATTATTAAAAATAAATAAATATTTAAATAAATACGTGCATAAACATATTGAAAATGAATAATAATTAATTATTAAATAAAAAAATATGCAGATACCTAACTAAGTAACTAAATAATTCTAACTAACTAACTGAATAAATAAATATTTAAAAAAAAAAAAAAAAAACATAAAAAATATATAGACAGACAGACAGATAGACAAATATAAAATGAGTTAAGGAATCATTAATCATTTATTAATTTATTTGAACGTTATCTGTATAATCATCTAAATTTACTGCTAATAATTCTCGATTTTGACTGAAGTAATGAGTAAAGTTTTCATTGCAAATGTTTCATTCCTGTTATTTACGGGATCATTTCATTTCATGCACCACAAGTAATAAAATAAAATTTCAACAGATAATTTTCAAGAGAATAAAAACTACAGCTTTAAGAAATTACAAGAATGTGACAGTAAAGGCAGATAACGAAAAAAAAAAAAAAAAAAAAAAAAAAAAGAAACAGGTGTGGGAGAAAAAAAAATGACCTTCTTCATCAGTAGGTCAGCTTCAAAAAAAAAAAAAAAAAAAACCTAACTTGTCTTAAGAAAACACTTTTAGCCCATATCTAAAACAAGCCGAGGGCTAAACGACCTCTGTAGCTGGTTAAATATAGAGATTTGTTTTTAAAATGATCCTTGAGTTTTATCGAAATGTACAAAGAACAGAGTCTGGTAAGCAGTTACATCATTAGAACTGGCTGTACAAAAATGAATTCTATTTACGTCCACAGAATGAAAGACAGGAACATTTGGTAAAGTCTTCAGCAGCCCGTCTTAGTGTATTTCCGAAATGCGCCTGTTCACTTAGTGACCGAAAGAATGTAATAATAAGCTGATAAACGAAAGAACATCATGGAAGAGGAACGAACGAACGATGGAACGAATAAACAATGAAGGAATGAATGAACGGAGAGAGATTTAATGTGTGATTAAACAACAGAGTGAACGAACGAGTAAATGAAACAAAAGAATAAAGGAATGAACGAATGAATGAAATATAAAGTGAATGAATAAACGAATGACAGAATGAATGAAACATAAAGTGAATGAATAAACGAATGACAGAATGAATAAATAAACGGAAGAAAAAAAACGAAAAAAAAAAAAACGAATTAACGAGAGAAATTTCATGAATATTTATTAAACAATTACAAAATGAAAATAAAATAAAATAAAAAAAGTAATCAAATGCCTGACGCTATTTATAGAAAAATGGCGCGAGGCAAGAAGCCCGCCAATTCTCAAGTTACAGATATCAGTACGTTTCATATGTCTGTATCCCTTACACAGACACACACAAAAAAAAAAAAAAAATCAACAGAAGACGTAACACAATCTACCTTGATAAACCAGACATGAGATACAGACCGGAACGAAGGCTTAAAGTGTGGAGTTAAATCATAAGCAAGGATAAAACGATAGAGTGAGGAAAAGTAAGTTAAAATATTGTGTTACCTCATTAAAGATACATTTTCCGCACGTTTCATAAAAAAAAAAAAAAAAAAATAAAAAAAAAAGTTATCTTTTTTTTTTTTTTCTCGATTGTAGATGTTTTAAAAGGAATTTTTCAGAAGGAGGCGAATGCTGCTCTTAAAAGGATGGAGAAATAAAGCGTGTAAAATTAAATAATTATTTATTTTGCACACTCGTTAATAACAGAAACGAATGAAAAAGGATGGGAAAGACTGAAAGAAGAATGGAAGAAATGAACGTTACTTTTTACGATATATTTTAAATCTACGTTTATATGGCGTCAGTGACCAGTTACAAATCGACAGAGTTAGCGGCCGGAAACCCATTTTTCGATTAGCAGGAAGGCGTCTTGCATGTGCACCTACCCACTGATGTGGAATCGCAAACCATATAAAGTTTGTAAATGGTCACTGGGTAGAACGGGAAGAACACAACTGGCTGTATTGCCAGTACTGTGACTACTCCAGTTACAACGAGTGAAGTCTGTAGTGGGTGTGGCACGTTCCTGGGGGAGATTGACCAAGCAGATTCCAGTATTTAAAAGAAGAGTTTCTGATATTTTGGACACGGGCGCAGTTTCAGTTCGTGTCCCAGGCGTTTTGATTTTCAGAAGATTCGCCACTGATCACCACTATAACATAAAGCAATTCACTTTGGTCTGGAAATATATGATGACGTAGATATAACCTGCACTCGTATCGTTAATACTTGCTGTTGTTGTTGTTGTTGTTGTTTTTATTATTATCCAAACGAATCATGTTGCGCCATTGTTACGTCAAATAAATGACTTTTCTGAATAACGCCATGTAACATTAAGAATTTCATCGTCAGAATTTAAAGTAACTTTTTACGTCTGTCGATGCCGAACCCCAAGAAACACTCCTAAATCCATTCCCGAGAATGGAGGTTATTAACTAGATGAAAAGAGTCTTCTGATTCGGCTGATTCTAACTCAAAAATAAGAACAGCAGGAGTAAAATGAATACTGTATTTTAATGAGCTTATTTTGTTTATGCACGACTGTATCTTTAAAAACTGGCTAGATTTTTATCTTTATTTATCCAGCTGTCGATCGGGTTATTGCCCGTTCCACTCAGTATCCGACGAATTGTTTTTGTAGTCTCTTTCCTGATTTTGAGAGAATGGTTATAAAATTTGTCTTATAGATTTCATTAAATGATGATTACGATTGTGTTGATGATAACAAGAACAATAACAGTAACAACAGCTGTAATATATAATAACAATAATCACAATAGTAATAACAAAACAACAACGACAAAGATGACAATAGATATAGTTTAGCAACGTAAATAAAATAATTTATGAAGAAGGAAGACATGACAATATCAAGTTTTTCAAATTTTGACTGATAAGATTTTAAGAAAAATAAAAGAAATTGAAAAAAAAAAAAAAAAAAAAAAAAAAGAAAAAATAAATAAAAAAAAATAATGATATATAATTTGAAGCAAATTCCAAGTGGCTCATTTGGGCAGTTAAGTGACGTTTACCAATTATTCAGCATCAGCAACCCAAATAATCTTAAACATTGAGATGTTTGCTTTTCAAATACCGTATTTATTTGACGCTTCCTGATAACAAATATAGCTTATCAATATGTATTTTTTTGTTTGTTTTCACATGACAGCAAACAAATGAAAATTACATTCATTGTACCTTTAACAAAAATGTTTTATAATAAATCGATAAAGCAATCTTTCATTAAAAAAAAGAAAAAAAAAAAAAAAAAAAAAAAAAAAAACGAAATAAAAAAACCAAAGAAAAGAGAGAGAAAATTAAAAAAAAGAAAGAAAACAACAAAGCGACATCACTGTGCTATAACGAACCATACCAGTGTCGTTAAGTATGCTAAGTATATTAAGTTGAATATTAAATATTAATGTATGTGAAACAGATGTTAAAAATTCCCTGCCAGACAGTGTATCAGCAAAGAAGAATTTTAACGTAATGCTAAACAGATTTTCAACTACGCACACGCATACACACACACACGCACTCTCATATGTTAATTATTTCTTCTTCAAATAAGGGATGTACGTCTGTATATCTGTGATGTAGAACAGTCATTGCTCGAGTTAGAGTAGAACGGCTAACATCCCATAATGTTTAGAGATCGTCAAGTATATGTCTGAAAATATTATCTCATAATTATACCAGCTGGAAATACGGTGCAGCAGATTTTAAAGTTATTACCAAACCTCTTGTTAGAGTCAGTGGTTTGTGCTTTCCTACCAACAGGAAGGTGCTGCATATAAAGAATCCTAAGCTGCTGCTCCACAAGAGAAAATCACAAATGGCAGCAAAAGCTTCTTCTTTTATATTAAATATTAAATTAAAAAAATATAATGATAATAAATATCTGTTAACATAAAAATTTGCTTTAATAATAATAATAATAAAAAGGAGAAGAATAGGAATACGAATAATAATGGATTTCTGGTTGGAATAGGTTGAAGAGATCACTGAGGTGAAAAAACAACGTCAGCGGTGAAATAACTGAACTGCTTCGTGTGTCGGTTGTCATTAGCAACCGATTTTTAGCCTCATAAATGAGGTAATGAATACACAAGATTTGTATCGGCCGCTGAACCCGACAATATTCACAGCTGACGAACGTTGTGCACTGGCTTGTGCGAGGAGACACGCTCGAGTGCACCGGGCCGTGCTTCTGCAAGTTAACGTCATGCTCTGATTTGTAAAGAGAAGCGTTTCAAGACACATTAAATCATTATATATATATTTTTTTTTTTTTTTTTTTTTTATGTATGTAGATATTTTTTTAATTTAATTAAAAAAAAAAAAAAAAAAAAAAAAAAAACATATGTCATATAACTGTTGTCATGATTGGTTGTAGTCTGTAGTACCACCCACACGTGGCCGTTACCCCTCCCTCTCCCAATGATTTCTTGTTTTGTTGCTTGGTTACGAGAGGTGCAAACACCGTAATGGAAAAATTTGCGTCTGCTGTAATCAACAGTGCTCTGTTTGCAACCAACTTTCAACTTCGACTTTTCAAACAGGGCTTTTCTCATTCAAAACTTAGGACATAATTTAATATACATGAACGAACATTTTGTAGTACATTAAAAGACACGCAGGTTATTATTTCTGCTGTTGATATTTAAAATTTGCACATGAGTGCTTGCTTCTAAGGTACAAATTTTCTTTATAATTAAAACTTTCTCCCCCCCTTACAGGTGACGGAGTACATTTTTCATGAATTTTTTTTTTAAATTTTATTTTACTGTGTAACAGTATCTTCTGTTATTACAATTGTTTTTATTGTTGTTATTACTAAATGTTATGCAAATACCAATCCAAAAGAGATAATCAATTTTAGGTTATAAATTTTATATTTCTTTTCAAATATCTTTAAAAAAACATACAGAAAGAAACAACAACACATCAACAACAAATAATAATAATAATAATAATAATAATAATAATAATAATAATGATGATGATGAAGATGATGATGATGATGATGATGATAAACTGGTGAAAAATTCAAACCTACTTCATTCAAGTCGGGCGACACATATCTCTGAAATTATTTTCGTGAATAATTTACAACCTAAAGTGTTTGTTACAAGACAGTTCCGTTAAAAAAAATAATGCAAAAGGAAATGTCTTTAAGCAAATTTGCAGAAATAATTGATTTTTTTTCTTTTTATTCTTCTTAAACATGATACAGTACGGTACAGGTATTAAAACCAGGTCAAATTCAAGTTGAATGGCAGCTTCGTCTAGACATCGTAGACGGGAATGATTACCTGAAGAAATAAGCTTAGTTACTGCTTAATTATATATTTTTTTCTAAGTATAAACTATCGCTGGTAAAGTTGCGAAGAATATTTCTTTAACACTTTTAAGGAATTCCTGATTTTTTTTGAGAACGGGTGCTTTTGAGTGCAAATCCGATTTTTTAAAACGAGTAGTCAGAAACTAAATCTTTCGTTATCTCTTTCAAAGCTTTCATTTTTCATGTTGTTATTATTATTATTAGTCTTTTTTCGTTTGGAAATTACGCAAATATTCAAATATTACGATGGACATTTGAAATGGATTTTTTTTTTTTTTTTTTAAATTATTATTTTTATAAGCCATATTTCTATTTTTCGTTACCGAAAAGACAACGGCAAAGCGGTTATAATCCGGAGAGCAAACAAAATATTTGTCCGTTATTTTGTTATGTAAAATTCGAATCTCGCTCACTGCCTAGTTCTGTCTGTTATTCATTAATTGATCAATAATATATTCTCTGTCATAAATAGAAACAGGACGAAAAGCCCCCGATTCACGGGGCAGAACGACATTCAGTATCTTTCCGACATGCTCGTTCTTTTAATGAACAAGACCTGGGAATTTTACTGATAATTTATATTTAATTTTCAAGGCAGCTCTGCAGAAACGGCTGCTCAACCTGACACGTGACCTTTAAGGCTACGGAATAAATAAATAAATAAATATTGCTGCGTTGTCAATTGGTGATACACATATTGATGCGGTTACGTTTGACTTGTTTTAGTTCGTTTCTACTCCGTCGGATCGCTGGATCGGTTCGCCATTAGTAGAACAAAAAAAAAATGATGAAAAAAAAAGAAAAAAAAGAAGAAAAACACTGATGGTTGTAACACATAAAATGCGTTCTTAAATTAGAAATGTTGGATAAGATATTAAAAATATTTATCATGCTGGTTGCATCCAGCCCATCCCAACTCCCCCCAAGCTGCAGTTTTAATATGACTTTTCAGAACGAGTCACTGTGGAAATTTACTGAAGTAGTGGGAAATTTACTTCGGAGAACGATAACCGTCGAAAATTTGCGAACATTCGCGAATTAACGTAAAGGCAATAATGGCGTTTTCGCATTGGTTTTGATCTCGATATGAAATTGGTTTCACATAAATTTTACTCCCGTGCAAAAGAAACTGTTCAAAATTACATTTTGGATATTAATAAGGAAAACCACAATTTCCTCGAAATTATTCAAATTTTATTTAAATAATAAAAATTATATCGTTTCAGAATTTGTGTTTCTTTCTTACTTTAAAAGTTATCTTTACTAGAAGTTGATTTTGTTCTCTGGAATCCTTGCTTTATGAGAAGGGTTTATTTTTTCATTCATGATAAATTCTTCGTGTTAATATTATATATATATATATATATATTTTTTTTAATGGATATTTTACATATGTAAAAAAAAAAAAAAAAATAATAATTAATTTAAAAAATCCAGATTTCATTATTATATTTATTAAATTTTATTAATTTTTTTTTTTTTTTTAAACAAATCCAGAAAGTACGTTTTTTTAAAAAGTTTGCAATTTATTTCATTTCATTTATTTTTAAAGTTCAGTGATTCAAACTAATTATATATTTAGTTAAAAATCCTTTCAAAAGATGTTTCTTATTTAGCTTTTTTTTTTTTTTTTTTAAGGAATAAATTCATAATTTCTCTCATTTTTTCCAAATTCTTCGAACATATATATATATATCATTCATTATAAGTTAAAATGAAAGGAATAAATGTCTTATTTAGAAGAAAAATAAAAAAAAAAAAAAAAAAACCCACATAAAACCCCCCAAAATCATTAAACATTTTAAAGTTGAGTTTGACATTAAAAAGTAAAGCTGCTGCTACTACTACTATAATAAAAATAATAACAATAGCTGCAGCTTAATATTCAAAATATACTAAGCGGTGCCGAGATGTTATGAGGTCACTTACGTACTGTTCCGAATTTAAGAGGTCAGTGACGAAAACAGCCGAGGTTAACTGCGAATTTTGCCACTTTGATAATATTAATTATATACTGACGAACCATATCAGTTTATTTATAATAATAATAATAATAATAATAATAATAATAATAATAATAATAATGATGATGATGATGATGATGATGATGATGATGATGAAGAAGATTATAATTATTACGAAAACAAGTAGTAAAAGTGCCTTTGTCTTTAAAATGAATTGTCATATTGTAACAAAAGAATATTTGCTTATGAAGTGACACTTGAGGAAACTGTTAAAACTGACAAATTTTCTTTTCTTTCTCATTAATTTCTCAGCATATTTTAAAACAATTGAGTTAGAAATTTTTTAAATAAAATTAAAAAAAAAAAGAGAAAAGAATCAGGATAAAACAAAATCTCTAAACAGAAATTGATATGTTACTTATTTATTTTTTGTCATCTTTATTATCAGGAAACTATATGTTTAAAGGAACAATAATTTGGATGTATATAAGACTATATTTTTAGATTTTATGTTCGAATTATACCCACAGTCACTGTTTAAACAAGACTAGACATTAAGTAGTAAAACGTATCCTTCAGGCGAAGGGCGTTAAATGAATATCTTACAGCAATTATTTAAAATATAAACATATAAACGTCGTCAAATTTAGTTTAACATTAATTTAAATAACAGTTTACTGCGACCTATTGTGAACATTTTTTTTGTTTTTAAATATTAGTTTAAATAACAAAATTAAACTAATTTTCACATGTCCTACAATACATTTGCATTGTGAATATTTATTTTCACGATTTAATTACCAGTGTTTTATTTTCTTTCTTTTTTTTTTGAAAATTTCAGTAATATATTTAGAGCTGTAATTTTCAAAATACCGATTTACAACATAACAGAACTGAATGCTATATAGCCTACGACCTTTTTAATATACTTATTGTTCACAATTATAATCGAACTTTAATTATTTTATCAAAATGACTAAATCATATTTTAATGCTGCTGATGTAAAACCGTACAACTTTTATTTCACTTTGTTTACCATATATTCCTTACTGGCCTAGTCAACCAAATTTCTTTTCTTGCAGGCGTTTGAAAATATTGATAGCACTGAACATTAACGATTTATTTGGTCTTTTGTATCACGATTCCCTTTCGATTCACCGTTCCACCCTTAGTCACAGCGTCACCTTGAACTATGTGGCGGTTTTTTCCACTAATAAAAATAGCTATAAAAGCTCCGCGAAGTTGCTGTTGCTGCTGTCTGACAGTAAAACCCAACAAACAAAGTAATATTCACCAACAGTAACTACGGTTTACCATTTTTCTGCTGGTCGGTAAATTGGCTATTTCTTGGTCAACGGATATCTATATAAAAAGACGACTATACGGTTAGTATTAAAACTTATATAATAATGTGTTGACGTCGAAATAATGAAGCGTGTGCTTATTATTGCGAGGACCCTCGTGGATAGCGCATCTGTTGTTTACATGCGCATAAGCGTTGCGATTTGCTTCCGGCACGAATTCGTCTGCTATGTTGTAATTATTACTAATTATAAAATAACAGAATAAAATTTAATATATCAAGTAAAAAGACATTCATACCTAATATTCATAATGGATTATGGTGAATTTTATTTCAGCGAGTTGAGTGCTGTTGATTTAAAATATCTTAAATCTTGTTTTATTCAGGTAACTTGCAGTTTACAATTTTTGCAGACGACATCGGCGTAATCGAAATTAACAAAAAATATAAAACGAAGTAAAATCATTCGGATAAAATTTAACAGAAGAGATAAATTAATTTAAAAATTAAATTTATGATAGGTGCTTTATGCGAAATGGTTAGACTAATTATTTTCATTAAATATAGTTAATTAAATGATTAAATAAATAAAATTAAATCAATAATAATAATAGTAATGGCTATTCATTTTGCTGAAAACAATTATACATCTTTTAATTTATTTTTTATTTTAACTAAAAAATGGATACTTTTTCTTTAAATTATTTTAAAAAAATTAATTTTTCAGATATTAGAAATCAGCAAAAATGACGATGGAATCTGCAAGACTTACTGGTGCAGATATGGGCGTTGTTGGGGCTTATTTTGTTGTGATCATTGGTGTCGGGCTGTTTGTAAGTTAAATTTTCAACATAAATATGGCTCAGTACAAAATAGTATAAATATTTCTTTTTTTTTTCTTTCTTTCTTTCTTCTTCCTATTTTTTACCATTTTTTTTTTATACCTACATTTTAACAAATGACCTGTATATAAGATCAAAAGCAATAGAAATGAACAGGAAAAAAAAAAAATTAAAAAAATAAAATATAGTAAGTAATAATAATGAATACAAATTATTTTTATTGTTTGCTTAATGGGCCCAACTCACAAAAAACCCACAACCCTCCTCAAAATAGATAAAAAACAAACAAAAACAAACTACCCACAGTATTCAACATGGTTAAAAAGATGAAGGAGATATTACTTAAAAACAAACCACCCTCAAAATACTATCCCAGCAACACGCAACCAACCCCCACAACAAATAATCGTATTGTGATTGAAAGAAGTGTGGTATGGTAAAAATCAAAAGAATTAAACAACAAAAACTTAAAAGAATTAAAAAAAAACCCTAAGAATTAATGTTTTATTTTGTGGGCTTATTAAAAAAAAAAAAAAAAAAAAAAATATTATTGTTTTTTTAAATTTAATATTTTATCATTTGGTATGGCTGAAATAATTCTGAACAGTTTTTTTTTAATGAGTCATATTTCAGTATAATAAACCAACAATGACATCCTGGTTCTCTTACTTAAATTCCCTAGGTCACATATATTCACTCTTGTTTTTTAATATATTATACAATATATTTTTCATTATATTAAAATACAGCGTTTTATTTTTATTTTTATGTATAATGACCAAATAATTATAAGTATAGATAATAGAAAAATAATAACAAGAACAATAGCAACAAACAAAAATAACAACAAAAAAATTAAAATACACCAAACACTTATTCAAAGTTACTACTAATAACAACAAAAATCTTCCAGTAATATTACCAAATTAAAATAAAAAAAAATATTTAAAAAAAAAAAAAAAAAATAAAAATAAATAAATAAATAATATTAAAAAAACCCTGAAAAACATAAAACCCCACAACATTATAATAATTTAAGCCTATTTTCATATTTTTTCAGGTTTCACTGAAAACTCACAGATTAATTTACATAAGGTCTAGATTTGCTAAAGCCTGCGCCATGGGGGTCAGGTGAAAATATAGAGGGAAAGTCCTGCATCATGTTCTAATTAACATGTTGGTGCCCAGAAATCCCAAGTTAATAAGTTTTTCTTTGTTTCTCAAAAGAAATTACAGTAAACAAAAAAAAAATACATCTATATCACTGCATTAGAAATTGTTATACTGGATTATTAACTAATATTATTTTTCATATATTTTTTTTTTTTTTTTCAGAAAAATTTATTTACTATCCAATTTTTAAAATTCAAAATTAGAAGTTTTTTTCTTCATTTATTTTATTTTAAAAAGTTTAATATAATTATCATAATACTGAGGTAACGTAACAGCTGTTTAGTTTCACTGCTCACAATAAATACTAGAACCTGTAAACAAAAAAGCATGCACATCTGCACTCAGTGTATTTGACTAACCTGATGCATATTTCAGTAGGTACCACTGACCGTGTTAATACTGTATATAAAATACATTATGGTGTCTGGTAGAGAGAATTATGTATGTATTAATATTGGCAGAAGAAATACCCTTAGGTCCATCTAACTTGGAATATTTATAGACACTGGTTTTTATACTGATGTTATCAGTGGAGACAAAATTGATTTCCAAATATTTAAAAAACATTTATTTAATGATTATGTTTGGAATTTACAAAACAAAGGAAGAAAACAACATTCTGATTAGGTGAAATAATATTAATCAAAAATAAAATAAAAAGGCTAACTATAATAAAAAAAAAAAAATAAAAAATTTAATTAGTTAATCAATAAACAAATAGGTTAATAAGTTAAAATATATTAATAAAAATAACAACTACAATAACAATAATGTAAAATTTTTAATTATTTCTTTAAAAAATAATAATTAAGTATAAGTAAGTTCATAATAATCTGGACTGTGCAAGTTATTTCTTATCAGACATCATTAATAATAATTATAGTAATAATAACAATAAAAGGACTAAAACAAATAATTTTAATAATATAAACTTAATTATTTTTTTATAGTGATTAATTAATAATTTTATATTTTATAATTCTATTTGATCAATATTTGGACTAAGCCAGTTAATTTTGTTTATGATTTGTTTTGATAAAGAGTATCTGTGCAAATATTTTAAAAGAGAGAATAATGTCAAGGTAAATATGACTTTATTTGATATAACTCCTGGTAACAATATAATAAAAAATTCACCAAGATTTAAAATTAGCAATATATAACCATCAAAAATATTTGAAAAAAAAACCCTTGAACAGTTGTTAATTTATCTTGACATTATTCTCTTTAAAAAAAAAAAAGAATTAAAAAAGCCACCATTTTTTTTTTAATATTAATTTATATTTTTGTATAAACAGATATTATTTTTTTCTTTTTTTAAATTTACAGATAAGAGTCTACATTGGATCTGGTACAAATACAACATTCTGTCTGAAATTAATTACAGGAAAAGTTAGCTGTGGTTAATGAAATAATTAAACTAATTTACAATTGTTTGTTTTTTCAGGCCATGTACAGAGCCAACAGAGGTACAGTTAGTGGATATTTCCTTGCTGGGCGATCAATGTGGTTTCTGCCTGTAAGTATTGTATACAAGATTTCTTTTACAAATTTGTGGCTAGGTCTGAGACTTAAGAGTGGTTAGAGCGCTGGGACGAGGGACGATTGGTCGTAAGATCGATTCACCTCGGTACCGCCACTGAGTCACTTAACTTGTCAGTGAGTTCTCCAGTGACTAACACATTGTAGTAATAATAATAACGATAATGATGATGATAATGAGATAATGACGATGATGATAATGATGATTATGAAGATGATGATTATGATGATAATGTGATTATAATGATGGTGATAATGAAAAAGTTGAGTTAAACATTAAAACAATTTTATTTTTTTAAATGTACTAAATTAAACTCTGGAGCAGATGCAGAGGATTTAGGTTGAGATATTCTGAATCTCTTTCTGCTCAGAATTATTTAAATGTTTAGCATGTTTAGTAATCTGTAAATAAAATTATAATATTTATGTTATCCTATATTAAAAAAAAAAAAAAAAAAGTAAACATATGAGTTTAATTTTTCATGCCATTCTTAAATTATGGTGAATTGTCTGTCAAATCATCATATCATATAATTCCTCTAATTTATTTACTTGAAGTTAAAAACAGTTATACTTCTGTATAAAACAAGAGTACAATAATAAAATTGCAACTATTTTACTGTTTTATTTTAACAATGTGGCCCTATTTTGTTGTATTAATACTAATTCTTTGTTACTTTTAAAAATAATTTAATAGTGTATTTTTTTTTTGTGTTTATATTTGAGTGCCCATGTTATAATGATAATCATAATGATGATGATAATTATGATGTTAATAAGAATAGTAATGATGATGATAATGATATAACAATAATAAAAAGCAAATTATAACATAAATAACTAATTCTTCACAGATGGGAGCCTCGTTGTTTGTCAGTAACATTGGAACAGAACATTTCATTGGTCTGGCTGGGTCAGGAGCTGCCCAAGGAATCAGTGTAGGAGCCTGGGAACTAAATGTATGTTATTATCTTTGTGAAAATCTGAATTTATAATGTATTTTCTTTAAACATATATTTTTAAATATATAAAATTCATTTGTTTTTAAATGATTAAAATAAAAAAAAAAAAAAAAATTTCTTTTATATATTTAATCTCATTTCTTCCATTATATTTTAACATAAATATAACTTGTTATTTATAAATTAATTCATGTCATAACAAAGCAGTAATATACTTTTGACATTCTGTTAATTAATTAATTGTAATGTCTAAATCTGTGTCAGTACTGTAAATTGTGGCTGCTATTAATATGTATCCAAAATGCTTGCTTTTTTAGAATTTCTTCTGTTTGATTTATCTTGCAAAAACATGTAGATTTCTTTTATGAATATATTATTATTTTTATTTTTATTTATTTGAAGGCTCTCATTTTGCTGCAAATTCTAGGATGGGTGTTTATCCCAGTCTACATTGCCTGTGGGGTGAGTTTCATTCTGTATTTTTTATTTTGTATAAATTTCATATTTTTATTTGTGCATACATTTATGTCTTTCTTTCACATTCTTCCTGTGTTGGTTTTTAATTATTTGTAATATACTCCACCTGTTAAAGATCAATCCTCAGATATGACAGACTATTACTCCACTCCAATTGTCTTACATTCTATGTGACAAAAGTAATTTAACCAGTTTGAACCACCATTTCATTTTGTGAAGTCTGTTTGTGAAGCTCTATGAATGACAGTCTGTGTTTGTTATTCTATGTATCAGTTATGCATTCAAGCTTCCATCCATCCATCCATCCATCCATCCACCTTTAATCTTTAATATTTGATTGTACAAATTACATCCATGTTTATTTCTATAATCCTCTAAAGAATCTAGGACATGTTTTCTATTTTATGTATTTTGTTTTCTGTTTAAACTAACTCGCTGACTTGTTATTTATAATTACAGACTTACACAATGCCAGAATATTTATCAAAGAGATTTGGAGGACAGAGATTACGAGTGTATTTTGCTTTTCTCTCGCTGGTTCTCTACATTTTTACTAAATGTTCTGTGAGTACTATCAGCTGAAAATTTTCCCATTCATAAAATATAAATGACAAAAACGTGTATTTCTTATTTTCTTAGTCTAATTTGTTGCATTGCTTTTAAAATGTATTTTTTAGGTTTTAAGGTGTTTGAAAATCCAAAATGTACAATTATGAAAAATAAACAAATTTATATCTACAGAATTAAACCAGCAAATATCTATATGGAAAAAAAGAAGATAAAAGTAAAAAAGAAAAAAGAGAAGAATCCTCTCTAAAATACATTGTACAATCTTATTAATGATACTTTATATATGTATTTAAACATAGCATTTATTTTGTAAATTTACCAAAATTTTATATTAAAGACAGAATCCATTAATATTTTAAATAAAAAAATAAAAAAAATCACTGTCATAAATAAGAAGACATTAAATAATTTTCTTATTATGATTTTCATTTCTTCTGTAATTTATTATTTAAATTATTCAAAAAAATGTTTATATATAAATATATATATTATTATTGTAATTTTTTCTTGTCTTTTATTTAAATTAAAATTTGTATTTGATTTTAGGGTGATCTGCTTACTGGTGCCTTCTTTATACAACAAAGTTTGCACTGGGATCTTTATGTGTGTATTGTTGCCCTTGTATTCATCACTGCAATCCTGACAATCACAGGTAATTAAAAATGTTATTAATTTATCTACTTATTATTATTTTAAATAATAATAAATAAATAAAAACTAATTGTTGAATACACATGAATTTAAAATTTTGTTAATGATAGACTTAATGTTAAGAGTTGTAACAAAACAAACATTTTCTCTTTTTATTATTTTAGACAATTCAGTTGAAAATGTTGTTGATAAATTGCTTTTTTGAACCACTGAATTTTTTAAAAAATTAATATTTATTCTTTATTAACATAGCAGATGTCACTTTCACTGTTAAATATAATTTATTAATTTAATGTCTGTGTGTGTGTGTTTATATATATATATATATATATATATATGTATATATATGTGTGTGTGTGTGTGTGTGTGTGTGTCTGTGTCTGTGTGTGGGTGTGGGTGTGTCTGCACATACATAAATATAACAGAAAATATATGTAGTGTTTGATTCATGCAGGAAATATATTTCCTGAAATTTGATGTTGAAAATTAAACATGTTTCCTGAAATCATTCTCTTGGTCCTTGAAGAGTAAACCAATAGTTCTTAATTACAAAGTAATTTAAAAACAAAGAAGAGAGAATACTTCTTCATCTTGTATAAGAGGACTTGTGAATAACTTATAACATGCCTACAGATTAGATGTGACTAATCCTGAGCTGTCATCCTCATTAATGTTGTGCAAAAGAGATTAGTAATCAAAACACTTGACTTTGACTTGCACTAAAGAGAATATATTTAAAAAAAATCATTTTTGGAACATCTTTTATCTAAGGTAATAATTTGTTACAAAAACAAAAGAGATTTTGTATGAGAAGGCTTGTCATTTGCTTCAAACATATCTTGACAAATCTTGAGTATTTCTTCATAAATGTTGTGCAAAAGAAATTAGTAATCAAAACACTTGAGTCTGTTTTAATTATACACTTGCAATAATGGAGAACCAGGAAACATTTCAAGATAGCCTTTTCAAGACTTATTAAGAAAACAGTAGAAATTCTAAAGAACTGTATTGCAGAATTGTCAGTGAATTGTTGGAAGCCATCAGTGTCTGCAAAAAGACTTCACATCAATACAATCTTCTCAAGAAGTATGAAATTCTTAAGTGACAGTGAAAAACTGGTAAACGATGAGAGAAAGCAAATAAAGCTCCTCTATACTTCCTGTCATCTGAAGAGACATAGGTTAAACATTGCAGCCTATCATGCTGGTCAAGAAAAGATGGTGTATGAATTGACCAACAAATACACTAACATCTCAACAGAAGTCCCTGAGTGGGGAGTGGCAGAGAAAGAGAAAGAATACAACCACAAGAGGAACATATGTCAAACCAATCATCTCCAAATACTTCAGCTGCTGAGCCCTGGTTGATCTAATCGATATGCAATCAGTGAGTTAAATGAATCATGGTCTATTAAGATCACCTCATAAAGTTCTGTGTTTTTTGCCCCTTGACATCAAAACATGCCACTGAGGTTTGATTTTAACTGCTAGACTTCTTTCTCCTACTTGGTGCTGTTGCATGCTCAAAGTGACTTGTGGTTCAGAACTTACAGCACATCTAATCATTAAACTGAAAGTAATGTGGCCAGAGTCGTTGATGATCCATGGTAGATCTGGGCATCCTGAGAACCAAGTGTTTGAAGAAAGAACAAACTGTGACATTGAGGACATGCTTGTTTGTTGGCTAGTAGATAACAATAAAGCTGAATGTTGGACTTAAATTTGTTCAGTTTAAGAAGAACTCCAGTCTTAACAATGGAATTAAGGGTTCCCCATTTGTGATACTTTTGGGTTCTGGTGCACACATTGGCCTGTCATCATCTAACCTCCCTTCAAGTCTGATGAAGTTACTGGGAGTGCTCAGGTAGAACTTGGCTCCTCTTGCCAAGAAGCAGTTCAGCATTGTGACTGAAGGTAGTGACAGTGACATGTACTGTATTGTTGTCAAACGGGCACTCTCATTGGTAAATATTCACAAAACCAAATTGATGTGTGCTACCCAGTTATATTCTGCAGATGACTTTGAAAGCATTTCTCTCTCCCAAGCTGTTCAGCTTGACTCTAATTGTGGTGGACAGAGTTTTACAAAGTGCAACTATGCAGATTCCATGCATTGTCAAACTAATCATTGATTTTGTTTCAAGGCAAATATCCAGTGAAACTACAGGTGTCACTCAACCCTAACATGTACAGATAACCTCTCCTAAGTGCAATTCACTCTTTCCTGAGCACAAATGCTAAGCAAGATTCTAGATGTTCTGATATATATTGTGTTGAAATATAAATATGTGCTATCTTTCCTTTTAAAAATGAAGTTTCAGTAAAATGAGATTTATAGTACATGTTTATAGTATATATTTGAAAGAAAAATGTATTCTAAGTACATGTTCTTACATTTATAAATTGAAATTGTATTATGTTGTATGTGTATTGGTCTGTTTCAGGAGGGCTCACTGCTGTTATATATACAGATACTTTACAGGCCGTGCTTATGGTTGGTGGTTCCCTCTATCTGACAGGGGCAGGTAATATAATACTAAAATATTAGTAATGATATTTAGGTTTTTATGAAAGCGATGATATGTAAAGAAGTTTATGTAAACATTTTTCTGCAACAAACTGCAAAGTTCATGGCCTTCATTAAGTCACTGAAGATGTATTTTATCCACAAAAGTGTATATTTCTCCAAGTTTAAATTAATTAACAAAAATTAACAGAAATGACAATGACTCTTAATTAATGTACATCCTACAACTGATTCTTTTTTTTTTTTCTTTAGCATTCAGCAAGATTGGAGGATTTGAGGGACTTCTTGAGAAATACCCACAGGCAGTACCCAAGAATGTATCTTCTATAGTTGTAAATGAAACATGTCACTACCCAGACAAACAGGCTTTCCGCATGCTGCGAGACGCTGATGATGACTATATGCCTTGGCTGGGATTTATTCTTGGACAAACACCTGGTTCTGTCTGGTACTGGTGTACTGATCAGGTATGAATACCCAGAAAAGTATAATCTGAGAATTATATGTTTTAGCATCATTCAGTTTAAAATGTTACTTCAGCTAATCCTTTAGCTTCTCTGTACCTAACTTTAGATGTAATTGTAACAAATGTACCCTATTATTATTATTTCATAATTCTGTTTGATTAATATTTGTCCTAAGCCAGTTCATTATTTTTATTATTGACTAAATATGAAGTGCAGTTAATACTACAGAAAATTATTTTTAGGTTGTGTCTGATTCTTTGGGCCATATAATTTGTACCTTTTATTTTGATCAAACTTGATGTCAGACATTTTCTTTTTCATAGCAACATTATTGTTTAATAATAATAATAATAAATATAAAAATAAGAATTATAATTAGAACAACAGTATAACAACAATAATAACAACACCACCACCACCACCACCACCACCAACAACAACAACAATAATAATAATTAAAACATAATAATTATAATAAAAATAATAATTATAATTGGAACAACAGTGTAAAAACAACAACAAAACAACAATAATAATAACAATAACAATAACCATAATTATATTATTTATATTATATTTAACAGGTAATTGTTCAGAGGGCTCTGGCAGCCAAAAGTCTTTCCCATGCACAGGGAGCTACTCTGATGGCAGGATTTCTGAAAATTCTGCCAATGTTTGTGATGGTCATGCCTGGAATGGTGAGCCGGGTTCTCTATCCAGGTTAGTGTGATCAAATTCAAATAAAAATTGAGCTGATAGCTTTTATGAATATAAATTTTTATCATTTGGATAGCATGCTAGAGATTACTGAATCAGGAAGAATAAAACAGGTATATTTTCATAGCATTCAGTTGAGTCAATCTTATTTTTAAAGAGATGGGGAAAGTTTAATATAATTTTATTATCAAAGTCGAGTAATACTGAAGCTATTTTTCTGGCTTAATGATTAGTTTTTTAGATTAGTTTTGAAATATTTAATGGAAATTATTATATCTTTAATATCTAACACATTTCAGTTATTATTTTGTTACGCCAGAGTTCTTTCCGTTTGACGACTAATAATAATTAAGAAGTTTTTGTAAATCTTTTAACAGACGAAGTTGCCTGCACCAATCCTGACTGGTGTTATGAAGTTTGTCAGAGCAGAGCTGGATGCAGCAGCATCGCCTACCCTCGACTTGTTCTTGGCATCATGCCAAATGGTAAGATATAATATTTTTAATTAAATATTTAACTTATCAAATATTATTACTTGTTTTCTACTCTTGACTTATTCTTGGAATCATGCCAAATGGTAAGATATGATATTTTAAATTAAATACTGAACTTATCAAATATTATTACTTGTTATCTACACTTGACTTGTTCTTGGAATCATGCCAAATGGTAAGTTATAATATTTTAAATTAAATATTAAATTTATAGTCTATAATGACTTGTTGCCTGCTTTTTACTTGTTCAGATGGTAAGTTATAATAAAAGTGAATGAAGTGCAGAACTCAAACACCTTAGAAACATCACTGATTAAAATCTAGATCCTTCTTCAGTTTTCTGCTTGTGCTTCATTTTTGTTTGTTTGTCAAAGAATAACTAACTATGCAGTTAAATTTATTTACTTTTATTTATGATGGCTTTATTGGATATGTTTGCATTTCAGGTTTTTATAGCTTCAGTTGCATCACCCATAATATATCTTCTGTTTTTAACCATAACCTTTAATATCTTATTAATTTATATTTTTATATCTGACCTAGATTTTGTTTCTTTGCTGAATAATACATGCTTATTCTGTTTATTTTTTAATTTTTAATTTTAAGCCACATTTTGGGGTTTTTAGCAACATTAGGTGATAATTTAATACAGGAAAATGATATTAATTTGTATTTATTTGTTATTATTGAAAAACTAAAAGCAAGAACAAACTTACTTCTCCACTGATGTTACAGAATGGATGTTTTTTTTTTTTGAGAATGGAACTTACTTCATAAATATTTTGAATGATCAAAATTGGGTAATCTAAACTTGTGAATGGATTTGAATTTCATGTACTTGGATTGGAGAGGTTGAAAAGTAATGGACTTTTGGCTTCTCCAATAAGAAAAGTTACTGCAATTTGATTATCCAGGAAACATGAAGTAACAATCATTGACAAAGAAGCAAACTGGGAAACGTTTAAAAAGTCATGTGGACTGATATCTTTGCTCATCAGGTTAGTTGCATGTTAATAAACAAACCTGTTGCTGTCCTGTGTTGAAAATATGTTGAATTTGTTACTTATCATGAAAATAAACACTCACGTAGGTATGGTTTGTTGACCAGTAAAAAAAATAAGGTACTTGCTTGTAATTTGTTTGCTCTTGGCTATCACAGTTTTAACTTCATATGAAGTTTATTTATTTATTTATTTATTGATTCATTTATTTTTAAAAATATATTAAATATTTCTTAAAAAGTGGTAATCATGGTTTTTGAGAAAATGAATTGAATATATATATTTATAAATATATAAATATAAATATAAATTTTTTGGAATGTTCTTGTTTAAATGATGTTCAATTTTTAAAAACAGTTTGATTCATTTATTTATTTTTCCTATAATTAACATTATTTCACACTTGGATTTTATGTTAAATGATGTTAAACATTCATTGATTTATGTTCATTTGGGATCTTTTTTCTTTCTTTCTGACTTGATAATATTTCAGACATACAAGCATGTAACTCTAATTTTTTTATTTTTGCTTCTGTTTATTTTTTTATTTATATTTATGTTTATTTGTTATTTATACTACTTTTCATTTTTTTATTTGTATTGCTTTTCAGTTTACATGTAGGAAGATTATATGTTTGTATATATATATATATATATATATATATGAGTGTTTTAGGTGTGTATGTGTATGTGTAAAATTCAGTTTGTTCAGAATAAATAAAACAGACTGTTTTTTTGTCACTAAATTTAAGTTTTTATTTCTTTGACAGGTGCACTTATATGTGTAAAATTGAATTTGTTTAGAATACATAAAACAGACTATTTTTATGTCACTAAATTTAAGTTTTATTTCTCTGATAGGTGCACCTATATGTGTCAAATTCAGTTTGTCCAGAATGAATAAAACATACTGTTTGTATGTAAATTTATTTCTTTGACAGGTGTATGTGTTTATGTAAAACTGAGTTTGTTCAGAAGAAATAAAACAGACTATGTTTGTATGACTAATTTAAACTTTTATTTCTTTCATAGGTGCACGTGTTTGTGTAAAATTCAGTTTGTCCAGTACAAATAAAACAGACTGTTTGAATGTAAATTGTATTTTTGTTCCTCTGTTAGGTGCACGTGGTCTCATGATGGCTGTCATGATAGCTGCTCTAATGAGTGACTTGGATTCTATCTGGAACAGTGCTAGCACTCTCTTTACTATTGACATCTGGAAACGCTTCAGAAAACATGCTAAAGTCACAGAACTTATGGTTGTTGGAAGGTACTAGATCAAATACCCTACATTTATTAAAAACAAATAATAATAATCATTATAAGAATAATTTTAGAATAATTATTAAAATGATAAGGAATTTTTAAAGGTTATTTTGTAATTGTAAAAACATTCAAAGTAACTTACAGGAAAATAAATTCTATTAATGTTTTAAATTTTTGTGTACCAAAAAGCTGTTTACAGTTTGTTCACCATTTTTTGTAAAATATTTGCTAAGCATTAGTACTGATTTATTTAAACTGTAAAAAATAAATCTGATACACATTTTGTAACAGATTTTTTTTTCCTATTACTAAAAACCTGAAACCATAATTCTTTAGTAATTAAATATGCTTATAGTTTATGTTCAGTGATATTTCAATTAAAATTTTTTTGAAACTTTTTCTTCACAGATTATTTCTATTTAGCATGAAGACATTATAATAAAGCTATATAGATATCAGCAAATATATAGATATTATTTGTTATAATTATTTTTATTATATTTTATTTTTTCACAGGTTGTTTATTCTTGTTATGGTGGGTCTGTCCATTGCCTGGGTTCCAGTCATCAAGGAAACGCAAGGAGGCCAAGTTTTCATCTACATCAATGAAGTCACCAATTATCTAGCTCCACCATTTGCTGCAGTTTTTCTTCTAGCAGTATTAGTGCCTTTTGTCAATGAAAAGGTAGGATTAACAGTTAACTGAAAATTCTAACACATTACATTACAATATTTATCTATTATTTTTTTGGGTGCCACATCACATCGTTTGTTGCATTTATTTACCTATATTTATTTATTTATTTATTATATTTTACACACAAACACACATATATTTATTGATTTATTTATATATTTATTTGCTTGCTTACTTTTTTTACATTACATTAAACAAAATCATATTACATTTTGTATTATTTTATAATACTTATATTTCAGGGTGCATTCTGGTCTTTGGTAATTGGCTTTGTGGTTGGAGTGTCTCGTTTGATACTTGTGTTTGTGTACCAGGGTGAAACATACTGTGGCAAGGAGAACACAATTCCCTACTTCATCAAGAAGTTTCACTACATGTACTTTTCATTCTTCCTCACTGTTCTCACTGCTGCTATAGCTCTTCTCATCAGTTACTACACTGGAGGTTCAGACGATAAATATGTAAGTGTTTTTTAATTCGTTAATTCTCTTTCTTCTTTAATTGTTTAACACAGCCCAATGCCAGGATTTGTATGCAACTTGACATGTAATTAACTGTTACAATTAATTAAAATGTGTTGGAAGGTTATTAAACATTTATTTATTTATTTATTTATTTGTTTGTTTGTTTGTTTGTTTGTTTGTTTGTTTGTTTGTTTGTTTGTTTGTTTGTTTGTTTGTTTATTTGTTTATTTGTTTGTTTGTTTTTTGTCCAGTTGGTGAGAACAACATTCTGGACTCGTCGTGACAAGCGACAGCTGAAACATGTCCTCGAAGTGGAACTGGAGGAGGAAGAACAGCATGCCCACAATGCCATACAAATGACTGACATTGCCACAGTGGAGGGGCCAGAGACCAAACTGGATGTTGCCGAAGAGAACAAAATAGCAAACAACCTCGATGACAATGATGTGGAGAAACACATGCTTCAAGAGAATGGCCACACTCCAAGAGAGACTAAGAAGAAACGTAACTATGTTTTTGAATACAAATTTGGAATAAACACTAGCAAATACATATAACAGGGTTAAATCACACAAATGTGTTTCTTTCTGAATATCCTCCTCAAACAATATAAGATAGTTTTTGATCCATCTGTCTGTCTGTCTGTCTGTCTGTCTGTCTCTTTCTGTATGTCTTTCTATCTTTTTGTTTAACTATATTTGTGTCATTTATTCTGATTGAGTAACAGATGCTCAAAGTTCAGTAATTACATTTAAATTAATTGGAGACAGAGTTATTTATATTCAATTAAATGCATGAATATTATATTGCTAACAAATGCTACAGTTTACCTAAATCAGATACATACAGTATAAAATAAATCATGAAACTGATATGTGTCAGAATTAGTATACTTTGAACAAACCACACACTTCAGATTATTTGTATAGTTTAGTTATAAATTATTTATATATTTTTTTTTATCAGATGTAAGCCTTGCTCGCCGTGTTTTCAATTACATCATGGGCATTGGCAGCCTTGACGAAGAGAACGAACAGACACATCAGATGTCAGCTCATCTTGAAAAAGTGGCCCAACTTCATCAAAATAAAGTGGCAGTAATATGCCTGAATGTAGGATTAGCCATTGTACTGCTTATTGGAGCAGTCATGTACATGTTCTGGTCACTGTACAAGTTTGAATCGGCACCGTTTTATCCCACAGGAGCAACAAATGAGACCCTGTTGCCAGGAGACTTTCCACCTGGTCTGAACGTCCAGTAGTAAGCATGATAAAATCATTATTATAAACTCTTTGTTGCAGTTTGGATGTTCTTCATAGCTGTTGGGTTTTTGATGTGATCGTATTTATGGAAAAAAAAAGAAAAAAAAAGTTTTATTGCTTAGATTATTAGAATTTTCTAAATGCTATAAATTGTCATTATGTTATCTGCAGTTTGTTTATTTATTCATATTTTTAACAGCTTTTTTTTTTTCTATTTAGATACAGATTGTTAATTTGCAATTTAGACTATTTTAATTTTTTTTTTGTTTTGCTCCTTTTTTTTTTTAAATGATGACTTAAAAAACAAATTAAAAAAAAACAAATTGTTTCATTGTTTAGAATCATACAGTTTAGTAAATACTGTATACAAATTTATTATCCTGCCAGAAGTATAGAAAAAATATTTTAATGTAAAATTTAAGTTATTTTTTTTTTTTTCATTAGACTGATTGTTATAGGTTTAAAATTACTAGCATTTATAGAAAGAACTCTTGTTGCTTGCCACACTGTATGTGTCTGTACTGTGAATAGAGCTCATTTTTAGTCACTGGATATAAATATATTATTTGAAGTATTTATTGTGTTTGTATCACCTGCTGTTAATATATAACTGCTGTGTCTCACTTAGTAGCTTGTAAAAATTTTTACATTAGATGTTTGTAATGTTGCTATGATTGCTATATGCTTAGTGATATGTAATTAAGTTTATACATTTTAAACATTTATTTATTTTATTGAAAAACCCTGTTATGTTTTTTAATACATTGCTGTTGCGTATTATCATTTGAAAGCATATCAGAATATAATGTGATTATTATTATTAATATTTTTTAAAAATATATCAGTGTTACATTAGTATTATTGCATTCTGATGAAAGTCAGGTTAATGAAATTAAAAATAAAGCTGTAAATCACAGTACAGGGTTTCAGCATTTGTAGGTTTTACAGTCTTGATTAATACTACATTCTACATGAACAAATGTTGTTTTAGTTTAAAAAAAAAAAAAAAAAAATGTAAATAAGAAAGTACACATAATAATGAAATGAAAGAAAGCAAAAATGCTATCAGAATAAAAGGAAATAAAGCATTTAAGAAATTGTCCTATCTAAAAAAAAAACATGTTTTTTTTCTACTTACATACATGGAAATATTTAATAAAAAGGCAAAGTTTTAACCTAGATAAAAGTTGACATATTTTGTAAGCATATTTAATTATTGATTAATTATTTATTAATGTTTATCCTTTTTTAACTATTAAAATTAATGTGTGCTTTGTTAAAATTCTCTGTGTACTTAAATAAATCCTGAAGCATTTTTTTATTCTATGTAAGTTACTGCAGTATCAGTAGGCATTGCTGTTAATATTGCCATGTAATTTTTATATTTTGGTCCCTGTTCAGTTTTGACAAATGACAGTTCAGAATTGAAAACATACTTATTCCATGGTATGTGTTCTTTTTGTTGTTATTTTCTAACTTGCAAGGGCTTTTTGTCACTTATAAAATATTATTTTCCAAGCTGTAATATGGATATAAAAAGGCTCTTTCATCTTTTAATTTTTAATATTAACATAACACAATCCATTTGAAGAAATATGAATTGATTAAATTCATTATTTATTATAAATAAAGCAAAAATATGAAAAAGCAAATATTGCTAAATGAACTTAAGAAAATAATGAAAACGAACAAAAGCTGATTTATGTATTTTATTTGGTATTTTTAACAAAAACTACTATGCATTTTTGATCTATAATTTATTTTCATTAATTATTTTGTATACCTTTATGAATCAAATGTGGGAGGGATATATATAGTGTTTACATGTTGAATTTTTTTAATGTTTTTTTTTTTTTTTTTTTTTTACAGTGGAAATCTTTATAATATTGTTTATTTAGTGTTTTTAAAACACATGTAGATACTGTATTTTTCAGTCATGCTACCTGTTGTTAGTTAGATTTTCCACTTTAAATGTTAAAACAATGTTTTCTTGTGTTTGCATATGTTAAGTCTGTGTATGTTTGTGTGTGCGAGAGAGAGTGTGTATGCATGCATGTGTATAAAAAGTGTTTGTGAGTATGTTACAAAATATGAGTGATGTCTGTTAGGAATGACAAAAGCCAGTAAAAAATAAATTATAAGCAGCTGTTAATCATTATTATGTCAAAAAAACTCAGTTAAATAAATAGTGTTTTTTTCTTTTTTATTGTCAATATAAACATCAGTTTAGCAAACAATACATTGGCCAGAAATCTTTGCTTAACTATTGTTTATGTCATAAAGACATGAGTATTATTTATTTGAAGTCGAGGTAACAGACACTAACAATCTGATAAAATATTGTTAATGACATCCCTATGTATGCATGTGTGCATGTGTGTTTGTGTGTGTGTGTGTGCATGTGCACATGTATCATCATATTTAATTGTTATATATTTTTCTTATTGATTTTCATTATATATAAATCTATTGTGTTTAGTTATATTTTTCCCCACTAATTACCATTACTTTATTATCTTTTGCTACTCTCTTTGCCTTGCCATGTCTATGGCCTTTTTCTCATTCCATTTTTATTTTTATCACATTATTGTCTTGAATTTTTAAACCACATAATTAACTGTTTAATGAATGTTAAGCAAGTAAACAAGATCAGACAAACAATAGTTTCAAATTATTTCATGTCAAATTTTGTATTTTTTGTGTGGGAAACTCAAAATTGAAACATCTATATATTTTATATGTTTGCATTTGGTAACCTAATTTCTGAAAGAAGAATATCATTAATTTTTCACACATTATTGAAAAGGAAAAGGAAAAGAAAAATAATTTCTGTCATCTTAGAGTGTATCTCTGGTAACGTGAACAAATGACATAAACATGTTTCATATGTTTCTGGGTGATTGTTTTATTTCTTTTCCACCAACTTTTGCTAATAATAAAGTTTTGCAGTAATATGATAGCTGATAACATATGGACGCTGTACAGAAATGTAAAAACAAAGTCCTTTCACTTAACCTGAATCATTATAAAGTTTCTCAAGGATTATTTTGTATATTTATTTCTGTATTTGAAGAAGAAAAAAGAAGAAGACGAAGGTTTTGTGAAAGTCAGGAAAATTCCTGCTGACATGCAGTTGTGTTTGCTCATAATATTACTTTATAGTTGAAAAGTTGTTATTCATTAAGAAATAAAAGAATAACATGGAAGTATGTAAAACGTATTTATAAATGTTCAATTACATTGTCATAGATACACTGTAAGCATGTCAGACTTTGATTGGGAGAGGTTATCTTGAATGCTCTCAAAATTAAATGTATAATATTCTAAAATAATGCATTTTCAGAAAGGCCTTCTTTGTCAGTCTGATCTTTATTAGTTTTATTAAGTATTTATTTTGAAGCAGCCACAGTGGGCTCTGTCTAAACAAGATTTCAGTTAAATTCACACATTTCAAAGTCCCATCCAGTTATCGTTGATATATCATGATAGTCAAGTACAGACAGAGTCCATTGTACATAGTCTTGCCAGTCTTGCCTAAGTATTCGTTTTATATTTTAGGGAAGTCTTAGTGTTTGTGTCTCAAACAAACTTAAGTGTTTTCTCATTTAGAAATCTCCTCTTTCAGTGCAATTATCTTGGTAAATTCTAACATGATCAATATGCTCAAGTTATACAATAAAAACCACATTTAAACATTTTCATTTTATGAAGAAAAAAAAAAACCAACAACAAAGGTGTATGTATATTTTTGTGAACAAGAATCATGCTCATTGAAGTTACTAACACAATATATTTTTGAATTCATATTATTAATACTTATTGCCTTATTTAATAATTTTTTTCTTGTCTTATTCTTTTAAATTTTATCCGAAATCAGTGCTATAATGAGAAATTTCGGCACCAATCTCAGACAAACCATGCCTTTTTTATGTGTTATTTATTTGTTTCAAAAATTCATAATTTTAAATATGTCATCCTCAAATTCAGCCAGAGTTGGAAACTGGTAATATCTATGCATTTGCATAACCATCTCTGAACATGAAAATGAAAATACAAATTTTTATATATTTATTATTAAATTCTTTTTTTATGAATACCATTTTTAAAAACATATTAAATTTTACTTTTGTAAAGTAAATTTTAAGTATTGTGATACATTTTTATTACATTATCAGCATGGAGTTTTTGATATTTTACTATTTTAAATAGTATGTCTGATTATTTAGATTTTGTTTTTTTAAAGTGTGACTGAAAAAAGCCATGTTTAACATGCTTTGATTTATATCATGTGAACATTTATTTAAGCATTTTATATCTTTAACTTGCTGTTGTATGTGGCAAAAAAAAGAACTTGTGAATGGTTTTCCTTTTTTGTTTTTGATTATTTGTCAGAAAAGAATGACAGAGAAAGTACATTTGATGTGGTATTTTATGAATGCTTAATTTAATGCAATAATAATTAAAATGTTTGAAAATGTATGTTATGGCTGAAGTAGTTTGATTGATCATTTAAGAAATGTTTTTGAAAAAGTTAGGAAATTTCATTAAGGCTACTTTGCTGTAAATAAATAGTGTAAATATATTTTATGTATTTCCAAGAGTTTGTTTTATTTTATTACCAACCTTTACTGTGAATAAAGTATGAGGAGTTGCAGAAGTGCTGCCATTTTCCATTAGTATGTAGCATCACGACGCAAGCAGATATGCAAAAGCCCTAAAAGACTTAGTAAATGAATTCTTATCGCAGTATCATTCAATCATCACTGTGATTTACTTATTTTTTATTTTTATACATGGAGTGATGAATGGACACAGCAGCAGTTTCAGCCTACGTGCATTATCAGTAACTAGTTGTGTAACATTTGTCTTACTTTGTTATTAGCAAAGGTTGGACAATAAAACAAATATTTGGAAAATTACATAATGTATGTAAACTGTTTGTTTATAATACTAAAGCAACACTTTAGTCTGCTGTTGCATTGTGTGTTGTGTGTGTGTGTGTGTGTGTGTGTGAGAGAGAGAGAGAGAGAGATACTTGAAGTTGTATATAAAAATAAAAGTAAAAGATAGAACCTTAATGACCTTTAACTTTTGGCAACTATTATACTTTTATACACTTACTAACAATCTCTGTATGCAAACAAAATTATAGTGTGAAATCTTCACATATGCTGAAGACCCTTTTAGTTTAATTACATGCTCACTGTAACTGCAAATTAACTGCCTTTGCACTTAACCTGATTTCAACTGCACTGATTTCATATGGTCAGTGTGTCTGAATGTGTATCTGATTCATGTGTATCGCTAATCCAAGTGCTTATTGTGATTCTGTAACATGGTTACTGTGTCTGAGTGTATGTTTGATTTGTGTGCACACTGTATCTGAATTTATATATATTTATGATAGTGTCATTGAAACGAGTTTGATAAATTTTGGTCAATTCTAATTTATTAATAAGGTAGCGAATTTAATTCATTGTGAAAATGTCAGATGAAAGTTCAGTTGTGAATTTTTTCTGTCTAGATGGTTTTTTTTTCATAATTATTTTTTATATCATGTAGATTTATAGAATGCATAGTTGACCAAACCATGACTGGATTTTTATTTACTTTTCTTTTTTTATAATTATTATTTTTTAAATATATATTTAGATTTGTAATACTTGTAGAATAATTAATTTATCCACAGTGTATTGATATATTTAGGACAGAGTCATGTTTTTTGTCGCATTCCAGTTTTTGGAGGATAATTTTGTTTTATGTAGTTAATCTCTTAAAAATAAAAACAACAGAGGATCTGAAACTAGTTAATTATATGAAAGAAAAGAATTCAAACTGAATTACTAGACGTTGTGTATGTTTGATATAATTTATATTTATTCCCATTTATTATTATAATCTCTTCTTATTTATTTTTATAATACAAAAAGAAAGAATCTGAAGCTGTTGGGAAATAAATATACGTTTTAAACTTTTCAATTTCTTTGAACCCAATTTTACAGATAGCATGTTATATTTTTATTATGGTTTTATTTTATAATATATTTTATTTTATTATATAATTTATATATAATATTTATTATTATTAAATATTACAGCATTTAGCATTTAAAAAACCTGTGACAGTGTCCACTGTATTTAATAAGTTGGCAGCTATTTTAAAATGAATATGAATGATTGAGTTTTTGTTTAAGACCACTTAAACATATTTTTAAAACATCATTGACTATTATTATGTGATTTTGTAAGGCAAGTGTAAGAAGCAAAAATCCACCACACAAAGGATTTTCTTATTCATTAGCAGCAAGAAATCTTTTAAATGCATTTTTTCTTAGAAAGGAAAGAACATCCCACTGTTTTTGATAAATCGTTTGTGAATAACATGAACAAGCTGAAAGAATGCAGTTACAAGGAGAGATCCCAAGGTCCATCACTTAATATGACTGAATGGGTTTATAAAAATGTTTTGAATGTTTCTTGGTCATTAATTATTATTATTATTATTATCATTATTATCATTATTATCATGCCATTGTTATTACGATTATGACTGTTACTATCCTTCTCCTCCTCATTATTATCATTATATTTACCTCTTTTAGTAAATGACTTTTATATTTATTAAATGACTTTTAATCATTTGTTAAAAATGGAGCAATAAATTGTAAATCAGAAAAAAAAAAAAAAAATCACAATATTTTTATTTTTTAAGCAGAATCTATACCAGTGACACTGAAACTTTAGCAAAACTGACTTATGAAACAAGCTGATTGTGTTATTATTCAAGTCAGACAATTTCCAGTGACAAATACAGCTTCAAATATCGGTTAATACAAACATTGCAATACTACATTTGCAAACTAATTAGTTTTGTCTGCTACTGATATTTCTGTTTAGCACATAATTTTAGTTTTGTCTGACTTTGCAGAATTTGCTAATATTTTATGTTTGCTCACATTTTCTGATTTACTATGGATTTTTACTGTAGTAACTGTAATAAGTGCTTTTCCATTTTTTTGTTACAGTGGACTTGTTACGATTGTAATAGATGGTTACAGTTGTAATAACAAATTGTTTATTGGGTGCACTGTCTTGTAACTGTGGATTTGTTATAAGTAATTCATTTATATGATGCACTAATTGATTTTGTTATAGAAATAATAATTTGTAACAGGGTAGAAAAACTAAATACAGGGTAAATTTCTTTATAACAGGGTATGATGATAATTGGTATGTTAGTGCTGTATGTTTTCAGAACTCGTTACTCATAAAAATAAGAGAAAAGTAATTGCAGTTAGAAACAAAAGAATTTGAAGATATAGTATTATTAGTAATATTATTTGAAGAGAAAAAGAAAAAGAAAGAAGTTTCATTTTTGTATGTTTGTCTGTTTGATATTTTGATTTAAATATATCAGACATAACAGTATTTCTAACAAACGATGGACATAAGACAGACACATTTACACACAGACATACAAATTATCACAACACTTAGCTCTTTTACAGAACTAAAGATTTGTTACAACATTTATATAACCCATTCTATTGGTGCATGACAATATTTTATTTTTTTATAGTTCTTTGCAGAACAAAATTAACATATTATGCACCGCACCTTCATTGTGCATGCAAAAATTACAGTGTATAATCAATGACAAGTAAATATTTCAAAGTATAAATAAATAAAAAAACATTCTTAAGATAATGTATATTTTGATTCATTCTTTCTTTATTTTTTATTTTGTTTTTATAAATCATGGTGAAAAACATACATTTGTTACAAAACATAATTTTAAATTTTTTTTGTAATGTTTATTTACTTATTTGAAATGCATAAAGGCAATGATGTTTTAACATAAAGGCTAATATTAAAAACATTAATATTAATTAATAACTTTTATTAGTTTTCTGTTTTTCATTTATTTCATTATTCATCATTTTACTTTTTTTTTTTTTATTAATTTGCTGCAACAAAATGTAAACCACTTTAAATAATAATGTTTATCATCTGTCATAATTTTAATTCATTGTCTTGTTTTTGAATTTTTCTTTTCACCATATCACTTATGTAGGTAAAAATTAAAAATAGATTTATTGTAATGATGTTCAGTTTTCAAATAAGAAAATGTTTGTTACTTTTTAGATACCTTATGGTAAATACTGACATATTTTATGAATGTACACTGAGATTTTATGAAAATATTTACTTAATAAATATGTGCAACATTATAAATAGTTGATTGTATTTTGTATGTTCAATTTTAAATGTTTTGTATGAAATAGGCAGTTAAAATGAAATTCATAATACAATTAAAGTTATTTTTAAAATTGTGACTGTTAATTAAAAATACATATACATATTACATTCAGTTATTTTTCAATACACAAACGAACATACTGTTTTATTAGTGAACCATTTAAAACATACAATATCTTTGTGAACATAAAATTAATTATAATTTAGTCTTTCACACACACACACACACACACACACACACACACACACACATACAATGACAAACAATTATTGTTTAATTTAAAAAAAAAAAAAAGGTGGTTACCTTTATGCTATTTAGAACAAGAAAATGTAGGATCAAACTGTCAGAAAAATATATTATGTAAAACCTTTGTAGTTAGAAACATTTTTTTTTTTTTTTTTTTTTTTTTTTAAAGTATGAATATTTCATTCTAACATATGCTGCATTAATAAAAATACAAATGGGCTGAACTGAAAAAAACCCACAAAAAAAACAAAAAAAAAAAAAAACAAACAGCAGCAACAAAAAACAACAAAAAAACACATGATAAAATCATCGATGAGAGCAAATATATTCTGATGCAGTTCTTGAGTACACACTCACACCGCATTCTAAATAAAGGTTAGGTGAGAAACCTCAACTCATAAAATCATTCCCCATTTGCCACCCTCATAAATAAATAAATAAATAAATAAATAAATAAACAAAATAAAATAATAAATAATAAAATAATAAGTAAATAAATAAATAAAAAAAATAAAAATAAAAATAAAATAAAATAAAATAATAGAAACCACTGAGATGGAAGAACTCTGGTATATTAAATTACACCATTTTCTTCTGTTTTTTGTTGTTTTTGTTTTTGTGATTATAGAATTATTTTCCTTTAGAGTAATAATATTTGTGCTATTTTCGGTATTAGGTCAGTGGCCATCCATAGCGCAAACAGAACGTATAGATAATAGCGTAATTGTTTTCTCGATCATTCGCTGAATTAGTGCAATTTACTTCTGCTTCTCAGTTTTCGATTATTTTGACATTTATTTGAAAATTATTTTTGTATATTAGCTATTAACGTTATACTCATTAATCAGTTATTATTTTTTTTTTATTTTATTATTATTATTATTATTATTATTATTTTAAAATACGTAATCAAATTGATGATTTTAAATAAATGCTTTTGTTGCTGTTAACAGAACAACAGTAATAATATAAAAACAAAAATCAGTCCTTTACTTATACATGTATCAGTGTTTTTGTTACAATAAAATATATAATAGTCAATGATATATATTATACTCTCTCTCTCTCTCTCTCTCTCTCAAATACACTCACGTACATTAACAGCTGGCTGGATCAGAGAGCATGCGCATTAGCGATGTACTTTACTGCAGTGGAAAAAAACAGTAGCAGACGAATAACGTAAGAAGAAGTCGAAAAAAAGTGCCGATGATAAGACAAGAATATGCAGAAGTTAATCTAGTTCGCATACACTGTGCATACCGAGTATTTGAAAGACATATTATGATGGATGTCTTGACAAATTATTAGTGTGTTTTTTCCGTCACGTTTATTCTTTAACTGAGTTTGGCATATATGAAGTAACTTAACTAAATTTACAAAAAAAAAAAAAAAAAAAAAAAAAAGGAAATGAACGAGGAAAGAACGAAGACAAATTTCTAATCGTATGAATATAAAATATGTGCTGTACAGGTTCAAAACCCGGAACTTTATGTTCATAGTAACTTATTATTATTATTTTTTAAACTTTCTTTTCTCTTTTTAAAAATTGATTTTCCGGTGAAGAGTTATGATCTCAGAAACAGTATGTCATAGTAATTTTCTCTGTAATTTTCTGAACGTCAAGTATATATGCGTAAGTTAAAGATAAAAAAAAAAAAAAAAAAAAAAAAAAAAAAAAAAAAAAAAAAAAAAAAAAAAATAAAGTAAAATAAAATAATAAAATATAATATAAAAAAATAATTAAAGATGTTTATTCATGGCAAATTTTGAATTACATAATTATGTAGACATATTTTAATAATCAGCGATCGTTGGATGTAGGGAGACGAAGGGAGATCCTCAGATCTTTTCACCTGAATCCTCGAATCAAGTGTTTGTGTGTGTGTGTTTCCTGAGAGAGAGAGAGAGAGAGAGAGAGAGAGAGAGAATCAGTTTATTTATCCTTTTCATTTTGTTCTATCAGATGCAATTATAAAAACAGTCTGACATCTTCTTTCTTCCTTTCTTTAAATATATTTCATTTTATCTATATTTTAGCAAACCCACATTAGCATATACTCTTCAAATATATCGACACATACAGATATTACGCACGCACGCATGCGCACACTTTCTACTCTCCCCTCACACAAGCTTCACTTGTCGGTAGGTTTATGGTTGGTATGTTTTACGGACTCGGTGGAAAAGAAAAAGAAAAAAGAAAGAAAGAAAGAAAAAAAACCCCACTGCTACCTTGAGCCAGATTCAAGCTGACTATTGTATCTTGTCGGAACTTGTTTAGAGTCACAATTTTTTTTCATCAAGGCTAATTCTATTATTAACAACAGCAGCAATCGTTGAAATAGCATTACACAAAAGATTACAAAAAGAAAAAAAAGAAAGAAGGAGTGTTTTAGATGAAATTAGTTTAAAAACAGCAACAACGGCGTCTATTTCTAGAAAAATGAAATTTAAAAAAATTTGAATTAGGGGAGGTGATTCGCGGAAACGCCTGATTAATAAATAGACTTGATGTGCTGTACTCTGCTTCAGTTTTGTTAGCAAAACTGGAGTTTGCTAGAGTGTCGTCGTAACCTGTGATGTACGAGTTATTTATAATACTTGTGTTTAATAATAATAATAATAATAATAATAGTAGTAGTAGTAGTAGTAGTACTAATAATAACAATAACAAGATTAGTAATAATAATATTAACAGTCGTAGTACTAGTAGTAGTAATAATAATAACAATAACAACAACAGCAATAAAAACAATAATAATAATAATAATAATAATAATAATAATAATAATAATAATAATAAGAAAAAGAAGAAGAAGAAGAAGAAGAAACAACAATATTAAATGATACATGTATTTGGTTTAACAAAATGATAAATATTTCAAAGCGTAAAAAAAAAAAAAAAAAAAACGCATAGGCCGATAGATGAACTTGCGAATGATTAATTATAAACTTTACATTGCTTCAGTAACGAATGCGACTATCTCACACAGTAGTTTTAGTTTCTAACCGTCACAAACATAATCTTGAAACCATTGAAATGAAGAGCTTTATTTCAGTCTAGGAACATACAGAATACAAACTGAACTAAATAACCACACTTACGACATTCCTGGGCCATCGATGTAATATATATTTTTACGCTGAATGCTACCCACCTTTCTAAAACACTGGGCCTCCCCCAATCCATGGCAGATGTGTTTACTGAATGCATGAATCAGCGATCAGTATAAATTAAATTTTTAAAGCAATTTGAGCTGATATTTGTATTAAGTTACTTCAGTACTAAGGTTTAGTTAATACAGTTACAGATGTGTTTGCGAGACGACGACTACTACTACGACAGTCACCATCATCATTAGCACACCAACATCAACAAGGCGACGATGATGACGACGACAACAACAACAACAACAACAACCATTTAATTTTTATATATATAAAAGTGTATAGAAGTGTAGTAGTTTCAATATTTATTTGAAAATATCTTTGAGTTTTCCCCGCCAAATTATATATAGGTCTATAGGTCAGAAGGTCAGAAGGTTAGAAAGTCAGGGAATTACTGTTACTAATATTACTACTGCTTGTACTAGTACAACCACTACTACCACTACTTCTACTGGTACTACTGTTATTCTTACTAAATGATATCCAGTGTCTGCGTGATCAGGTTTTACGAGATAAAAAGGAGAGAGCATGTCTAGTCGTTTAGAGATACAGATGTTAAAACTTACGTGTGTGCAGTACAAAATCTCGCTATATGGAAAAAGCGTTAGAGAGACGAATATAAAAAAAGAGACGAATATGAAAGAGCGTTTAAAAAAAAAGATAATAAGGTAAGATTATGCAAAAGGTAATCTAGCTGGCATTCATTCTCTGTACTGTGTCTGCTTTGAATTCTCTTTGTTGCTGATAACGTGCAAACGCCCGAATTTACGCATTATTATTCATGATATTTTTATTCATTTTTTTTTTTTTTTTTGTTGTTTAGTAGTCTTCTTCTTCTTTTTTCTTCTTCTTCTTCTTCTTCTTCCTCTTCTTCACGGAGCAAACTTGTTTTTTTTTTTTTTTTTTTTTTTTTTATTTTCAGGCGAAATATGTTTACGTTTGGGTTACACCAAGTTTATTTCAATTTATTGTTAGAGCTGAAACGATCTTTTGTTGGTTGACAAAAAGACACTCAGCTGATCTTGGGGGGTTGTCGGAAAGACTGAATTTTAAACTGCAGACAGCAAAAAACAAAAAAAAAAAAAAAAAAAAAATAAAAAATAATAAAAAAAATAAAAAAAATTAAAAATAGAAAAATGGAGCAATGTATAGTTTTCATCTAAGATCAAGAACTGTCGACAATTATTTATTTATTTATTTATTTATTTTAATTTGTTTTCGAGTTGCTTATTTATTATTCTTATTAAAGTTTAAATTTGTATTATATATGTATGTGTGTATATATATATATATATATAAATAGATAGATAGATAGATATAAATATATAGATATACATACACACACACACACACACACACACACACATACATACATAAAACACACACATTAACGTTTTAAATTTTTACTTCAAGTTTTACTAAATTCTTCTCCATAAATATATTTAAAAAAATAGTCACAAGTTAAAAACTAAATATTAAAATTATTTTAACAACATAAATAAATAAAATTATCATGTTACTTTACCTTTTTATTAGCATGGACTTTTCTAACCTTCGGATGAAAACGAACGAATGGGGGAAAAAAATCTAAACTCAAACCAAACAATTAAAGAAAGGAGAACCTTATAACGTAATGTAAACAAACGACAACTGACGTCATAATGTTGTCATGGAAACATCAGGTCTTTTGGGTATTTCACTTCGTAAGTGTTCGGTATGAAAATATCATTTTTTGTTACAGATTTATTTTTGAAAGCAAGGTTAAAAAGAATCTTGTAGCCAGTATTCTCGGGGCTGCCGTAGAAAAGGTAACGCTACAAAACACTAATATTTCTATGTCTTTTACTAACATACTAACCTTATGTTATACAGGTACAAAGTTGCTTTATTTCGTAGTCAGTATTTTACAGAAAGGTAAGTCAATGTATGTATGTATTTATTTACTCATACAAAAAAAATATCCCCACATATACATATACATAGACATTTTCTCTCTCTCTCTCTCTCTCTCTCTCTCTCTCTCTCTCTCTCTCTCTCTCTCTCTCTCTCTCTCTCTCTCTCTCTCTCTCTCTCTCTCTCTCTCTCTCTCTCTCACACACACACACAAACACACACACACACACACACACACACACACACACTCACACCCACATACATTTATAATACATGCATATAACCCAGTTACTCACTGACATATATTTATAATGAACACTCATACGCGCTTGTTTGCAGCTTTGGCC
>CM022674.1:6013935-6046435 GCA_012295275.1 Chrysomallon squamiferum
ACAAGCTTTACGCGATATTTACAAAAACATTTAAAAAAAAAAAAAAAAAAATTAGAAAAAAATGATGAAGAAGATGAAAAGAAAGAAAGAAAAAAGAAATGAAATGAATAAAAAAAAAAAAAAAAAAAAAAAAAAAAAAAAACATGAAAAGAAAACCATTAAAAGCTTTTATTAAACACTTTGAGTATGTTTGGCCTTTGTGTAAATACAAAGATGGGCGTTGTCACTGGGACGGAGGCCTCGTCAGCGTGATGTTGACCGAGAACTGAGAGTTGAAGTTTTCAAACTGTGAGCCCTAAGCTACAAAAATAATAATAATAAAAAAAAAAAAAAAAAAATGCACGAGTCCTGTTTAGCTAGTTTTAACAGATCATATGACCACCGAACTGAAGATTTAATTCTGAAAGCTGTAGACGTTCATTGTACATGCCTCAGAATGAGAGACTGACTGTAGGTAGGTCGTGGTTAGTGCTGAGATGTGACGGGTTTTAAGATCAAGTCTTCCATAGCGAACCGAGTGGGGTTATTTCCTGTTTTAACCAGTGCCCTATGTTTTGTTTGTCACGTATTGTTAGCTGCTGTTCATGAGCGGGTAAATTTAAACGAAATCATGCTGCTAATCGAAGAACAGAGCATCCTTCGAGTTACGTCATTCTTTATCTCTGTATAATTCATAGCCGTAGATACAATGCCGTATTACCAAAGATTAAAGAAATGTTTTTTAAATGGATCGTTAAATAAAATATTGCTTCTCCTTCCTTCTATACCTAAATCGGGCCTCGTGTACAACACACACATAAACATTAAATTAAAATTAATATTTCTGCATCAAATTTCCCTGTTTCTTTTTTTGTTGTCTGTAGGCTGTCGGTTTGTTTCAGTTCTGCAGTAACGTAATTCATTCAGTAACGCAGTGACCTACTGGCGACTTGGCCTGTCTTCGTTACGAAACCGGGACAAGTCTGCGCGGTAAGGTCGACCTCGAGGTCACGACCTTGTAATTTTCCAAGATGAAAAATTGCCGCGGAACTGGCGTAACCACTTGGTTCATCACGTCTGCTTTCAAAAGCATGTCTCTTTGCATGCCTGACACCTGCAGAATAAAATCAGCTTGTCCCAAAGTACAATCATCGCATATTTCTTTATGTTTCAAAAAAAAAAAAAAAAAAAATAAAATAAAAAAAATAAAACATATACATAATTAACGCCATGTTTGTTTATGTTAACATCTAGCGAATATTCTAGAAATCGCGTTCGATCGGGTCATATGCAAAAATATATTTTTGTCCCACAAAATTTGAGAATATTATCAAGAACGTGAAGCATATATGAATAAACAAAACAAAACAAAATTAAACAAATTTATTGAAAATTCTGTGTACACTCATTTGAAGAGCGAGCTTGGTTGCAGCAAACCGGCAGACAGCGTAAACAATATTATGTCGTACGATCGATCAATCCGTTCAAGTACGCATGTTTAATTATTTTCCGTTCCAACAGATGCTCCCTGTCAGCATTATCAGTTCCCGTGATATACGCGTTACTGTTCAAGGGGTGGCGGGCTTTCGTTCATTTCATTATTATACAAGAATCTGTTAATATTACATTGTGTTAAGGTATATGTGAAAATTAGATATAATAATAATAATAATCAGACGAAGAAGAAGAAGAAAAAGAATTAATTAAAACAGAAAACAAATCTTGATAAAAGAAACCTATATTAAAAAAAATCGTACAAATAACGTCAACCTATTTCACACACACACACACACACACATACACATACACACCCTAGAAATGAAAAAAAAAAAAAAAATAAATAAAGAACTGAAAGTAAGAAGTTTAAAAAAAAAAACCACAACAACAAACAAACAGAAACCCCTTGAACAACAATAACAAGGACACAAAAACCACTGAATTATTCATTACGATGAATTTACATTACAAACGTACCACATCTTTTGTTCATTATTAAAACCTGACCTTTCTAACCTTTGACCTATCTCTGAGGTCCTGCGATTTGAACTCGCTGTAACATAATCGCAAATATGTAACTGGATTTTCGTTAAGTAATCAAAATGAAGACTGAGCGTGTGTTGTTTCTATGGAAACCCTATGAGTAAATTCTGTCATCAGAGTTTGAAGCGAATGTGTAAACAAGCATGAAAGCATGTGCATACCCCCCACGTTGACGGAGATTCGGTGGGTGAACGTTCTCTCTCCTTCGGCTTAACTTTACTCCTGCCCATTTACTAAGTTTAGTTACCTGTCTGACTGTCTTTCTACGTGTGTGTCTGTTAAGTGTGTCTGTCTGTCTGTCTGTATGTTTGTGTTTACCTGACTCTCATAAGTTGAAGTGTTTCCGTGCATTCATGCGACATTCATCTGTCCATCTCTCTCAAAATGCTAAATGATATTTATCAGTCAAACGTCCATCTCTCTCTCTCTCTCTCTCTCTCCCTCTCTCTCCATCATCTATTTATCTATGTGTCTGTCTGACTGTCTTTTTCTTTGTGTGTCTGTCTGTTTGCATCTATCTGACTGTTAGACTTCTTATCAATTAAACTGTTTCCGTACGTCCATGCTATATTATCCATTCATCCATCTGTCTGTGTATCTCTCTCTGTTTCTCTGATTGGATGTGACACTTCTTTATGACTGTCTGTCTAGCTGTTAGTGTGTCTAAAAATAATAGCATATATTTGTGGATTTAAAAAATGTCCTCAGGGCATTCCTTTGTCCTTTTAATAATACACTCACACTGGCCACGACGCACACACACCCATACACACAAAGGCACAGAAATACGTAAACAAACACAAGTGCAAAGTAGACAGAAATCTGTCTTGTCAGGGGAGGTAACCGAATAATTCAAATAGTTATTTTTTTAATTCGTTACCGTTATTTGTACAAAACAGTAAGTAAAAAACGAGTCTCTCTCTCTCTCTCTCTCTCTCTCTCTCTCTCTCTCTCTCTCTCTCTCTCTCTCTCTCTCTCTCTCTCTGTGTGTGTGTGTGTGTGTTTGTGTGTGTCTATGTTTCCTCGCTTTTAACAAGGCTTACAAAGTGTTTGCCAGCATCTAACCTTGAAAGTTTTAAAGATTGTCTCCTGGTGTGTTGTGTTGATACAGACCTGTATCACATGTTCTTTTTTTTCTTTCTTTTTTTCCAAGCTATCAGACGAACACGGTTCAACTAACTCCGTGGCAAATTAATAAGATTGTGTTTAAACGATTCCAGAGATTTGTTCATTACGTCAAGATATAATTTACACAGGCTGAAAGTTTTTTTATATATGTATATGTAGATATATATATCTATGTATGTATGTATGTATGTATGTATGTATGTATGTATGTATGTATGTATGTATATATATATATATATTTATATATATATATATATGTATGTATATGTATATATGTATATATATATATATATATATATATATATATATATATGTATATATATATGTATATACATATGTATATATATATATGTGTATATATGTATATATATGTATATATTATGGTTGTATATCTATGTTTCTCTCTAAATACCTATCTGTATGTATGTATGCATGTATACATATATACATACAGACATACATACTTATTTACTCATTATTATTTTAAATACTGTTTTACTTGGTTGAAAGTAGAAATGATCTTTACCACTACTATTGTTCTTGTAATCTAATACTATTATTACAGTGAAACCTATTTAACATACGTGTTCAGACATAAACGTATTAATATATATATATATATATATCTACAGAAATAAACGTATTTTATATACTTCTATTGTTATAAAACAAAATAAGAATAAAAATTAAATTAAATAAATAAAGAAAAAACAGAGAAAAAACAAGAATAATGAAGAAAAACAATCCTATGATTCGATATTTATTTGTTTTTACGAACTTGATATTAAGTTTGTTTTTGACATAAATAACTAAGTATACTGAACAAAATAGTTTAGGATCATGGTATACTTATTAACACTGTTTTCATGCATGCTACAACTTAAACTTATTGCATTTTATTTTACGTATTCCTTAAATATTGTCGTTTCGTACACAAAATTATTTTAGTTTTTAATATTCACTATTCAGTATACCATAAACCTTTTATACCATAGTTATTATACTGTTAAAAAGTGGATTAGAGATTTATTTATTTATTTATTTATTTATTTGTTTGTTTGTTTGTTTATATTTTTATCTGCTAGTTTATTTATCTGTTTGTTTGTTTGTTTATTTGTTTATTTATTTATTTGTCTGTTTGTTTGTTCGTTCGTTCATTCATTGATTCTAGATTGGTCTTTTTCGCCTTTATCCCGCTTTTCTATAAAATATGATTGTGGAGGGGGTGGGGTGGGAGTTTGTTCTGAGCCCCGTTTGGTGTCCGATTTGAGAAACTGGGAACCCGAGTAACGAAACAATTTTCATTAAAAAATCACAGCGTGCGTAACTGTTCGTGTGTAAAGCTTGGCGCCAAGGTTATTAAACTCTGCTCATTGTTAAAGAAAAATGTAAGAGAAGATGAGGGGCGGAAGGAAAGAGGAAAAAGACAAAACAAAGCACTTCTAAACCGTCCCACCATCTTTAAAAAAAACATAAAGATAGATATTACTGTATTTGGCAGAAAAAAAAAACAAAAAAAAAAAAAAAAAATGAATAAATAAAATTTACCAATACAACTCAAATTTATAAACTTATCTTTTAGCTAAATATTTATGTTAAAGAGGCAGCTAACCTTTTCCTACGTGGTTTGATGGAAAATTAAACAAGATAAGTTAATAAAAAAATAAAAATAAAAAATAAAAAAAAAGCATAAAATCACGTAACATTTTATTAGTGTCAATTGCTACCTTTTGACACAGAAGTGGACTTCGTTTTTGAAGTTTGAACTGTCGAGGGTTTATTTTTCCGCAGGCATCAGCAATGATTGAACAACCACTGTTATCTTAAATACCTTGTATTAAGCTTCTTTAGTTTCGTAACAGATCCATCCCTGTCTATGAGAACTATTTTATTCACTTTTTAAGTTTACTGATAATCATGTTTTTCTGTCATCTTTACCAGTCAGGAAAATGTGACCATAAATATGTAAAAAAAAAAAAAAAAAATTCTGTTCATTTGTCTCGACAAATCAAGACAGTTCATCAGAAAATAAATCTGATAATAACGATAATGTCGACGTGCAATGACGTCGAAGAAACGAAAACGAAAAATCCAGAATTTTCCAGAAATGGAGCTTCGTTTTGGTCGCGACATAACCAAACATTGGTCATACTCGTTATTCGGAATTTTCAGTGATCTACAGATGTAGTCAAAATACCTTGTTTTTACATTTATTTAAATTATGCACACTTTTTGATGCAATCTCGACCCAAAATTTGCTACTTCACAAATAACGGTTGTTACCGATAAACATCCGCTAATTAGGTCATCCATTTTTTAATTGCTATTTCCGGTAGCTTTTTTTGCTGTGACGTAATACGAGAGCAACCACATCACATCATATTGAACAAAAAAATATAGGGAACAACAGGTTGTCATCGATGAAAAGGTAAATAAACTTGGCTTTCTTTTTTTTTTTTTTTTTTTACATTAAAAATTGACCCACATGTCTCGTACTGAATTGTTTGGACTAGTTAGTAACATAAAAAACAATTCTAAATTTGTGACACAGTAACAAGAATAATAATTCTTTTGCCACAGTTTGCACTTACACAGGGAGTACTTTACGGATGCCACATTTGGCATTTATTGCAGCTGGCTATGTAATCACTACATAACATCACTACATATTTAATTACATAAACGCTCGGACATAATTGGGGTTTTTTTTTTTTTTTTTCTGCTTTTGTTTGTATAAAGCCTAATCATTGATTAGATATTCCTTTGTTGTTGTAGATTAAAGGAAAACGAGGTCACCTGGAAAGGTGAATTGAAAATTGTCGACGACTAAATGATATTAGTTATTATAGAATGACATAATAGTTTTGATATTAATTTGCATTACTGATTGGTATTAAAGGATATAATGAATAAAATACAATTGGTACAGTTAAGTTGTTGGGTAATAGCTTTAACGAGTTGCTGATGTTTTCTTCTTTCTTTCTTCTTTTCTTTTTTCTTTCTTTCTTTCCTTTTTTATTTTTTTATTTTAAAAAGTATCATTTTCAAGCATTATGTTGAATAAATAAACAGAGACACAAAGCTATTTAGCCAATCGGCACCAATAAAAAGAACACCAATAAAATAACAACAGCAATAAAATAAATAAATAAATATATCGAAAAATAAAACAGCATTACACACACACACACACACTCTCTCTCTCTCTCTCTCTCTCTCTCTCTCTCTCTCTCTCTCTCTCTCTCTCTCTCTCTCTCTCTCTCTCTCTCTTCTAAAATGTATTTGTTAATATTTATCAATAAATTAATTAAATAATTTTCAGATTTTTCAAATTGTCTTGTTAATGTTTAATCAGTTACATAATGTATATACATACATACATATTTTTTTGTCTTTCAGAAATTCCAGTCCTTTGGCCTCCTCTTCGAAAATGGCAGAGTCACGACTTTCTGGGGCTGATCTTGGAGTTGTTGGCGCCTATTTCGTCATAATCATAGGCGTGGGCTTATTCGTAAGTTCTACTCAGTTAGTTGAGCTTTAACTAGAGTCATTATTCAACATATTATTTATAAATCATTTTTCAAAATACTATACATACAGGTTGAGGAGCCCTTATGCACAATACCTGGGACCGGAAGTAGTTCGTATTTTTGAATCTCTATATAAAATAAAATAAATTAATTTCTCATGTTAGTGTCTGCAGTTATCGGTATACTAATAAGGACCCATAAACTTTCATTAATATTGTTATAGCATCCTGTGTCTTCGTAAGGAAGAACACCCGGGAATTTTGGGTCCTCAAAGTCTAGGGACCGGTCCAGTTCTTGTGTGCTTAATAAGTCTAGAAGATTTTATTCTGTTTTTAACCTTTTCAGAAATTCAGTTTTTCTTTTCCACAATTATTTTAAAATATTATATATATATTTTTTTTAAATTTAGTTTCCTGATTTTATATATGTAGGGTTCCAGTGCAGTGCTTTACCCTGGGTCTTATAATGCTGTTTAGTGACCCTTATGGCATCGACAGTAGACGTACAATGGTTTATACGCGATATCTATGAGTGTGCATGTTTATATATGTATAAAACCACATCTATGTTTAACTAACTCTTCTCAGGTAACAAAGACGTGCATTATGTCCATGTAACACACACATTTTGACGTTATTGCGAATACAAAATCCAGGAAAATTGTGTCTGTCAAACATATTATATTTACATTGCTGTCGACAAACTTCGGCGTTATGTTTACAAGATTATGGTGAATATTAGTTGATTAATATTAATATAAATTCCACCAGAATTTAAAGAAGGCTGAGTGGAAGAAGAAGAAGAAGAAGAAGAAGAAGAAGAAGAAGGAGAGAGGAGAGAGAGAGCGAGAGAGAGAGAGAGAGAGAGAGAGAGAGAGAGAGAGAGAGAGAGAGAGAGAGAGAGAGAGAGAGAGAGAGAGAGAGAGAGAGAGAGATTACGTTTGCAGTTATAAATATATTTTCATTTAGCATTTTAAATAACATAATAATATAAAGATCAGTAAAGTGGCTTACAAACCCATTAATCGTGGGGTTTAAGAAAAAAAATGTCTAACAAATATTTTTTTTAAATATATTTAGAATCTTAAACACCATTAGTTTTTGTATTTACAGCAAATTCGTTATGCTCTCTTCAACAGTCTCACACGATTAATGAAAGATGAAACTTAATTGATCAGTTCTATTAAATACACAATGCGCATATACTACTGAAAACTTCAGCGAAAGCGAAATTTAACTACTAGACTTTTATTTGGCAAAGAGACTGTCACCATAGGCCTATCACGTCTGCCGTTTGCGCGGGAACTTTCCCGCTTTTATCATTCGTCACACGTTCTCGATTGCGTGGGACAAAATATCAAGTTATTATTTTGATTATTATTTTTTTTTTTACTTCCCTACATGCAGACCTTACGACACTTTCATTTTTATTTTTTTTTTTTTTTTTTTAATTGATAAATATTTCCACAGTGTCGTCACGCAGTGGAAATTTACCGAATCACATTTATCTAACATTTTAACTGTAAGTGAACTAGCACGTGATTTCCCACACTGCCAATCAAATGCGTTCCGTCAGAGAGTACTGCAGCATTCCATGTGACCTAGTTCATTTGCACACGACCTCAGTCAAAGGGAAAATATGTAGCAATAAATGACGGAATTCCATCAGACGCAGATTTCACATTAGCACTGGCCTGTGACTGACTGCAATCAGCATTCGTAATAAAACGCAGATTCTTGTATACGTAACACGCGCTCCAACTTTGTAGTACAAACAGTGTTCCACGCTTCGATATTTCTGTTCGGAAGACTTTCTGCTTATGAACAATTTTTATTTTATTTTGATTTTATAGTAATTCAGGCGTGATTGGTCGCAAGATCTATCCTCCCTGACTGCTTATTCGACTGTTTAAACCCTTAAAGCCTGTACTTAAAGCTGTGGTGTATCATTATAATAAAATACTACTTTCTTCCTGAATGTATAATTGCAATTAAGTTTTCATTAATATATATAAACCCTTAAATAATAATAATTTAAAAAAAAAAAAAAATCGCTTTCATTAAGTGTGTGTGTGTGTGTGTGTGTGTGTGTGTGTGTGTGTGTGTGTGTGTCTCTCTCTCTCTCTCTCTCTCTCTCTCTCTCTCTCTCTCTCTCTCTCTCTCTCTAGATAGATAGATAGATAGATAGATAGATAGATCGACAGATAATGAATTTCCCTCCTTGTTCTGTCGAAACGTTATAGGCCAGTATTATGATTACAGAATACATTACACCACATCTGTTTTCTTCTTTATTATCTTTTTTTTTTTCCCCACGAGAATCACAGGCTATTTTGTTTCAGTTAAGTAATACAGTTATTTTAAATTATTATTATTTTTTTAATTCCGAGAGCTTATGTACAAACATAAGTGTTTTAATGTGAGAACAGCCAAGTAACAAAAGAGTTTGATCATATTCTCGGTAGTAGAACTTGTCTCTAGCATGAGAGAGAGAGAGAGAGAGAGAGAGAGAGAGAGAGAGAGAGAGAGAGAGAGAGAGAGAAAAAAAAAAAAAAAACACAAATTGGTTAAACGGTAATTGGTGACAGTACGGTAACATGTTCGTTGCGGTTAATCTGTTCTTTTCTTTTTTATATTTTTAAAATTCTTTATACTTTTATTACAACCTGTCCAGTATTATAGCTCTGCGGAAAAAAAACAAAAACAAAAAGAAACAAATAAAAAAGTGTATAATCGTAACTCCAGGTTTATTTTTTTTAAAACAACACCAACAAGACAAAAACAAACAACACCACCACCACCACCAGCAACAACAAAATAAAGAAATAAAGAAAAATAAATAAATAAATAAAATAAATATTACACCGAAAAACCATACAATCTTAACTTTCTCGAAGGCCATGCCTACGGATTCGTGAAAGTGAAAACTTTCGGCAGTCATTGGTGGTTTCTCGGTAACGCTGTTCCACACCCACAAATCACAGATAACAGCCAACAAGTAGTTCAGTATGAGCGACAGGCAATGTTTATATTCATTTTAAAAGATGTTAAAATAAAACATGGATAATTTTACATCTAATCTGTAAGTATCAATATCTTCGAAACAGTGACAGATGAAACAGGATGATTTCAGATTTTATTTGCCGACAAGTTTTATTACGCAGATTTCACTTTTCGTCAAATAAGCTCTCAAATACATTTTCTTCTGTAGAGCTGGTTACAGTACTGGAGGTTGTAATAAAAATCGTATAATCACAACAAACAGCGTTATCGTACTGTCAAGTAGACACGTGACAAAACTGCCGTCTTTACCCGAGTTCACAAAGCTGAGTTTGTATCCAGCTCACGTCCACGAAAAGAAAAAAAAGTGATTTTAAATGAAATTAATACTGCATTGCCCTATTTAAAAGAAGAATATATGCATACATACATACATACATACATACATACATGAAAAGAGGATTTCACCGACACAGACACTAACAGATTATTAATGATGAATCATATATATTTTTTTAACATTTTTTTTTTTTTTTTTTTTTTTTTAGAAATCATCATACCTTCCAATACATTTATGTACAATATTTATTACAGTGTCTGCCCCCCTCCCTTTATTGTTAAAAAAAGTTTACACAACAACAATACAAGCACGTTCCCGTGCAGCTCGGACATTCTAAGCTGCTTAAAAGTCTTAAGCGAAAAACGACCATTATGAAAATATTTTTAAAACTTTTTTTTTTTTTCTCGCTGTCATCTAAAGCAGGGGTTTTCAAACTTTTTGACTTGCGGACCCCTTTATATTTCAGGCTTTACCTTAGGGACCCCCTTATAAACGCTTATGAAATTTATAATAAATATTTGCTTAAAATAACATATATTTTTACATTTATTTACCTGTTATTTCATGCGCTTACATTTACAAATATAAGAAAAAAGATTTCGATTAAAAAACATATATAAAATCAAACTGCCCATAAAAAGTATTCGCTGTCCACGGACCCCCTGTCTTGTACTTGCGGACCCCCTGTGGTCCGCGGACCACAGTTTGAAAACCCCTGATCTAAAGCAACGATCTCGAATATTTCTCACTTGAAACTTCGAGGTTATTTTCTCTACCAGCCTTGACATATATTTTCTTTATGGATTTTAAAGAAAGCTTTAAAAAAAAAAAAAAATACACATGTTGAACTTGTTTGGAAAGTTCACGGGTGCTATTCAAAAGAAAAAGACAGTTTTTTTTTTTTTTTCTTGATCTGAACCTTTTAACCGGTCAACTGAAGGTCGCTTGTTTCAAAAGACTTCACTGCAGACCGTTGACGGGGCTATTTTTACCCATCTTTTGTTCGTAATTGGTCGTCGAATTAGCGCGGTATGTTTGTTCTTTCCTGTCAATGGGAAGGTGCATATAAAAGATTCCTTGCTGCTTATTAATAAGAATAGTCTTTAGAGAAGCCAAGCATGTTTCTTCTTCAATGTTATCACACACACTAATAATAATAATAATAACAATAACAATAATATATATATATATATATATATATATATGTTATTGTTATTGCTATTATTATTATTGAAAACGAAACAACATATTTGACTGTAAATAACTGTTAATGTTAAAACAGAGTTGAGATGTTCATCCATTTCATTTCGTTTAAAGTAAAAACTGAAATTTGATGTAATAAGATTCTGTCTTCATGTAACGTTCATCCGTTTTACTTCGTTTATAATACAGATTAAAATTTAATGCAACATGGCTCAGTCTTTGTGTAAGAAGGCATCAACACATATCCTGATACTACCTACCACCAAGTAAATAACACGTCAGGAACAACAATGCACGTCACTGTAACACTAAACTAAAAAAAAAAAAAAAAAAAAAAAAAAAAAACACTAAAAAAACACGAAATGGAGACATATTGTTTTGTGTGTGAATGCATACAAAAGACTTTGTGGTCAGGTAGGTGCTTACTAATCCAAGTTTGGTTTTCATTACTATTCGAATTACTTCATTTAGCCTTTTTGTGGCCATTTTGTCAACTAATGTGTAAGGCGCCTTTAAACCCGACGTCCTTTGCATTTTTTTTTTTTTTTTTTTTTGTGTCAGCTCTGATTACGTCATAAGATAAAATGTCGAGCAATGGGGTTGTGCGTTCTTAATTCAGTTTGAGGAAAACATTCATCACCCCTGGGCATGCTGATGTGTTTGTTCTCCCGTTCGTCTGCTGCTGGATTTATATTGTAGACGGACGTCACAGATTTTAATCCTCTTCGTATCAAATATCGGGTTCATTAACTCAGTTTTTAAATTTTTTATTTTTATTTTATTTTTAAATTTTTTTTAAACTGTGGGAAAGTAGTGAGTTAAAAACTGAATTCTGTTTGAGCAGCACTCAGTGACTGCAACAGTATATTTACTGGTGCAATGTGAGACAGGTGTGGCCCGTGCTCTGGGTATCTCTTTATCAAGGAGGAGGGGGGGGTGTTACTAATAAAATAAACAAAAATATGAGTGGTTCTGATGTTTGTACAGTGGTGCAGTTTCAAGTGTTAACTCTTGAGTATCCTCATGGGAGATAATATATTTAAATTCTATTTATGTTAAGAGTTGAAGGACAAAGTGTAAACTTGAGATTTTGTCTCAGTGATGTTGTCGATGATAATCGTTCAGACTGTAAAATTAATACAACGACGTCTGCAGGGAAAGATTTAGAAAACGCTGAAAGAAAATATGCAAATCTTGGCAGAATCATTACGAAAAGTATTCATTTGCTTTGAGATTCAGTGATAGGCAAGATGCGGTGTAGAGATGAAGTTTATGGCTGAAGAATGATAAACGATTCTGGATTTTAATCTGTACAAATTAAGATCTTCTCTGTTTCAAATAAAATGAATTTTTAAAAAGTGGTTGAATTTTCTGTCGGCTTCTTTTATAAGTCCTGGATTATTAAAATAGTTGTGGGTTGTAGGTCGTTTTTTTTTTTTTTTTTTTTTTTTTTTTTTGGGGGGATATTTTTATAACTATCTGATTACCTTGAAACAGTAAAAAAAAAAAAAAAACTAAATAAATAATAAAAAAAATAAAAAAAAAAAAAAAAAAAAAAAAAAAATTGACAGTTAAGAAAACAAACAAACAAACAAGCCATAAATTAAGAATGACAAAAACCGCAAACACGAAGACGTGATATCTAAACACGTCACTTGTTGGTTCCGATGTTACTGAAGGCAGACGACAACAAAGCCTGTATACAATTACTGTAATTACCGTTCTTCAATTACTTCGCTGCTTTCCCTTGTCATCATTTAAAACAGCTTCAAGATGTAAGGAATTGCTTCTTTTCAATTGCATCGAAATAAAACCAGCCAAACAAAACTTTAAGAAATGAATATTGCTTTGTAAACACAACAAAACAGAATAAATAATAAATAAATCTTATGTAAAATAATATTATGGTAATAAAACAGCTTAACTCAGTATCATTTTCATTACTTGTCATTATTCTTTTTCAGTTAAGTTTTCTTTTTTCTTTTTCTTCTTCCATCCATTTCTTTTTGTTGTTGTTGTTATTGTAGCTGTTGTTTTTGTGGTTGTTTGTTACTGTTGTTTTTATTATTATTATTGGTTTTCTTCCGTTTTTTTAACTTGTTTTCTTTCAATTCTTAATCTCCATCATTCATGTCTTTAAACTGTTATAGAAATCTCGAGACATCAGTTCCATAGCCTTTCTCAACAAAATATCTACGTTTATTATAACTGTAATATTTATTTTGAAATTATCTTCTTTTTCAGGCCATGTACAGAGCCAACAGAGGTACAGTTAGTGGATATTTCCTTGCTGGACGATCAATGTGGTTTTTTCCTGTAAGTATTGTATACAAGATTTCTTTTACAAATTTGTGGCTAGGTCTGAGACTTAAGAGTGGTTAGAGCGCTGGGACGAGGGACGATTGGTCGTAAGATCGATTCACCTCGGTACCGCCACTGAGTCACTTAACTTGTCAGTGAGTTCTCCAGTGACTAACACATTGTAGTAATAATAATAACGATAATGATGATGATAATGAGATAATGACGATGATGATAATGATGATTATGAAGATGATGATTATGATGATAATGTGATTATAATGATGGTGATAATGATGATGATAATAAATATGATGATAATGACCATGATTATGTTCATAATGATGATAACAGTGATGACGATGATGATATAATTATATATTATTCTTCACAGATGGGAGCCTCGTTGTTTGTCAGTAACATTGGAACAGAACATTTCATTGGTCTGGCTGGGTCAGGAGCTGCCCAGGGAATCAGTGTAGGAGCCTGGGAACTAAATGTACGGTTCCTTATAATTATCATAATTAAATAATGGACACAATTAATATAGTTACCATAATTAACATAATTCCTTCAATGGCTGTTGATGATTTAATGTCGTAAATTACATCCCGTAAGTTATATTATTTGTATTATGAATGCAAGGCTACTGTTTGAACAGCAAATCCAGAGATGTAGTTTTTCTGATAATAAAGTTCCAAATCTACAGATGCGACACTTTAATGCTGTTGAAATTAAAATTATATTATTTTACCTGTTTGTAAACAATGTATCGATATATATATATATATATATATATATATATATTTATATATATATATATATTTTTTGTAATCAATATTGCGCAACAAAGTTTTGAAGTTATGTTGTTTTGTTCAGTGGATTGCTTCACGCGCACACAAATCACTACTGGTAGTGATGTATATGCATCAGCGATGATGATGTTGTTTTAAATGTTTTCGTTGTTGTTTGTTTTAGGCACTGCTGTTGTTGCAGCTGTTAGGATGGATTTTCATTCCTGTCTACATAGCATGTGGCGTGAGTGATATATTTCAGAAACTTAATTTAGGAATTCCTAATAATATCATTTTAGAGAAATATCACGTTTTGACTTTTGTTTTTTTCTTTTTATTTAAAATAATATTGCTGATAAAATCTCTCCGTTATATATCCGTTAATTTATTTTATCTCTCGATTTATACATTATTTTCCAACATATGCATTTATTGTTCTTTTTATCTTTCTGTGTCTCTGCAAATCTTTATTTATGTCCATCCAAAACTATTTCTTGTCAGTCAGTCAGTGTGTGCGTATGTGTATCTGTCTATCTATCTGTATGTCTATGAGAAACAGTGCAGTTATAATAGAGTTAAAAGGATTAATATTATAACGGTTTTTACATAATACAGTTTGATGTATTATAACCTCACATATAGATTTAGATTAATATTATATTATATTATGTTATGTTATGTTATTTATTATTACAGACGTATACAATGCCAGAATATTTATCAAAGAGGTTTGGAGGATATAGATTACGTGTATACTTCGCATTCATTTCACTCGTTCTCTACATCTTCACAAAATGTTCCGTACGTATTTTTATCATTTTTACTTATGCTTTCATTCTGTCGTAACTAACGTTCTTAGCTGCCATCATCTTTCAGCTGCATAATAACAGACAGAACTTAAATTTAAAACATCATTTTGAAAATAATAACTGGTTTTGAAGAAGGTTTTATTTTCCAATAAATGTATTGATAAACATAAACCATTGTTCCAAACCATCATCCACTCAATATCCATCACTTTTTACACTATTTCTTCATTTTTTTTTTCATTTTTTTATTTATTTTTTATGGCTATCTCCCCGTTTATTTATTTATTAGTTTTTGGCTATCTTCCCATCATTTTTTTTTTTTTTTCACCGTAAACTACAGCAATTGTTATGAAATACAAGGACCGCATTTATTTACTAATTTTTAAACAACTGTTTTCTGCTTTGTTGACAGCCAAAAACCGATGTTTGGCTTGACGTTTTTTCGTCATTGCTGGAGGTATAACTTATTTTTTAAATTTGTATATTTATCTATTTGCTCAATAGGCCGTACTTTTGACGGGTGCCTTCTTTATTCAGCAAAGTTTGGATTGGGATTTGTATCTCTGTATTGTAGTTCTTGTTCTCGTAACAGCTGTGATGACAGTGACAGGTAATAAAATTAACAAATACTGCACTAACGTCAAATTACAATAAAACGAGTCCTTTTCATTGGTTAATTTTCTTGCCTTATCGGACGTTTCCGTAAGTTGTCATTGGTAACAAAGAATTAAAAATGGAAAATAACATCTATTTTATTATTTTTTTGTCTTTCTCACCGTACCAGTAAATTTGTTATTATTACTTGTATTGTTCTAGCAAAAAAAAAAAAAAAAAAAAAAAAAAAATGCAAGTTTAAAAAAGGAATAAACGGACTACGTGTCTTAAAATTACATAATGTTAATGCTGCTCTTTTCAGGGGGACTAACTGCGGTCATATACACAGACACAATGCAGGCAGCTCTGATGGTTGGTGGCTCCCTCTATTTAACGGGAGCAGGTAATTAGTTTTGTTTTCAAAGGTATCAAATAAATACAAATCCTAAACAGGTACAAAATCTTCATTTTAAATTCTTTACTAACATTAATTTGTATATTTGCTGGTAAATTTATTTTGTTTACTTCCAAGTTGTTGTTTCATTTCTGTTTAATAATAATGTAAGAGAATAGTTAAAATTTCACGAGATATGATAGGTTCCTGGGTCAATCCTGTCTAATGATCTCACTGAGTCGTTTCCTGCTGTTGACACAACTGGGTTTGTCTTCTGTTTTCCTGTCTGTGGGAAGTTGCATATAAAAAAGTAATTTGAAAAAAAAAAAAAACGGAAAAAAAAGTTAAAATAAAACAAATAAACAACTTACTGTCACATTAACAAAATGTAGAAAAACATACTAATAGGCCATTATATATTTCTTCATTGAAAAACAAATTTTAAATTCATCATTATTATTTTAATTTTTTATTTTAAAATCGTTTTCAAGCATTCTATGAGGTCGGAGGCTTCAGTGGACTTCTAGAAAAATATCCTCAGGCTGTACCTAAGAATGTTTCTGCTATTGTTGTGAACACGACCTGCCACCACCCAGACAAACAGGCTTTCCGCATGCTGCGAGACGCCGATGATGATTACATGCCTTGGGTGGGGTTTCTGCTGGGACAGACGCCAGGGTCTATCTGGTACTGGTGTGCTGATCAGGTGGGTAACTCTGTGAACCAGTCTAGCGTGTAAAAGGTCGATTCACTGCACTGTCATCTTATTAAAACCCGTTTATATACCTAACCTTTTCAAAACTGGAACTCCAGAACTGAATGATTTATGCAGTCTTGTGCTTTATCTAAGGTAAACATTTTGTTCAAGGAACTTCTTCCAAAACAAAATGTTTGTGTGTCTGTGTTATAGACAATGTGAAAAAACAGATTTGTAATTTTTAAAGTGTACCAATAGTAATGGAATGATGGGCTTAACTCCAGCTTATTATTTTACAGACATGGGTGACCTGTCATAGTTATGAACAAAGCAGAACAATAACGATATACTTCTACAAAATATTTCAGCGGCGCCATTTTATAACTTCACAACTGAAGTTGTGACGTCATCGCGCTTAAGGCGGAATCATAGATATATTTGTTTTTCATGCCATAAAATCTTTAGCTCTAAACGTCATGTCACCTATATATATATTTTTTTAAATGTATTATTTTTTTCTTTTTTCGTCCCGTTGTTTATTAAGACTGGGCAGAAAGAAAGAATCAAATTGTAACTTGAAATATGCAGAATATTACAGTTTATTACTGTCACCAATCTATCCCAAAAGATGGATAGACTAACTTTGTTTATAAATTAATTCACACACACCCACACACACGATATATTATTTATATTATATTTAACAGGTAATTGTTCAGAGGGCTCTGGCAGCCAAAAGTCTTTCCCACGCACAGGGAGCTACTCTGATGGCAGGATTTCTGAAAATTCTGCCAATGTTTGTGATGGTCATGCCTGGTATGGTGAGCCGGGTTCTCTATCCAGGTTAGTGTGAGTAAACAAACTCACCCACAGTTAGTACTCACCAGTTTAGATCAACACAAAAGTCTATTTTTCAAACAGTAATTTTTAAGTGATCAGTCTGCAAGCAGTAACTGCACATTTTTTTTTTATAAGAAATTAAAATAACTGTTACACTGGAAATGAAACATTCTTAGTAAGAACTGGATCACCTGCTGTAAAATTAATTTTAAATCAAATACTTCAGAAGATATGTGTGTTTGATTTTTCAGATGAAGTTGCATGCAGCAACCCAGATTACTGTTACAAAGTTTGTCAGAGTAAGGCTGGTTGCAGCAGTATTGCCTATCCTCGACTTGTGCTTGGCATTCTACCTAATGGTCAGTGAAGACAATTTACAAATAAAGCAGTAATATTAAACAGTACTATCACATTAGATTGTACTGCCATATAAGGATATACCTTCAACTTGTATCTCATAATTAGATATATATTACCAGTGGTTGCATTAATACAGGTGTTAACGTATATCATGATTTGCCAAATGCACAAAATATCTCTGAGCTATTTCCTATTCTAGCTAATGGCTCATGCTAATGTACTGATAGGAAGATAAACCATACTTATCTTGTTTAAACAGGTGCTCGTGGACTTATGATGTCTGTTATGATAGCAGCTCTAATGAGTGACTTGGATTCAATCTGGAACAGTTCAAGCACTCTCTTTACTATTGACATCTGGAAACGCTTCAGAAAACATGCTAAAGTCACAGAACTTATGGTTGTTGGAAGGTAAGATAACACAAAAGCATGTTGATATTTTCATTACAAAAAATTATAATAGTATTTATTATTATTGTTATTATTATATTATTTGTTACTACTATTACTTGTTTTATTATTATTACTATTATTATTTTATTATTATTATTATTGTTAATGTTGTTGTTGTTATTATATTATTTGTTACTACTATTACTTGTTTTATTATTATTACTATTATTATTTTATTATTATTATTGTTGTTGTTGTTGTTCTTGTTATTATACTATTTGTTACTACAATTACTTGTTTTATTATCATTATTATTGTTCTTGTTATTTTTGTTATTATTATAATTATTATTAACATTTTTATCATCATCATCATCATTATCATTACCATCATTATGTGTTGTGAGGTATAAGAGCTTACAGTTGGTTAATCTCAGAGTATGTTTGATCAGTCCTTCTCACTGTTATTGTTGAGCTGTGTTCTACTCTATTACTGCTTTGTCATATACTGTGATTTGAATTCTCCTGTCCATGGGAAGGTCCATTTAAATGATAACTTGTTGCTAATAAAAAAAAAAAAAAAAAAAAAATAAAGATTGTGAAATGCTGCAGTGGTTTCTTCTGTCCAGTAATATATTTTGTGCATAATAATCATTAAATATTAATAATAAACTATAACAAATAAGTATTCATTATATAACATGGTAACCAGTCAGCTAAATAATTTGTATTTCCCTTTCAGGCTGTTTATTCTTGTTATGGTGGGTCTGTCCATTGCCTGGGTTCCAGTCATCAAGGAAACACAAGGAGGCCAAGTTTTCATCTACATCAATGAAATCACTAACTATCTAGCTCCACCATTTGCTGCTATTTTCTTTGTTGGAGTTATGGTGCCTTGGGTTAACGAAAGGGTAAGTAATCCTAATGACATTATACTGTTAAAAAGTGGATTAGAGAAAATGAATAGAAGTAGAGATGAAAAGTAAATCTTTTGATTTGAGGTTCAAACTTAGTATGTGGTGGGAAATGAATATTGTAATTCTCATTTCAGAATTAATTAATGTGTATATAAAAACAGTCATAACATTTTTTGATTTGGTTGGGCACCTATTGATAAATTTCTCATTTCAGAATTAATTAATGTGTATATAATGACTGACATAAAAAAAATTGTTTTGGTGGGCTGATACATTTCTTATTTCAGAATTAACACACATATATATATATAAACAGTTACAAATCAATTTTATCTTGCAGGGAGCTTTCTGGGCTCTGATGGTAGCATTCCTGGTCGGTGTTGTTCGGCTGTTCATGGTTTTTGTTTTTGAGAGTGAGGAGTACTGTGGAAAGGACAAGGACAGACTTCCCAGTCTGATCACAAGATTTCACTACATGTATTTTGCTTTGTTTCTCACTCTGCTCACTGCCACTCTTGCCATTGTCATCAGCCTCTTTTCAGGATGTTGTGAAGAAAAATATGTGAGTATTCTGTGACACGAACATGTCATATTAAATATTTAAAGCAAACGTTTCAGTTTTTGTATGGTGTGGTTTTGAGAGTTGAAATGTCACATTAATAGTACACAGTTTTTTATGGTGTAGTTTTTTTTACATGTCACCTTATTTTAACTGTTTCATTTATTTTAATTTATTTTTTATTATTAATAAAGCCTATGATAGATGTTCACAGTAAAGCATACAGTATTTTACATTAAAAATACCATTTCAGCTTTCAATTTGAAATTTGTTTTGTTTCAAGTCAGTTATTATTTTTATTAACTTTTAGTAATAATTTTAAAACTTTCAGGTATAATTATGATCATTACATTTCTTTTTAAATTTTTATACCAGTATTTTTTGTGTATTACAGAATACTGATTAAACTGTTTTCAACACTTTTGTACACAATATTTATTGAAAATTATTATTATTCACATATTTAAGATAAATATGTATAACAGATGATTTTTAACTGAAACTTTTTTTAGGAAGGGAATAATATGGATGTGAATGTCACAATCTGATATTTTCCATTTGGGACAGATACAGATGATATTTAACTGATTGACAAAACACATTGTCCCCATCTCTGATATATATATATATATATATATATATACATACCTGTACAAGTGACTTAATTTTCTTAAACATTATTATTATTATTATTATTATTATTATTATTATTTTTACAATTACTACTACTACTACTACTACTATTATTATTATTGTTATTATTTCTGCTACAACTACTTTTATTATTATTATTATTATTTCTTATTATTGCTACTGTTATTATTATTATCATTATTTTAGCATCATCATAAGCATCATTATCATCATCGTTATTACTGTTATTATTATTGTTGTTCCTGTTATTATTATTACTATTATTATTATTATTATTATTATTATTATTATTATTATTATTATTATTTTCATTAAATTATAGTTGATTAGAACCACTTACTGGACTCGTCATGATAAACGAAGTCCCCAACATGTACTTGAGGCTGAGCTTGAAACTCGGGGAACTTCGAATCCCTCGTTAGCTGTGTCTGACATCACAATCTTGGAAAACCAAAATGGTGAACAGATATCCAAGATTCAGGAGACAACACAATCAGAATTTAATGCTAATGAGAAAAAAGAACCGGACAGGAAAGTTTTCAGAGATCCAGACCTGAATCAGTCATCTGAAAAGAAGGAAAAGAAAGGTTTGTTGGTTATAATCTCTCTCTCTCTCTCCTTCTCTCTGTTCATAACAGAAATTATAACATATACTGTTTGTGTATTGTGTTTTTGCAATTTTGTCTCTCTTTTTACATTATATATACTGAAAACCTTGAATTAAATACAATTTGTATCTGTATGTGTGTGTATGTATATATATATATATATCTATATATAATAAATAAATAAAATAAAATAAATAAATTTATAAAATGTTATTAAAAAGAAAGAAAAAGTATAGAAAAGCACACACAAAAAAAAAAAAAAAAAAAAAAAAAGAATAAGCATAAACATTATTAAAAGTAAAAAAAAAAAAAAAAAAAAAATCAAACCAAAACAAACAAAACAAATGTACTAAGTTACTACGCAGTCAAAAGTTACATTATAGTATGAAAGATTAAATAATTCACTTTATGCATACCAGAGTTTACGCTTTCAAACTATTTTGATCTTTAAATAATGACAAATTAAAATAAATAAATAAATAAATAAAGTAAAAAGTAAAAAAGGAAAAGAAAAAATACCGGTTTTACAAATGGCAGACATAAAAGTTGTCATGCAGCACAATCGGACGCCACAAGCAGACGTCTTTTCATTAGTGACGTAAAATCGAAGTTAAAAAATATAATCCCATGGTCACTCCTTTTTTAATCCAGTAATATTTTGATTACGCATATATTTTATAGAATTTCGCTACTTTTTGCTGCACTTTAATAATACTACTTTATGTAAACAGAAAAAAAATAAATAAATAAATAAAACATTAAGAAAAAAACCGTTTTTTGATTATTCTTAATGTCACGACTCGTTTCTGCTTCGTTATTATTCGTAATAATTCGTTCTTGTCCGAATCTCGTGTAATATAAAAATAGTCTTTATATATATATTTTTTTTTTCAGAGGAAATCGGCTGCGGTAAAAAGGTTTTCAATTACATTATGGGAATTAGCAGTCTAGAAGAAGATGCTGCGCAGACGCAGGCAATGAAAATTCACCTCGAAAAAGTAGCCCAGCTGCGACAGAAAAAGTCTACAAAGATTTTGCTCACCGTCTTTTTGTTTATTATTCTCGGTATCGGCGTTTCGATGTACGTCTTCTGGTCTGTATATAAATTCCATACGGCTCCATTTTACCCGAGGGGAGCAACGAATGAGACCCTTTTGCCTGGGGACCACATACCAACAGATTAAGCTGAGTATAAGCTATCTGAAGATTTCAGACGAAAAGTTTTACTTAAAAAAAAAAAAAAACAGAAATCGTGTCTTTGCAAATTTGTGGATCGTTTTAGTTTAAAAAAAATGAACATTTGAAATTTTGTTTTTCTAATATCTAATTATTATTATTATTATTATTATTATTATTATTAATTCTAAGAAATAAACAAAATGTTACCTGAAATTTAAAAATTCCACGTTCAAATAAGGCAGCTCTCTCTCTCTCTCTCTCTCTCTCTCTCTCTCTCTCTCTCTCTCTCTCTCTCTCTCTCTCTCTCTCTCTCTCTCTCTCTCTCCAACGCGAACGTTTTCTTCTTGTTTTTATTATAACCTAATTATAGATAACTGATTATAATGAAGCTATATATTCTACCAAAATTACCCCATAATGAAGCTTTGAATTTTGTACGTACATTCACTAAAACAGAATATTATCATTTTTTTTTTTTCATTTTAATTTTTTAAATGAACAAACACCAAATAATTGAATTTAAATGTAGTCTTTTTGAAATTTTTTTATGTTATTTCACATAATTTATCTTACCACATACACAAATATATTTACTTTTTTAAATACACATTTTGTGTTTTATATTATTAAACGAAAAGAATAAATTAAATATAAAAATATTGTTTGACACAAGATAATCGATAATTGTAGTCAGTTAATGGTTGTGTTTAAACAAATATGTATATGTATATGTGTGCATATATGCATGTAGTGTGGTTTAAAAAAAAACAATGGCAAAAGCTGTATGCAGATACTGAAAATTATGAAATTTAATTCATTGTGCAATGTGAAGTAGAGAATATTTGAACACTGAAAATTAGGATACTATGGAAATTGGAATATTTATAGATTTTCAGAATTTTAAGTACTGAATATTGTGATACATTTGAAATGTAAGGATTTACAAACAGCGAGAGAGCAAATTTAAATTTATATAAACTTGAGATTCGTGCAATGTTAAGATAAAACAAATAAAAAAAATAAATAAGCTATCTAAATTACGAGATGGTAAAATTACAGTTACACAAACATTTGATAATCGGGAACAATATGAAAGTTTACAAACTCGGATTTGTGGCACACTGAAACTTCAAAAATGCACAATTGTTGTGAATTGTGACATAAGAAGAAAAAAAAATTAAATGATAATAAAAATAATTAACGATAATAAAAAATGTATATAAAATAAAAACCTCCATATTTTGTACGGTTAAGAACAGTTTTCTGTTGTATCCTGGTATCTACATGATGTATCTTCTTTTAGCATGTAGATTTCATTTGCTTCCATCTTTCCTTCGCTTTATTTTTTAAATAAATAAATAATTTATGACGAACACCACAGCACATACCACGTCATTAATTATTACTATTTAATAAACAGTTTACACACAAACACACAGAGACACACACTCACACACCCACACAAACACACACATCAAGCAAGAATTCTTCACTTACTTAGGATTTCGGAAAACACGCTTTTAAGAGCGGAAGTTTAAGAAAACAAAAATCACGTGATCGTTACGTAATTTCCGTTTATTCAGTGATATGAGTTAGTTTGAGATCTCAGTATTTTATAAACGTGTGTGATGTATTTCATTAATGATTCATGGACGGACGAACAAACGAATGAATGTAGCAGAACATTGAAAATAACATTAGAGACCTCTGAATTCTGCGGGAGGCGATAATTAGAAGTTTATTTCTTCCATAATGGATTATTTATTGTTATTATTATTATTATTATTATTATTATTATTATTATTATTATTATTATTATTATATATTTGTGATTTTTAAAAATTATTATATGATATGTAATGCATATATATATACGTATCTTTTTTTTTTACTTGACTTTTAAAAATTTTTTTTTTTATACGTAATCTTCTTAATTTCTAGTTTCTAGAATACATACATACGCACACACACAGACAGACATTATTATCTTGATAATCGTAGAATAGAAACATTTGACGTATTATTATTTCCAAGACGAATGCTTAATTAATTCGACTATTTAGGTATTGGGAGTTAGTATTTAGATATATTTAGCCAACGTTGCATCGTCCATGCATATATGATAATGTACAAACCTGTGTAAATCTGTTAAACTGTTTTAAGAAATCTATTTTTATACCTTATGCACATATCAATAATCAGTCTGATTTTTGTATAATTAATATGCTGAAAATTAATAAAGTGGAAGTATAATTTCCTCATCATTTCTTCTTCGTGTTTGTTATTTTTTTTAAACTGCTGTTGTAAGCCCTCGAAGAAAGAAAGAAAATAAATAAATGAACCTTGATTGTTGATGTCATGTGGGGGAGAGAGAGAGAGAGAGAGAGAGAGAGAGAGAGAGAGAGAGAGAGAGAGAGAGAGAGAGAGAGAGAGAGAGAGAGAGAGAGAGAGAGAGAGAGAGAGAGAGAGGGAGAGAGAGAGAGAGAGAGAGAGAGAGAGAGAGAGAGAGAGAGAGAGAGAGAGAGAGAGAGAGAGAGAGAGAGAGAGAGAGAGAGAGAGAGAGAGAGAGAGAGAGACTCGTGGACTAAGAGAGAGAAAGACACTCATGGAATCGAGGAAGAGAAAGCGAGAGAAAGACAGACAGACAGACAGAGAGATACACTCATGAAGGAAGAGAGAGAGACTTGTGAAGGAAAAGACACATGGAGAGAGAGAGAGAGAGAGAGAGAGAGAGAGAGAGAGAGAGAGAGAGAGAGAGAGAGAGAGAGAGAGAGAGAGAGAGAGAGCACAAACTGCGAAACAAAATTAAACTTGTGTTAATTTATTATAAAAATATACATGTATGATAATGTTTGTTAGAAGTAGCTGTACTATGTGTATAGTATTTGTGCGTATATATGATACATTTTAATTCATTTTCTATAATAATATTAAAATAATATTAGTTGTCGGTTTCACAAATTAAATTCGCATTTTCGTATGTAATAATAAGCGGATACCATTTTTATTTATTATTCATTTATTTAGTTTTTGCGACCATATAGTAGAAAAAAGAACTAAGTAATAAAAATATATACATTTTTTGTAAGGGTAAAAACTCTAATATCAAAGTCATGTGGTTTATAGTAGGGGCAGTAACTCTAATGTCAAATTCATGTCGTGTACGAGGGGCAGTAACTCTAATGTAAAAAATCCACGTAGTAAGGCCAATATTCTTAAATTCATAAATTTTGGCAGGCTCAAAAAAAACAAAAAAACTTTAATAAACGTGAAATGAACTGAAATAAATTATTCGCTAGGTATTTCATCACCGGGTAGGAGAGTTTCGTTCGTTGCACCCGCGGGATAGAAAGGCGCGCTGTGGAATTTGTACACGGACCAAAATATAAACATTCCTATGGCAATAGAGAGGACGATAACCAAGAGAATTTCTAGCAAAATCTTCACAGATCTTTTCTGTTCCAGCTCGGCCACTTTTTCCATGTGCGCCGCCATGGCGAGATTTTGGGCGTGGTCCTCGTCAACGCTGCTGATGCCCATGATGTAGTTAAACACACGTCTGCCACAACTTAGAGGTGCTGCAAATAAACAACACACAATTTACAGCCCTTTGAAGTTAAAATAGAATGTTTAACTTTTCTGTTATTTATGATAATAATAATATATATATTTTTTATGATATTGTATGTTTTTGCATGTATATATGTGTGTATTGTATGTATATATGTATGTATGTATGTAGGTGTGTCTGTCCATCTTTCTGTATATATGTATGTATATATGTACGTATATATGTCTGTATGTATGTTTATATGTATATGTATATATATGTATCAATGTATGTGTGTATGTATGTTTATATTGTATATATATATATGTATCAATGTATGTGTGTATGTATGTATGTATGTATGTACGTCTTCTGTATATATGTCTGTGTATGTAGTTATCTATTTCTATCTACCTATTTATCTGTCTGTCTATCTGTATGTATGCCTGACTGTCAGTATCTATTTGTCTGTCTGCCTATCTATCTTTGTATATCTATATTCAGTATATCTATCTATTTTTTATTAATATTGTCTTTTCAGTTCTTGCACACCAGTCATTAGAAAAAATTAATTAAACATTTTTGAAGACCTTTATGTTTTTAATCTCAGAGCATGCTCGTGCGCGCGCGCTTGTTTGTGCGCGTGAGTAAAAGAACTTACCTTCCTTCTTCTCAGTTTCAGGCGATAGTTGCTGCAGCGGATTTGATTTGCTGTCAGCCTCGTTTTCATTATCCAATTGGTGATTATCTCTCTTGTCGTCTATGGCACTTATGTCAATCATGGATATGTTGTTGGAGGCTGCTGGTGTTGATAAGTCTACTTCTAGAATGTAGTTGTGTAGTACTCGTTTTTTGTGCATATGTCGGGTCCAGTATGTCGTTCTGTTGACCTGTTTTGATATCAAGAAGAAAAGTTATTATATACTTGATGTATGCAGTAAGTAAAACTGCTAGTGATTTTCAAAGAATAAGAAGATACTGTTATTGCTATAATTTGGTTAAAATCTTTCTCTCTCTCTCTCTCTCTCTCTCTCTCTCTCTCTCTCTCTCTCTCTCTCTCTCTCTCTCTCTCTCTCTCTCTCTCTCTCTCTTCTTCTTCTTCTTCTTCTAATAATAATAATAATAATAATAATAATAATAATAACGACGACGATAATAAATAAATAAATAAATAAATAAATAAATAAATAAATAAAAATCCATTCACAATAAAAGTAAATTTAAGCCTTATCACTTCCTCACAATTTAGTTATTTTATTTCATCATTAGTAAAGATTTGTCGCCAGCAGTAAATAAGTAAAACTGTGACGTATGTTTTGAGACAAAAGTAACTAACACAACTTCTGTCGGGTCCTCCGGTGAAGTAGCTGATGACGAGGGCGTTGAAGGCCGTCAGAAACGCGATGAACATTGCAAAATACATGTAGTGGAATTTGCTTATAATAGAAGGTAGACTGTTGTTTTTGGGGTCCATCCCACAATACGTTTCGCCTTTGAAAGCAAACACCGTTATCATCCGAGCAAGTCCTATTATGAAGCCTATGATCAGAGACCAAAAAGCACCCTGAAAAATATAATTAGTATATAAATAATAATTAAAATAATAAAAAAAAAAATTAAAAATGAAAGAATCAGTCAGTCAATAAAGACAGATAGACAGATAGACAGACAAACAAACAAACAGACGAACAAATATATAAATAAGAAATGAATGAACGAATGAACAATTAGAGATATACAAATTTTAATATGCTGTTCCGAAATTAATAATAAATAAAATAACAAAATTTGGTTTGGTAATACTAATTTTAGTTCTTTCTTTCTTTCTCTATTTTTTTTCTTAATTCTGAATTATTATTAATACTTATACCCTGTTTACATAAAATCGAAAAAAACAAAACAAACAACAACAACAACGAAACCCCCCCAAAAAAAACCTATCCTCCCCAAAAAAAAAAAAAAAATATTACAATAATAATAATTAAAAAAGAGTATCCCCACTTATTTTAAGAATTTTAATCACTGCTTTGAGAATTACAGAAGACGATTTTTTACAATATTTGTGAACTGTTTTTGAAAATATTAACTTTGCACCTTTTCATTGACATAAGGGACCAGCACAGCTAGAAGAAAAACAGCAGCAAACGGAGGCGCCAGGTAGTTGATCATCTCATTGATATAAATAAATATCTGTCCGCCCTGCATCTCCTTGACAACAGGAACCCAGGCGATAGACAGAGCAACCATCACGAGCATGAATACTCTGGAATGAATATAAGAAGAACAAATGAAATGGAGAGAAGAAGGAATTATGTTTTAAAGTCAATACACAGAGCTGATTGTATAATATAAATGGAATCAAAAATGTCCTACTACTATTACTACTGCTAATGATGATGATGATGATATAATAATAATAATAATAATAATAATAATAATAATAATAATAATAATAATAATGTCAACGACAATAACAATAATAACAATAGTAATAATAACTGTAAAAATAAAAGTAGTAGTAGTAGTAGTAGTAGTAGTAATAGTAGTAATAGTAGTAGTCGTAGTAGTAACAACAGGAGCAGCTACTTCTGATAATAGCAACAACAACACTAAAAAACGTAGCTCTCTCTCTCTCTCTCTCTCTCTCTCTCTCTCTCTCTCTCTCTCTCTCTCTCTCTCTCTCTCTCTCTTCTCTCTCTCTCTCTCTCCTATCTCTCTCTCTCGCTGTCTGTCTGTCTCTCTCTCTCTTTCTCTCTCTCCTATCTCTCTCTCTCGCTGTCTGTGTGTCTCTGTCTGTCTGTCTGTCTCTCTCTCTCTCTCTCTCTCTCTCTCTCTCTCTCTCTCTCTCTCTCTCTCTCTCTCTCTCTCTCTCTCTCTCTCTCTCTCTCTCTCTCTCTCTCTCTCTCCCTCCCTCCCTCCTATCTCTCTCTCTCGCTGTCTGTGTGTGTGTGTGTCTCTCTCTCTCTCTCTCTCTCTCTCTCTCTCTCTCTCTCTCTCTCTCTCTCTCTCTCTCTCTCTCTCTCTCTCTCTCTCTCTCTCTCTCTCTCTCTCTCTCTCTCTCTCTCTCTCTCTCTCTCTCTCTCTCTCTCTCTCTCTCTCTCTCTCTCTCCGCTCTCTTTGTCTGTTTAATTCTCTGTAACAAATACAATATCATCCCGTACCTTCCAACAACCATAAGTTCTGTGACTTTAGCATGTTTTCTGAAGCGTTTCCAGATGTCAATAGTAAAGAGAGTGCTAGCACTGTTCCAGATAGAATCCAAGTCACTCATTAGAGCAGCTATCATGACAGCCATCATGAGACCACGTGCACCTAACAGAGGAACAAAAATACAATTTACATTCAAACAGTCAGTTTTATTTGTACTGGACAAACTGAATTTTACACAAACACGTGCACCTATGAAAGAAATAAAAGTTTAAATTAGTCATACAAAAATAGTCTGTTTTATTTCTTCTGAACAAACTCAGTTTTACATAAACACATACACCTGTCAAAGAAATAAATTTACATACAAACAGTATGTTTTATTCATTCTGGACAAACTGAATTTGACACATATAGGTGCACCTATCAGAGAAATAAAACTTAAATTTAGTGACATAAAAATAGTCTGTTTTATGTATTCTAAACACATTCAATTTTACACATATAAGTGCACCTGTCAAAGAAATAAAAACTTAAATTTAGTGATAAAAAAAAACAGTCTGTTTTATATATTCTAAACAAACTGAATTTGAGACATATAGGTGCACCTGTTAGAAAAATAAAAACTCAAATTTACATAAAAACCTTCAATTTTAGACAATCGCTACACACACACACACACACGTACACACACACAGTCAGACATAGAGAATCCAAGTAGGAACATACAGACACAAACTACAAAAATACACCTACATATTTACACACAGATATACATGAAGACACACACGCACCTACACGTATATATGACAAGTGAAGAGGCAAACATAAATACACACATGCTGAATTTAAATAGACATATACAGAGAACACAACTTGGTATGATTCCAACAACAAGTAATAATATTTGACAAGTTCAGTATTTAATTTAAAATATTATAACTTACCATTTGGCATGATTCCAAGAACAAGTCAAGTGTAGATAACAAGTAATAATATTTGATAAGTTAAATATTTAATTAAAAATATTATAACTTACCATTTGGCATGATGCCAAGAACAAGTCGAGGGTAGGCGATGCTGCTGCATCCAGCTCTGCTCTGACAAACTTCATAACACCAGTCAGGATTGGTGCAGGCAACTTCGTCTGTTAAAAGATTTACAAAAACTTCTTAATTATTATTAGTCGTCAAAGGGAAAGAACTCTGGTGTAACAAAACTGACCATTCCAAAACTGAGTAAATTAAAACAGTTTCAAAATGAAACGAGGATTCTTTGTGTTAGATACGTTGTTGCTGGGTGTTGAAGTAGAGAAAAATGTCTGCATTAAAAAAGAAATCGTCCATAAAAAGTTTTAAAATGTCTTTGCACAAACGTACTCTGTAACTGTGTGTGTGTGTGTGTGTGTGTGTGTGTGTGTGTACAGATCGAACGAGATATATTAGACAAAAAGATACAGGATATATATATATATAGAGAGAGAGAGAGAGAGAGAGAGAGAGAGAGAGAGAGACAGACAGACAGAGAGGAAATTGAAACAGAAAAGAAATGAATTAAATTTTATATCTACAAATTTCCATACTGCGATGTATAACCAAGAAATAACAAAATAAACGAAATACCAAAGTTATTGACTAACAAGTAAATCATCTGAGTAACTCACATATTTAATTCACACTAACCTGGGATACAGAATCCTGCTCACCATCCCAGGCATGACCATCACAAACATTGGCAGAATTTTCAGAAATCCTGTCATGATTGTCGCCCCTTGTGCATGAGAAATACTCTTAGCAGCCAGCGCCCTCTGAACTATGACCTGAACAACACGAGAACTAAAATACTTTAAGTGATGTCTGTCTACAGTCTCTGTTAGGTTTCTTTTTGTATTGTTAGAGACTGCATTAACTCTCTCTCTCTCTCTCTCTCTCTCTCTCTCTCTCTCTCTCTCTCTCTCTCTCTCTCTCTCTCTCTCTCTCTCTCTCTCTCTCTCTCTCTCTCTCTCTCTATCTTTATATCTTTTTCATCCGTCTGTTCACCTCTTCCTTTCTTTGTTTCACACATTCTTCTAATTCGTTTTCCCTTCATTTCTCTGTTTAAGTCGCATCCCTCTCTCTCTCTCTCTCTCTCTCTCTCATTTTTCTATATGTTTTTCTTTGTCTCTCTCCTCCTCCTTTTATTGTTATTTCATTTCATATCTATTCTCTTTCTGCCACATCTCTCTTTCTCTTTATCGTTTTTTTTTTAATCCTTCTTTTGTCAGTCTCTCTCTCTCTCTCTTCTTCTCTCTCTCTTCTCTCTCTCTCTCTCTCTCTCTCTCTCTCTCTCTCTCTCTCTTAATCTCTCACACTCTCTCTTCTCTCTCTCTTTTACCCATCACAAAAATACGGGTGATTAAAAATGCATATCCTGAACCCTCAGCGTTTCATTTCACAATTCATAGAACTCCTACCTGGTCCGTACACCAGTACCAGATTGACCCTGGCGTCTGTCCCAGGAGAAACCCCACCCAAGGCATGTAATCATCATCAGCGTCACGCAGCATGCGGAAAGCCTGTTTGTCTGGGTAATGGCAGGTCGTGTTCACAACAATAGAAGATACGTTCTTGGGTACAGCTTGAGGATACTTTTCTAGAAGTCCACTGAAGCCTCCGACTACATTAAAAGCTGGTAGAAAAGGGAGGGAATAAAAGGTACAAAAATTAGTGTTCAGTGATTTTAGTTCATATTTGTGAATGAGTGTCTGTATGTTGATATACACATATTTGCATGTGTTTGTTTATATAATGCTTTTGTTGTCATCGTATTTTTTGTTATTATTTTAATATAATAATAATAATAATAATAATAATACTAATACTAATAATACTACTACTACTAATAATAATACTAATAATAATAAATTATAATAATAATAAAAACTATTGCTGTTGTTGTTGTTATTATTATTATTATTATTAGTAGTAGTAGTAGTAGTATTACTAAAATTCTGAATATTATGACACTGTAGTTACCTGACCCTGCTAAATAGAGGGAGCCACCGACCATAAGTGCTGCTTGAAGAGTGTCTGTGTATATGACGGCTGTCAATCCGCCTATAAACAAAATCGTGTATTTCTTTCATTTCAGTAAAATACTTCATAATTAGGGGTTATTAATTATTGTACACATCTGTATGAAAGTCATAAATGCCAAAAAAAAAAAAATGTATTAATAAACATTTCTAAGAATTATTTATTATCTTTGAAAATTCTCGATAAGTTTAGACGTAAAGCAGCGAATTATCTAGGAAATTTTTATAACAAAGTAGAAAAACAACAAAAGAAAAGAAAACAACAACAAAAAACAAACAAACAAACAACTGACAAAAATAATGAGCAAACAAAACAAAAACAAACAAACAAACAAACAAACAACAACAATCAAACAAATAAACAGATTTCAAGCAGAATAAAAAAAATCGCCAATTGAATTAGTTGTAACATAT
>CM022674.1:6051435-6093935 GCA_012295275.1 Chrysomallon squamiferum
GTCAGAATCTGTCACGGTTACTGAACAGGCACAATATGTACAGCTTCGACATGATTTTTTGCATAATTTTAATTATCAACAACATCTTTGTTATCACTGTTATTATTATTATTATTATTATTATCATTATTATTATTATTATTATTATTATTATTATTATCGTTATTGTTATTATTATTATTATTATTATCGTTGTTGTTATTGTTATTAAAATGATTATTGTTATTATAATGATTATTTTTTGTTATTATTATCATCATCATCATCATCATCATCATCATCATCATCATCGTCATCATTATTATTATACTTGCAACTGCAGCCCCAAAAAGGCCCAGCTTCAGCCTAGGACGTAGGAAAAAGCAGCAAAAGATAAAAAAATCAAAAACCATTTCCTCGTACATTAATCCTGTCTCTTTCTTTTCTACACCTTTGACACCTCCCCTTATGTTTATATGTCCACCTATGTTAAGTTGTTGTTTTTTTAGCTTACCTTAAATGACCAGTCTTGTGGCGATTTCAAAATCCGAGTCTTTAAGCGGCGAGATTATTCGCCACATCCTCCGTTCTTAACCATTTGTGAAAAATACGAGTTTACCTGTCGCCATTTTTATACCGTGCTCACGAACCGTGACATCAATACACACACGCATCGACTATTTACTTGTAAACGAGGACGTATCCTGTCCTGGTTCTAGGGGAGGTGAGTAGGCGGGCTGGAGAAATGCTGAATATAATTAATAGAAAATCACGAATTTGTGTGTGTGTGTGTGTATGTGTGTCTGTGTGTGGTTGTGTGTGTGTGTGTGAACATATTACTAACGTTATTTATCGTCTCTCTCTCTCTCTCTCTCTCTCTCTCTCTCTCTCTCTCTCTCTCTCTCTCTCTCTCTCATAATATTAAAATACTTACAGCAGTATATTTCACGAGTAATAGAATCAGCAGATTGTTATACATATATAAACTCAGATTTGTTTATAGTGGGTCAACGATATGAATACATAGTTGTTGTTTTTTGCTCTCTGTAGCTGATATTAAAAGCCTTATACACACGAGATATTTCAATAAAATCATGAGAGAGAGAGAGAGAGAGAGAGAGAGAGAGAGAGAGAGAGAGAGAGCTCGTTCAAAATACAAACCTATTTTCAATACAGGGCCCTTTAATTATTTATTTAAATGGAAAGGAGACAAGACTGCAACTGAAAACACAGTAACCTCTGAATGACCTTTTTTTTGCAAACAACATAAGTGAACGCATGTTCGCCCCAAAGCACGTGGGTAATATGGCTGGATATTAGTGGACATTGTGCCTTTAATATTGGTGCTGTTGCTATCTCACGGTACTTAATTTCGCAAATTTAAAAAAAAAAAAAAAAAAAAAAAAAAAAATACTGTTTCAAGCTTCGTGCTGTTAATTTTTTCTACAAACGCTTGTTTTTAACCAGTTGAAATTTGTAATTTTTATAATTAGTTTTTTTAGGGGTAATTAGCTGGTGGTAAAGAGTCTTGCTTGAACAATGAACTCTACGTGTGTAAATAACGAGTGTAGAGAACAGACTTGTATTTTTTGTTTAGATATTTAAACAAAAAGAGTAATATTATATTACTAATACCTTATACATTAATTTTGATTGTCAGTCACGTCAGTCTAATTTAATATACTGTATTACTTGCATTATTATTGTTAAATCACCTGGATGTCGTTAATTTTTCCATCAATATTTTTTATTGCTTGTTACAATTAAAAAACTGTCACTGAGCTAGTTATATGAAAGTGTTTTATTCACATAACAATGATTATTTATGTTTGGCCTTATTGGACGTTATAAAGTGCAGAAACTATATATATATATATATATATATATATATATTTTGTCTCTTTCAAGAGCTTATGTTTGCATTTACTTGACTTTGTAAAGTGATCATATGTTTGGCCTTGTTTTTGTGAAGTGCTCTTATGTGGGGCCTAACTTGGGTAAACAAAGAGTTTTTATATTTGGCCTATTTGACGGTGTGAAGTCTTCTTATGTACAGTCTTGTTTGATATTATGTAGATAATTTATTTCTATTTGACATTAAGTTAGTCATTTACTTTGCTGAAAAAAAAAGAAAAGTCTCTTAATTTATCCTAGTTTGTGTTTTAATTTTAATTTTCGTTTATTCTGGCGATCATTTGCTATACAGATGTTTATACTGGAGTTAACTGTTAATTTCTTCTGCGTCGATTCTGACAATATTTATTTATTTATTTATTTATTTATTTATTTGTTGATAGAAAGAATTAGTCTAAATATACACCGAGTATTTTCTGGTTGTTTGAGTTGTGATCTGCTTTGTAAGCTTAATAAATAACGAAGGATAACAAGAACCAATATCACCACCACTACTTCATCAGCAACAACGACAACAACAAAAAACAATTCATTCGTAACGCAACAGATACAATAATAATAATAATAATAATAATAATTTATTCTAAAAAAAAAAAAAAAAATGATTAAACTTTTGTTTTATTTATTTCTTAATTTGTTTATTTATAACAACAAATATAAAAGTAACAACAACATCGAAACGAATTTTGTATGGCAATTTTATTTCATAAACAATTTTTTTTTTCATGCAACATTTAAAAAAACAACATAACTTGATGAAAGATCCCAAGCAATGCCCACCTTTCATTAACATATTATTATGCAACCGTGTGGTTGCCATGGAAACCATGCAGCCAATTAGAATACGTATATTTATAAACAAATTACAGCAAAATACATAAAACAAATTTGAGTGGATAAGTTTGTTTTTTGGCTTACTTTTTTTTTATTTTTTTATCTCTGACGAAATATAATAATAGTAATAATTAAATAATAAAATAAAAATAAATAAAAAATAAAATATTAATTCATTAAACATATACATTAATAATAATAATAATAATAATAATAATAATAATAATAGTAAAAAATAAAAAAAAATAAAAATTGAAAGAAAAAGAATATAAAAAATATAGTACCCATTCATAATCAATAAAATTAAAAACACATTTTACAATATATATATATATTTTATATATATATTGAAGTATTTGTTTTCACTGTCACATACTCAGTATTATATGTTGATATTTATTTACGACAAACATGTTTTTTATATTTTATAATGTTCTTCCTTTACAAGTGAATCAGATTAACTGTTTACAATATTTATATGAAATAAGTAAATAAAATAAATGGAACAAATCGAAATAAAAAGACAAAGTAATAATAATAATAATAATAATAATCATAAAGATAGAGTAATAATACACTCAAATCTGTCTTTACAGAAAACAAATCTATGTTTTTTTTACTATAATAAAGACTAATCTAAAAAATAAAACACCCAGTTTTAAGTTACACATTTCAAAAAAATAAAAATAAAAACATTAACAGCAGTATTAACCTAACAGATAAAGTAAGTTAAATTATTTTACCACGGATATGTTAGTGATTAGTGAATAAAATTAATAAAAATAAATAAATAAATAAATATATAAAAATAAAAATAAAATAAAACAAAATGACTAGTTTATTACAAAGCAACTTACAAAAAATGAAACTTTAAATAATAATAATAATAATAATAATAATAATAATAATAATAATAATAATAATAATAATAATAATAATAGCATAAAATAAGTACATAAATAAACTAATAATTATTAATAATTATAAACAATACAGATGAAAAATATGTTTGTTAAATAAATAAAAATAATACTAATTACAAAATAAAAATACAGTAAAATAAATAACTGATCATCCTTTCCTGAATAAAGCACATATTAACAAACTATGTTGGTGATCACATTCATGTTTGTTTTAAGACAATTAATCTAGTCAGCTTTCACTTGGGTAATAAAAAAAAATAAAAAAGTTTCAAACTGGTTATTACTAATTCATAATTACTTAGAAGTAAATAAGTTTCTATCTCATTCAAAGCTAAGTCTTTCATCTAGCTCACAAAAACCTTAACCTTGGTAACACTTGAGAAAAACCGTAACCATGGATACACTTGTTGAAACTATGACCTTGATGACTCTTGATTCTGATTCGTTTAAACCTTGACCCCAGTGATAGTTAACAAACTCGGAACATTATGTCGTTTGTAGAAACAGTAACCCCTGGTCCTAGATGTAATAACTTTAACCTCTGTATCAGTTGTAGAATGCTAACCTCCACATTTGCACAAACCTCAACTGAATGATTCTCACACATCATTTAACCTCACTGACATGTTAACCTGTAACTGTGAAATATTTAACACATAAACAACCTTGACCCTGATGACCACCTTAAAAATTAACTTTGACCCCTGTTTTAATAACTCCTTAACCCTAGAACCTACTAGCACAACCATTAGCTCAAACAACCTTGACCTCTGATGATATATTTGTCCTTTACCTTTAACCCCTATTCTACTAACACAAACATTAACTGAAATAACCTTGAACCCCTAATGACCAACTTGTATATTAACTTTAATCCTTTTAGCTTAGTAACCTCATCAAGATAAATCAAATAATGTTTTTAAATTGTTTTTTTTGTTTGTTTTTTTGCCAGACCTGAAACACAGATAAATGAATTAATAAAAATATGGGTTATAGATGCTTATTTATCAGCTAGTTAAAATAATGATGACTCAATGATGGTGACACAAACACTCATACATATATACAGACACAAAAGTATTATGTGTCTATGCATGCATTCTCCAATATCAGACAGAAAGATTGTTGCAAAATTCATTTCAGACCAAATAAAATCCTGCTTAAAATATATAATAATTATTAATAATTAAACTGAATTCAGTAGCTTACATATTACAAATGAAATAATAATTAATAATTAATAATAATAATAAGAAGAAGAAGAAGAAGAAGAAGAAGAAGAAGAAGAAGAGGCCAAACTTAGAACTTTACTTACACAAAGATTATGGCTGTCAGTGCTATCTTGACTGATAAAGACTGATTACAGGTAAATAAATAAATGTTACTCAACACTTTATCTTGACTGATAGACTGATTAAAGGTAAATAAATAAATGTTACTCAACACAATGTTTGTAAACTATTTGTTTTGAACATGGTTTTAAATCAGACTGAACAGTTATGTTCTAATTATGTTTTGATTAAAGTGTACCTGTGGAGACATTAATAAAAAGAAAAGAAAAAAGAAAAAAAGGTTGACTAATGAGAATCTGAAAAAAAAAAAAAAAAAAAAATGTTCAATGAATCATCAAACTTATTCTGTTGTAATTTATTATTAGCAATAATTGGTGACTACATTAAAAAAAACAAAAAAAATTAATGGACTGACAAACTTACTATTTTGTCATACTTTATTATTAGGAAAAAAAAAGGGGTCCATGAACAAATAATTAAAAAAAAAAAATCCAATGAATAAGCACAGACATATTTTGGTTTTTTTTCAAACTTTATTACTAATAAAGAATGGTGTCAATAAAAACAAATACAACAGTCACTTAGAGGTGTGTAAAATGTATTTAAGCTGTTTTGTTTAATTTACCACAGGTACACTTAAAACAGAGAACTGGTTTTGAGCTGCGTCTGCCAATACATACATTTATATCCCAAACAATATTTAACAAAACAAAATAAAATTATCAGCTGAAGCCATTCACATATCACACAGGTAAACTGTCACATATATAGCACATTCAAAATACAGTCAGTTGTTCCAGATGTGCCCATCAAAGGCATACTTTAACTGGCACATTTTTACTTGAACTGCCTGGGTTTTTTTTTTATGACCAACTTTCTGATAAATAAATGTACACATGTATTCACAATATCAATACTGAAGACAAAAAGAAATGTTGGTGCTTAGTAAATTGGCTGTGTATGCTATTTGTATATTGTGGTTTTGTCTTGATTTAAACAATAAAAAATAATAATAAATAAGTAAAGAAAAAAAAAAAAAAAAAAAAAAAAAACCAATAATTTAAAAAAATAGTAAAAAAGTGTAAAAAAATAAAGAAAAAATAATGATAATAATAATTAAAACAAAATCAATAATTTAATTTTTTTTTCTCAATCTCTTGCTTTTCAAAGGTTTTCATATTCAAAACACTTAGTTGTTAAACACAAAGAAAAATAATGAACCTGTGTGTATTTTAACTAGGTAAATATTTATAATTTTAATTAATTAATTCAGACATTCAATCATTCAAAATAAATAATAATAATAATAATAAAAAATAAAATAACAAAAAAGTAAATTAAAATTTAAAATACAAAAAAATATAAAACGATAATAATAATAACAAAAAAAAAAAGAAAGATCCATTATTTTTCACATTAAGTAAGTGAAATAAATTCTTCTAACATTTTTAACATAGTAAACTGCATGTTGCTAGGCAACCATTTCCAAAACAAATCTAGTTTATTGCATGCTTTTTTTTTTTATCCTCCATTTTCTAATCAAGAGATTCCAGCAACTAGTACTACTCTCTGAGTTCATCTAAATCAAACAATCTGAGCTATACTCCACCTTACACACAAGTTGTGCTTTTAGCAAGCAGAAACTTCAGTTTCTGGTATTTTATCATCTCCTTTCCATTGTCTTTCATTTTTTTTTTTTTTTTTTTTTTTTTTTAAACAATTGACCTTCATGAACTTTTTAACAATGGCAGCTAAAAAGGTAGGGTTTAATGTTGTCTCCCTGGCTTACCCAGTGATTTATACAGTTATAAATTTAAACACAATCTTCTGTTTACAATAACAACCTTTTAAGCTATTTTAACTATTTTAATAGAGAGTTAAGGTGTTAATCAATATCCTCATTTTATTTATATTTTCAAATTATACAATTATAAACATATACGATTTGAAAAAAAAAAATTTTAGTTTAATGACAGGCTTAACAAAATATTTTTAGCACGAGTAAAAAAACATTTGCTGTTAATACATATCCTTATTTTAGCTGGTGATATTTATCACATATAATTACATAAATTTTATTCTTTTTTACTGTCTGCAAAATCCTTTTTGCAACTGCAATTAAAAAGTGTGCTGTTGATACATATCCTTGTCTCAGACTGATTTTTGTAATATATAATTACAAACATAAATGTTTTTTTTTTATATTTATAACTCACTCACCAGTACTCTCTTAGAACTTTCTATGAAAGGGTATGCTGTTAAATATATATATATATATCTTTGTCTTGGACAAAAATAAATACAGTAATATTCATAAAAGAAGTAAGTTATTCCTCAGTAGGATTCCTTGTCAGTTTGTAATTAGTAACATTAGTAACAAACACACTGGTTGGTTTTATACTAATATCTGACTAAGTGGAAACTTCTAAACATTTGTAAGAAAAACATATGGTCTCAATGTTTATCCTTGTCTCACTCTATTTGGGTTTTTCAAAGATCATAATACACATGAAATATATATATATCCACATCATGAAATGATGGTATGAATGTTACTATTACAATAAATGGCAAATTGTAAATCCACACCCAATAAAAAATATAAATGGGTTTAAATTTTCTGTTTCAAAAGTATTGAGTGAGATCATTAGTGCTTTAGTGAAGACAAAAATATGAAATAATTCAAAATGCTTCATCTTTTTTTAATTAGTAATCTTATAAATTTTTTTTTTAACTCAATTTGTCAAAAAAAACAGTATTAACAAGTTGTAAAAATATGTTTAAAATATAATTCTCTTTTTAAGATTGGTCCAAATCTCGAATTCTTTCAACTATCAAAATTGAAGCATGAAAATCTGACGTATATCAGTTTTGGTTTAAAATAATTTAATTTAGAACATTAAACCAAAAACATAAATACATAAATATGTATATTTAAAAAAAAAAAAAAAAAAAAAAAAAAAAAAATTATATTTAGCCTTCCAGCATTTTGTAAATATTATCAGATCCAATAACATCAATTAAAAATGCAGAAACATTTTTTTATTTTCAAATTTTTTTTTTTTAAAAAGGAACCCAAAAACTAAAATTAACGCCAAACTTTATTTCTCCTTCTTTGTTTCACTATCTTCCTCACTAGCACTTCGTTCACCAATATCTTCTTCGCCTGTTTCCTCCTCCAACTCGTCTTTTTCCACAATTTCAAATTCGCCATTCATTCCGTTTTCGCCATTTTCCTGCCCTCCTGCTGTCGCTTCGGGAGTACTTTCCTTTTCTTCGTTCTTTCCATCTTTAGATGTTTTCTCTCCCTTAGCACCATCCCCTGTTTTGTCCCCTTTCTTGTCCGCAGGGGCCTCGACCACTTTACGCAGGTCGTGTTTGTACAGGGGCTTGAACGAATCGAAGAAGCCCACGTCCTCGGTTAGATTGGGCAATAACCAGAAATGATGTTTTCCAATTGTGCAGACCCAAATGATACAAAACAGAACAAGACGAACTGAAATAATAATAATAATAATAATAATAATAATAATAATAATAATAATAATAATAATAATAATAATAATAATAATAAAATAATAATAATAATAACAAATAATAATAACAATAAACAAAAAAATAAAAAAATAAAATAATAAAAAATAAATAAAATAAAAAATAAATAACTAATTTAAAAAAATGAAAAAGGTTTTGGAATTAAATAATAAAATTTATAAAAAATATGGAATATTCTATAAAAATATATCAAAATAAAATGTAGATTTCTGAATTAAAAAATAAAATTTTAAAATTTTGATAATTTTACAAAATGGCTGAAAAGAAATTCATAAACGCATAAATAAATTAGATTTTTGCACTGAAATGTGAAGATAATACAATAATACATTCTGCATTTCATAAAAACACTGAAATGATTGTTCACCAATATAACTGGACATCTTAAGATAGCAAGGAAAGAAACGAAAGTGACTTTATTATATGAGAATCAGTTCAAAAGCTAGACTGTGTATATAATTATATTATTGTGTTCTATGTTTACTTGAGGCTTATTTTTCCATAAAAGAATTTAACCTGCTAATCCTGGCTCCTGTATTCAAAATGATTCAGAGCTACTGGGAATTATAAAATATATAAAATAAAAGATAAGTTTGATGATAATGGAACAGTGGTTATTAAAAAGAGAAACAAAACTGACTATTTGTTTTTTAAGTATTATTATTTGTATTGTTGTAAATTATAGAGCTAAGAAAGGTGTACTTACTAACAACAAGAGATAAAATAAAACAGACAAAACCAGCAGCAGCCAAACTGATGTAGTAGACTCCAACTCTCACTTCTTCGGGCCATAATGGAAACAAACACAGGCCTATTGCACCAAGCACTGAATAAAAAATTAATTAAAAAAATAAATAAATAAATAAATAAATAAATAAATATAAAAAAAAATGTTTAAATTATAAAAAAAAACCATAAAAAACAAACATAAAAACAAATTTCAGAATGAATAAAACTTTTAACACTTGTATATTAATTATTATCATGTGATCTAAGATGGGTTATTTTGTAATGACAGTAAAAGAAAAAAAAAAAATAAAAAAATAAACAATTTAACACAATTTTTTTTATTAATTATTATCATGTAAAGACAAGTTATTTCTAATGACAGTATAAGACTAAACTCAGTGATTTTTTGCTCAAGATTAAATTAGTTTGATCTTTAATACTGGGCTAATCTTAGCAGATAATATTCATTACATCAAGGCTGGTTAAGCTATAATCTGGTATTCTGTATTTGCCTATAAACATAAATACAAAAATATTTAAATGCCTCCATCATTGTTAAATTTAAAATGTTTATTAAATATAAAAGAAAAAATAATCTGTTATGTAAAATATAATTAATGGGTTTTTTTTTTTTTTTTAATTTCTTACTAATTTTATTCTGGGAAAAAAAATATTTCATGCTGTCTCTTTTTTCTTTACTTATTAGTAATAGAAGCACAATGATAAATATATTATTTAAAAATAGGAAAAGGTTACCCATAAGTAATCCAATAAGAAATGTCTTTAGAGGCACTGGATCATATATCCACACGTAAATCTAAAATAAGAATCAAAAACATTATTAAAATCAAATACGTCTACCTCTCTATCCATTTATCTGTATCTATATCTAAACACATCTGTCTATCTGTATTCCTCAAAAAATTATGAGATTAAAATCTATTTATAATTATTTTATTAAATTCAGTGCTGAAATGTACAGTAATGAGCCTTCAGGAATTGACAGTGTAACTACCTATGTTGTTTATACACTCTGCCATTTTAAGAAACATTTTTTTTTTTTATATTTGCCATCAATTCTCATGGCTGAAACTTAAAGAGTTTCCACTAGCCAAGATCAAATAAATATAAAAATAAAAAAGTAAATAAATCTTCTAATAACATTCAAGACAAACTGTGCTAAATTAAAATATAAAAAATCTGTACTGATTATGTCACAGTTAGAGGTTTTTGTGCGATTTCTTAATTTAGATTAGGAAACAACTGTAATCAGAAACTTTTTAGAATTCTTAGATAAAAAATTCTTAGAATTAAAAAATAAGGAGGACTATTTTTATGTAAATTTAGTTAAAAAAGAGAAATTAAGATGATACCTCTTCGCCATCAACAAAACGCTGATCATCATGCATACTCAGCTTCGTTTTCTTCCCTTTCTTCTTCTTCTCTTCAGACTGTCAGCAAAAACAACAACATTAACAACAACAATAATAATAATAATAAAAATAATACTTTAATAATGTAACTACAATAATAATAATAACAGCAATAACAATAATAATATAACAACAATAATATTACTGATAATAAAAATAATAACAATTATAATACAATAAAATAACATTCACAACAATAACAACAAAAACAATAATAATAAATATAAATAATATATAAAAAATAAAAGTTTAAATTCTTAATTTTAAGTAATGTATATAAATGAAAAATATCTGGAATGACTAATATCTGGAATGACTAACATAAAACAGTTACATACACATAAAACAATGACGTAGTCTTTAGAGCCAAACAGGGGAGATAACTATCATTTTCAATGTTTGAATGTTTCAAGTAGTAGTTATAACATATCACAAAATATTTATTTTTACCAAAATTGAACAAAGAGATAAATTATTGATTCTTTGGAATAGAAATAAATTTTATCACAAAGGAAATGACAGTGTTATATATATATAATTATTATTATAGATTTTTTTATTGCTGTATTCAAAATACCTTTTCTTTCTTTTCTCCTTCCTTTTCTTCATCTTCTGCTTTCTCTCCATCTGTGTCCTTTTTGCCTTTCTTCTTGTTTTTTTTGATTTCTTTTCCTGTCAATAAAATAATGATTTTAAAAAATACTTTTACACAATGTATATATATATATATATTTATCAGAGATTCTATAACTTTTTAAAGTTAAAATAAAAAAAAAATAAAAAAATAAAAATGACAAAAATACTAATAATTAAAATACTAATTAAATGCACTTAATTAATATTTATTTATTAACACATCAAGATATTTTTATATATTAAAGATTAATTCCTATCAAGCATGTGATTTTAGGAACAATAAAAATAACAACAAAATTAATAATAAAAAATATAAATGCTTTTAATGAATATTTAGATATTTTTATATTAAAGAATAATTTATAACAAGTATATAGTTTAACGGACAGCTATTTTTCTTTACCAAGAAGATAACAAAGTATAAATATTTTTGAACACTTTATGATAATTGAACATCATCATCAACAACGTTGCCACACCTTTACATCCTCATTGTTACTTTCCTCTTCCTTCTCTCCCTCCTTCAGTTTTTTCTTCTTCTTACTCTTGTCTCTGTCTTTCTTTCGTTCCACCTTCTCGGCCCTGTGAAACAAGCCTTTCTGTAGCAACCTGAAATAAACAAATAAACAAACAAATAAATAAGTAAATAAATAAACAAATAAATAAATAAACAAGCAAATAAATAAACAAATAAACAAACAAATAAAAAATAAATAAATATGTACGTACATACATACATACGTAAACAAATAAATAAAGTGGTTTTTGAAAAAAAATAACAATATAAGTGTCTATTTAATGTCACCTGCACATAAAATTACTTTAAAAAAATATATATACAAATATACAATTACATGTAAAAATAAAAATAATACTGAAAATAAAAATAAAAATAATAAAGAAACTTTTTTTTAAATGAATAATAAACAATAAAAAAAATGTGTGAACAATCTAAATACTAAAGATACTGACTGGTATCACATGAGAATTAAATAAAACCAATAATAATAACTGTCCATGCACACACACACATTAAAACTTAAAAAATATATGCTGCAGTAAAGAATCACCTGTTACAGTATGCAACACAAGAAGACCGAGTGGTAAAAAGTGGATCTTTCTTCATCTTTGTGGAAGACCATTTAGATTCAAGCAGAGTGTCGATAGCTTTGTTTGCTGAAACAAAACAAGAAAATATAAAATAATAATAATAATAATAACAATAACAATAATAATGACAACAGCAATGGTAATAATATATGAATAATCATAGCCGTAACCATAATTAGTGTAAAAAATAAAAATAAAAATAAAAATAAAGAGATAATGACACAGAAAACTGAGGAATATTTTTGTTTTGTTTTAAATAAACACATTAATAAGAGCAAGGGATCTTTTGTCTGCCCCTCTGCAAAAACAACCAATAATGCACAGAAATATTCAGGTTTGTTTAAAAAAAAACAGGTAACAACTTAAACAAATATAACAATATTTTAATTCAAATAAATGATGAAAAAGAAAGAAATAAAAATAATAATTTACTAAATAAATAAATATATAAAATTAAATCAGTTAAAAACAAAGAAATAAGCAAATAAAAAAATTAAATATTAAAAAATAAAAAAATAAAGTAAAAAATAAATAAATACAAAACAAACTGACAAATAAAATACACAAAGAAATTAAATATGTAAAATAAATTTGTCAGTCATAATAAAATTATCGATTAACATATTTGGTCTCTGTGTGTGTGTCTGTCTGTCTGTCTGTCCATATTAATACACACCATAAAAGTACTGAACTTCCATGCCAACAAGCTTGCCCTGTCGCACAGGGCTGTTGAAACGTAGAAACTTGGCCACTGCATATTCTTCTTTTGTGGGCTTTTCTGGCTCCACCTGAAAATAAGAAATATTAATACAAATTACAATGAAAATCCAAGAGTTTTAAAAAAAAAAACCTTGTAAAAATAATGCTTATTGCAGCTGCATAAAAGTAAAATAACATATTTAAATAGAAATACAAATACTTTTCAAATGAAAAGAACAAATTCACTGGGGTTTTCATTGTGATGCATCACAGCACAGTATTAATTGTTACATCTCAGGAATACAAGATGTTCACAATTCTCATGAGCAAGACATCTATCTGGTTGAAAAGATATTGCTGAACCATATTCTGTTCATGGAGAACATCATGATGGTATATGTCCAAAATGTTTGGAACAGACTTGGCCAGTGATGGATATGTCTTTGTATGGGATTTCCAGAAAAAAATGAACAGGCATAGTGCTTTACACTAGTCATCTTGTTCAGCTCGCATTTCACAAACAGTTGTCTAATGGATTGCATAGATCATAAGCAACTGTTTCATGGACTTGTGTCTATTACTAACAAAGTGCCTCATGGACTTATTTCGGTAACTAACAATTCTCTCATGGACTTGTGCAGGTAACTAACAACTATCAGAGGCAAAGTCAGTAACTTGTTACTACAGCTTTACTTACAGATTACTACAGATATTAATAATAATAACAAAGAAGAAATAAGAACAATAATAAAAATAATAATAATAATAATAATAATAATAATAATAATAATACACACACACATTCATAAAATTAAAAATTAAATACAAAATCAGCAATTTCAGTCTACTGGTTATAAATCTGTGATCGAGTTTGCCTGTTCTGAAAGCAAGTAAGACTACGTTTAGTAAGTTAGCAACACAACAATGTTGATAGATTTTACACTTACACTGTTACAGATATATTTATTTTTAAATTTAAGATATATTATTATTATTTAACTTCAAATTTCTGTGAAAACTCGTAACAATAGTAAATTGTTTATATAAGAAACTTTGTCCCACTCAAATCTCCCCTCCGGCCCACACAGAGAGATATTTATCACTGAATAGTGAATTCGATAACTTCGTTTCTGACTTTCATCACTTTGCATCTGTCAAAAAAGCAGAAAATTTCGAAACTCTATACGAATTTACTTGCTATGATATAGAAGAAGACATCATTTATAACAGCATTATTTTACGTCTGCCATTTGACTGAAATGATGCCGTACATGTTAAAGGTCATGAACACAAAGACTTCTTCACTAAACTTACCTCATCAACCTTTTTTCGAGATTTCTTTCTTTCGGCCATTACGTGGCTTTATAAACCAATAACAAAATATTGATACGCTTGCTTAATGTTCTGTTAAAGAAGTTAATAGCACAATTTCATCTACTACCAGTCAATTTCTACAAACGCCATTGTTGTTGTGAATGTCTGTTGCAGTATACCTAAGAGTTATCCCCCTGCTAATTGAATTAAACATTTTTGTGAATCGGATATATCGGACAAATAAAGGTGAATCGTTTAAACAAATATTTTCGCTTTCAGAACAAATACACTTGCTCTCTTATCTACACCTTTTTAATTAAAAATTAAATATATGTGTGTATACATGTATGTATGTATGTATGTATGTATGTATGTATGTATGTATGTATGTATGTAGGGTAAGTTGGGGGTAATTCTGGCCCCGGGGCATTTCTGGACCCAAAGGTATATTATTATAAAGGTATATAGTTCTGACCAGGCTTCTGGAACTTTGTTGATGTAAATACAGCCTTTCCTATCTCTCATTAGAACAAAGGATGTAGATCTCAGCCATTTGCACGTAGAGTTTAATGACAATGAAAGTGGTGAAAACAACAAAATTGTAAAAAAAAGTACATTTTGAGGTTTCAAAAGTGAGTGTTATTTTTTTAGTTCTATAGACATAAGGTTAGCGATAACTTTTAACAGGTAAACATAAAATATATTAATTAAGTTTCTTCAGCTGAACTTAATAATGGATTTTATGTTTACCTGGTAATAAGGCATGGAGTGTGTGTTTTATTTAACTCCATCACTTTTGGCAATTCTGCCCCCCCCCATGGATGGGGTAAATCTGGCCTCCATATGTGATGCTGAAATCAATAGTTTTGGCACTGATATAGTCCATTCTGTGTTTGATTTAAATTTTTTGTCTCAACTGAAAGTCCATGGTCTATCTGGTGGGGCACGTCGTCAAACTTCAAATAAAATCAAGAGGATGAGGTCTGCCGAGGCACTGACAGAAGAAGAAAGTATCAAGAGGTATGAAGAAGAGTTGGCAGAGAAAAAGAAGGAGGAGGAAGAAAGGGCAGAGACAGAGCAAAGGAGAGAAACGGGGGAACCCCCCCCAAAAACAGAAGAAGCTAACAAAGGAAAAACGGCAGCTCAATCTGAATGCTACAGCAGAACCAGTGGATGCAGTCAAAGAAAACGTTGGTGGTGACGAGCCTGAACTAGAAAACAGAGAAGTAGTAGATACACAAGAAAAATGTGAACTCTGTGGCAGAGTTGATGATGGAATGAATTCTGACGAGTTCATAGGATGTGATGGGTGCCCAAATTGGTATTGTCTTGATCCTTGCGCAAACCTCGAAATCCCAGCTGGTGCAGACTTAAAAGATATTGTATTCTTGTGTGATATTTGTCAAGGGAGTTTAGTTTATTGAAGTATTATGATAAGGAACAAATTATTATTAGTAGCAGACAATGATAGCATAGCAATAAACAGTACAACAAATTTGAAGACCAAAATACGTCATGAATGTGGGGGCCAGATTTACCCCAAATCGTTCAAAAGAATAAACACTACGCATATAGCGTTTGTGTATACTGAAGGAGAAATGCATATACTATACATTATTCACTACATATTGTTGTTTCCTTTTGTCTGTAAGACTGCAGGTGGGGTTGAATGGAAAAGGGGGCCAGAATTACCCCACCTTGTGTGTGTGTGTGTGTGTGTATTCTAAAACAACACACGTTATATATCACACATTAAAACAGACATCAATGGCCTTTTGCAGCATAAAAATGTCAGACCATATATTTCATTATTTCGTTGTATATGTATATGTGTATGTGTGTGTGTGTGTGTGTGTGTGTGTGTGTGTGTGTGTGTGTGTGTTATGTATCTTTGTGTCTGCCATATACAAATCTATCTGCCAATGTAAATACATACATATTTGTGTACGTTTATACACTGGGAATCTATCTACATACACTTATATTCACAACCCCCCCCACACCGAAACTAACATTCCTTGTTAAATGTCATAATTATTTTATGTGCGCTTGCCTGTATGTATAAAATGTTTGTACGTGTGAGTACATGCGTTTACGTGACTTTAAACCAGAATTCAAATTTACATCATTTTAATATCTGTTTTTCGCACCATATGGAAATAATTAAAACGGGATACAAAAATTAGAAAGAGGTGATACGGGCTTAAAAAAAAAAAAAGGAATGACAGAGAAAAGAACAAAAGATACACCTGCTTGTTGCATTGAATTAATTATCAACCGACATAAACAGTATGGAGTCTTTTTTTTTTTTTTTTTATTATTCCACTAAACCGCTCGAGAATATATTTAGAAGATAAAACGTTACCTCCTTTTCAGTGACGGCTCTTATTTCCGACAGATCAAAATTATCATCAGACATTGATTAGGGTTGGGGTGTTAACAATACTCCTCGATCGGTTTTTGATTATCTAAAGTGTTATTATTAATGTTTTTTTAAACACCAACACATTGATTACAACATATCCTCATTGTCAGTGTAAAAGGTAACAGCTTGTTCTAGCTATAATTCTGCCCCGATCGACCCAGTGTTTAACTGGTTCAGAAGAATATTAGAAACATTAATAACAGACCCGTTTTCGCATGTAGTGATAATACTGATGTTATCTGGGAAGATAACTCCATTTTCCGCACAACTGTATTTATTTAATTTTATTTAATTTAATTTAATTTTTTTTTTTTGAGAAAATGCTCGAAACTGAACCTAATTGAACCTGACCAACAATTCATTACCCAAACAAGTCAAGAAAAAAAAAATAATAATAATAATGATGATAATAATAATAATAATAATAATAATAATAATAATAATAAACAAACAAATAATAATAATAAACAAGATATAAATTATTGCTTACAACTGATATCTGACAACCCATCTGCATTGTTTATTTTTTATTTTTATTTTTTTCAATTATTATTATTTTTTTCTTCAGTTTTTGTTTCTTTTTGTTCTGTGCTGTTTTGTTTAGGTTCTTTCAGTGCTGTTATCGTTTTACATATTTATACAGTTTCTCGCAGAACACAACAGAGATGGACGAAATTACTACAGAATCTCTCACCTTATTCTTTTATTTACACTTTCATACATATTAACTGACATCTGTTCAAGCATTCCGTTGTTTGTGGTCGCTGACAGTAGTTTTATAGTGGGTCCCTAATCATATGGTGATACTAAGGTATATAATTAAAGGTCGCTGGAAAATATAAGAAAAGGCTATATAGTTATGTATTGTTTATTATTTACACCTTTAGCCCTAGGCTGTAATTAATAAACTATTTATTTATTTTTTGTTGCAAGCTGTGCATTTTGCGATCAGATCTTAGAAATATTTTTTAGGTCAGGGTAATTAATAAACAGCAAGAACAACAAAACAACTACAACCATTTCGACAACAACCACAATAGAAACAGCTACTACCACCACAACAATAATGATGATGATGACGATACTGATGCTGACGTAGATGACGTGTTTCGTCGGACCGTCTTGTACAATATTATGAAATTTAAACATAAGGAATATAAAATAGTTATTATATTGAATGTAAGGAATAATAAAAAAGGACATTATTTATACAAAAGTTATGAGGATTTAAAAAAAAATAGTTATGATATTTAACGTAAAGAATAAAAAAAAGTTATGACATGTCCAAAAACAACCAATCTCCCCAACCCCCCCCAAAAAAATAACAAACAAACAACAAAAACAACAACCAACAACAAAAACAACAACAACAACAAAAAAAAAAACCCCACACAAATAAACTTTTGAAACAGTTAACATAATCACACAAAATATTTTTGATCGCATACTAAATTAACTTAAGATCATTTAAGACATTTAACAAACATTTTGACATAAAAATTAATATATATATATATTTATTTTCTTCTTATTCAAGACATTTAAGAGATTAAATACGAAACTAACCTCCCATTCGTATTTCTCCTCCTCCGTTCTCTCTTTCCTACTTAAAATGGATCCCATGAATTTTAAAAACAATTAGACAAACAAAATGAAGTTTCAAGTAGCTGTTAATAGCAAAATAGTAATAAGGAAACACAAGAAAAAAAAAATATCAGCTCGGGAGTAGTCTAAAATGCGGAAGAAAGATAAACAATTTTGAAGCCCGCTGCGTTTTAAAACATTAAATTCTGAAAGCACACTGATATCAGTGATTATTATAATTTTTTTTTAAAATTTACATATATAACACAGATTAACCTATAATTATTATATAAATAAGAGCAGATAAGTTTTATACCACTGGCTGTGACAGGTCAAACCTTTCTTTTTGACTGTTTTATTAATGTTAGATACTATTTATTAACACCCGATGTATTAGAATGTATAATGTACGTTTTACACTTAGCAAAATATGTTTTTTAATGTGGACCTTTCCATAAACATGAAAACAGTTTATTAATAATTGGTTTGAGTCGAAACAAGAAACAGTTCATTTAATGAACTGAAGAATTTTAATTTTTATCCTGTCGCATCTTAAACACACAGAGAAACAAAGGAACGCGCACATACTCACGCACACATACACGCACATATAATATGTAATACATACATACATGTATACACGTACACATACAAACGTATCTGCATATATGCACTCACATCGACAGGTATTCTTTTACATACTCACACACAAAAACAGACACATACATACAAACTTACAGACATACATAGATATGTACACATACACAAACATACACACAAACAAACATACATACAAACATACATAGATACATACATACATACATACATACATATATATATATATATATATATATATATATATATGTATGTATGTATATATATATATATATATATATATATATATATATATATATATATATTCACATACACAACACACGCACACACACACGCACATCTACTCAAACACAAACATTAATTTACGTGCAGAAATCAAACTTCAGTGTTTCTTCGTTTCGCACACCAAAGTCTTCACACGCTGAGTTGAACTGTTTCGCAGCTCTGCGCCAGGTTTTTTTTAATATTTCGTCGTAATCTGTTAATCAGCTGCATTAACAGCTGTCACATCCCTCGATCATTAACAGCTAGTTCTCCAGGCTCACAGTTCGCGGTGTGCACAGTCACTCGATTCACGTTACAGTCTTCTGTTCAATCGTTTAATCACCACAGTGTAAGTTGTTGAACGAATTAAAAAACTTTGCTTGGTGTTTCAGTCGTCGTTTTTGTTATGATGGCGATGATGCTGTAGTAAGTTCCACTATAATTACTGCCAACTCTGTAACAATACCATCTACTATCACTGCTGCTACTACCACCTACATCGCCTCTGTCTCAACAACAACAACAACAACAACAACCGTTATCACCACTACAACAACTACTACTACTCTGACTATTCCTATTATTCTTACTCCTACACCTACTACTACTACTACTATTACTAGTATTACCACTACTACTACAACAACAACAACAACAACCACTGCTACTATTACTTCTCCTATTATTATTACAACATCAAATACATCCGCTGTTCTTACCATGCCTCTCCCCCTCCTCTTCTTCTTCATCCTCCCCCCTGCTCCTTCTATTACTGCTGCTGCTGCTGCTACTACTACTACTACATCAGTGACACCGTAAACACAACTGTCGCCTCTATCAATACCGCGTGGACACAGAGTGGAGTCTGTATACAGCGGAAGCTGAGTAAATGAAACAAATTAAAGATAACACAGTCATTGATTATTTTAACTTCGTTCGGAAACAGGTTGCACATTTTAATCACCAAATTATTGCGGAATATACCGTATGTATCAAAATCGATTTTTGTTTTTAAATTTACAGCGCCTATTTTTACAGTGTACGTAGGTATGTAGATCGAATAAGGCATTATCAAAATCGATATATTTTTTTTTTTCACCGTTTTTTTTTTTTTTTTTTTTTTTTAAATTTACAGCGCATATATTATTTATGTATGTATCCGGTATCGGTTTTGTTTATTTAGAGATAATTTTAATGAATTTTTTAAAATTTATTTATCTTTCATCATCATCATCATCATCATCATCAATGTCTTCATCAGTATTCTTACAAACATTATTGTAATGATGATGATCATCATTATTATTTATTACTTTTATCATCATAATAATTTATTGTTATCTTCTTTATTACCATGAATACATACAGTTATACATATAAACAAAACAGCAAAGTGTAAGTTACACATCAAAGATAAATATTTAAAATCTCATTCCGAAAATTGCTTAACGAATGAATAGGACATCATGCACGCGCGCTCTCATACACACGCACACGCACCAACACACACACAAAGACAAACAGACATGCACGCACACATACACAAGTATACATACACACAAACTATCCATATACATACATACATGCACTCACACATACACAAGTATACATACACACAAACTACACATATACATACATACATGCACGCACACATAGATACACACACACACACACACACACACACACACAAACATAACACACCCTAATTAAAAAAAGAACGTAAGCACGATGCAAAGTATTCAGTTTAAAAGTGTTCGGCAATATTCGGATAACTGCGACAAAGTTCGCCATGGAAACTGTTACTTAAAATAATCTACCCAGTCACGAGATACGATAATCTAATACTACCCCCCCCTCCCCAGACTACACAGATTTTTTTTTTTTCAATGTCTTGTCTGTCAATAGATTTATTCGTGACAGTAATATGATATTGATAGTGTCAGAAAACTAGTAAAAAAAAAAATATTAAAAAAAACAACAACAAAAAAAACCACGAACGAAAAACTACAAACACTAAACAATGGACGACAACAACAATTAAACAACAAAGGCTCTTTATTCTTATCAATTATCCATTACTTTTCTGCAAAAAACTGAAACAACAAAACAAACATTAGAAATTGAAACGAAACAAAAGAAACCAAATATGCAGTTTTGTAATATAATGTGTGTGCATCTGTTAGTCTGTCCGTTTGTGTCCGTACCTGAATGTATTCATTATTAATTACACGTGTGAATGTACGTGTGATTGATTACACACATGTATTTTATGCAGTCATATGTGTATACATTATCTACGCAGACACACACAAACACACGCACACATACAAAATGTTTTTATCCAATATGTTTATATCCCCTACAATATATATATATATATATATATATATATATATATGATATAAACGCATCTATTATTATATTAAAATTAACTATTACAAAAATCGCTCTCGTGGCAAATATGTTTTGTTACTTCAATACACTCATTCATTTGTTCGAGGGCGTTACTCATCTGATTCAACCAAACATCGGCGAAGCGCGCAATTCCCAATATGCACTAGCTGGGAGCAGACGAAACTGCCTTCGTTTTTGTGTACCTTTCATTCAGACTTCCTTTCAAAACTTGATACTTGTAACGCCAAACGCGACGAAGTTGTGAGAGAGAGAAAAAAAACACATCGTAAGGTAAGACGATAATGTTGACCTTTTTGTTTTTGTTACTTTTACTACGATTATAGATTATGCTGAATTTAAATCTTCTCTTTTTGGCTGTGACTGTATATGACATTATCTTGGATCTAAGGAAGTAGCCAAGGTTAGTAATGAAATGTCATCAAGTTATTTTCTATATTTAGCAATGTGGATTAAACAGGTACAACGAAACCGGTTAAATACAGTTCTTACTCAGCGTATAATTTAAGTATATATATATATATATATATATATATATATATATATATATAACTATGCTACTGCTATTACTACTACTGCTGTTACTATTATTATACTATTATACGTTTTTTACTATAACTACTACAACTGCTATTTTTACTAGTATTACTACTACTGCTATTACTACTACAGCTATTACTATTATTACTGTTACGTTTTTTACTACTAACTACAACTGCTATTTTTACTAGTATTACTACTATTACTATTACTACTACTACTAATACTATGATTACTATTACGTCTGTCTGTATATGTATGTATGTATGTATGTATGTATGTATGTATGTATGTATGTATATATGTAAGTGTCAAACTCTCTGTCCCTATGCCATTCTATCATTATCTTCGTATGTATGTATGTACGCATAGATGGATGGATGGACCGTAACATATGTTTGAAATTGTACCAAAACTTTCTACAGACTTCATTTAGATACCGTTTTGTTTCTCTGACTGTTCGTTGTATTTTCCTTCCTGTTTACACGAGGACCCACGCGTCTGAATAGACGTATTTTTGTAAAACAAGTATTTAAAATGAGAGCGTGTTTAAATAATTCTGCACAGATACGGTACTGTTGCATCTATCGTCTCTGTTTGCTTTTTCGACTTGAGTTTTACAAAGAAAAGCACAAACATAACGTTTGTAAATTTTCGCGGAAAAGATAAATAGAAGCCAGAGAGTTTGTGTTTTTATTTTTTATTTTTTATTTTTTTTATGTGCTATTTTCTGTTTGTTTGTATGTCTGTTTGTCGGTCTATCTATCTGTCTGTTCTGTTACGGTTACTATTGTTATTACATGCACTGCTACAAAAACTACCTGTTAACCAACTCCAACTACTTCAAAAACAACCACTAATACAACATCAAGTACTACTATTACTACTACTACTACTACAAAAACGACGACTACTACCACTACTTGAGCTACCATTGTTACTATTAGTACTATTATTACTACAGTTAAATAATAATAATAATAATAATAATAATAAAAATATTAATAATAATAATAAAAATAATAATAATAATAATAAAAATAATACTAATACTACTACTAATAATAATATTAAATCAACAACAATAATAAATACCAATACTATTACTAATAATAATATTAAATCAAATAATAATAATAGTAAATCAATAATAATAATAATAATAATAATAATAATAATAATAATAATAAAAAAAGATAAAACAAATAAACTGTGTAAAAATAATACAATTAAAACAACGCGTGAAAAATCGAAATAGCGTCGTAACACCAAATTTACTGGCCACAAGCCAATAAACTGACGTAGTTTTGCCGCTCGCAGCGGTATACAGGATAACCTCATAATTATAGCAACATGCGGCGTCACGTGGCGAACCGTCAAGTACCGCTAACAACCGTTCGCTCCAACGTCGCTCTGTTTTTAATTCTCTCTCACGCAGGTAGAGAGAGCGCTGAGTGATTTTGATGTGGATATTTTATCAATAAGGAATTAAAAATCTTTCATAAACTGCTAACAAGATGTGTGGACTGACGTTTCACTTCTGATAACTTAACAGGTAGGATTTTGTCTGTAGTTTACTTGATTGAATGTTTATGTTACAGATAGATGATACCTGTACACATTTACAAAGAGATAGAAGAAAAAATAATATGCATATTTACAAATATACATATACATACAGACATACATAAGTACACACATAAATACATACATTCAAACGTACACAAAAAAATACATTCGTACGTACGTACATAATACATACATATATACATACATACGTACATAATACATACATATATACATAATAATATACAAATACATACATACATACATACATACATACAAACATACATACATACAACATACATACAACATACATACATACATACATACATACGTTCGTACATACTTATATACGCAGAAAGACGTCCACTAGTTAATACATACAAAATACATACATGCGTACAGACATACAAACACATGATATATACGTACGTTCGGTGTCTGACGGAGTTTATGAGGTCGTAATTAGACTGTGTCCTCCTGCGACACTGCGTTCCCGAATACTGTGTACGTGCACGTATTAATCAGACGAACGTAAGACAGCCAGAAACTATTCAGTTCTGAATACGTGTTTGCATTTGTCTTATTGTGGACGGATCCCGTGTATCGAACCCACGACTGTCTCGGTGCAAACTGATTGATCATTGAACCTAAACTAGTAATGCTGTCTGCGGTCATGTTTATCGACGTTTTATTAGGAGCCGACTTAATGAATTTTCTCTAAACAAGAAAAGTCTAACAAATGTGTAAGACCCAAACAGTTGGAGTGATGAATAGCGCCATCTGGCGGTTGTGAAACAGCTGTTAAAACAAACTGCTGAATTAGCTGTCCTGTTATAAATATGTGTTGTTTGTACACATACGTATGATTCGTGGCGTTAAAAGATATATTAGTAATTTATATGTTTTCTTTATGATATTCAATCTCTCTGATTACTCTGTATGTATATATGTATGTATGTATATCCGTGTGTGTGTGTGTGTTTGTGTATGTCTGTTCGTTGTGTTTGGGTGTGTGCATGTATAGATGTATTTTTAAAAAAAAAATTCCGCTGAATACATGGCACGTTTTACAAATATTGTAAAATAAAAATTAAATAATATTTAACAATAACTATTTAGTAATATATTGTGAAAAAAATAATGATTGAAAGTCACAGACACCTTGCAAAGTATTACTCATTGAAAGTAACCTTAATTTTGTTCTGGTTTGATAAATACTGAATGTTACTTTCAGTCTTCAAGAGGATATTTAAATATTATTTTCTAGATATTTGCTATATTTATTTATTTATTTATTTATTTATTTATTTATTTATTTATTTATTATTATTCTTTAATTGTTTTGTAATTTTTTTTTTTTTTTTTAAATATTATAATTACAGTTTTTTTTTTCTTTCTTTCTCTCTTTTTTTCTGAAGATATTTATACGCGGTTTCTTAAAACTCTTCAGGCAAACAATATTTTTAATAAAACTGTTTTTTTTTGTTTTTTTTTTTAATTAAAAAATACAGTGAAACCGCAAATTAATAGTTTATCTACTGAAGTTAAACTGTTGCGCCCGACAGCCATTGCTGAGCTGGTATTTAATGTCTACAAAAATATTCACACACTGCTAACTAACAGCGAATATCTCTACAACGATTCAGTCTCGCGCTCCACTGAGCATCTAAAGCCTATAGCAAAATTCCATGCCAGACTGAGTCACGTTACAAAGCAATATCGATTAACGCTACTGCCACATCGATTTGGTAACGAAGCCAAACCCGCCTCCGAAACAACCCGACTACTGACGGAAACCACGACTACGACATGCCATCAGGCAGCGACGTTCCTACCTGTAGCTACGTCAACAACGTGGATGGATGCGCTGGGTAGGTATCTCACTTTTGAACGGAAATGGTTTTAAATATTCACGCATCGGACGCATGTTCGAGTTTTTTTTTTTTTTTTTTTTTTTTTTTTCTTTTTTCGAGAAATTTCTTGTTTTGCCGTAGGTCGAAAGTACAGCAAATGTCGGGGCGACACGACGGAATAGAAACTTCGCTGGCATTGATTGTACGGGCCAGGTATAAAGCGTTTTATTTGTAATCCAGTAACATATATTTGATAATAATAATAATAATAAAAAAACAACAACTTTTGTATAGGTAAACTTGATACCGACCACTGTCTGAATGTGATATAGTTTCTAATGTTACTTTTTCAACATCTGTTATTAGTGTTAGACACACACACACACACACACACACAAAACACACACACGCATACACGCACACACACAACTATTAGTACAGCTGCTGCTGCTGCTGTTACCACAATACGACTGCGACAGCAGTGACGTCTACCACTGCGTTTCCTAATGCTGCTACTGTTGAACTGTTACAACAGTATTAAATTATTTTACTACCATACCAAGTCACTGTTACCGCGACTGTAATTACCACAACTACCACTTCATTACTACTTTCATTTCTGTCGCTGCTTTTCTGTCTACTACTGTACAAACTACAACTACTACAAACTGTTCCTACAACGATTACAACTGTTCCTTTTATACTACTAATAATAACCCTACTATTATCTAAGGCAAATTACACTACTATTACTACCATTATTACTACTACTATTACCACTACTACTGACATCTATTACTATTACTTTTAGTATACTATTACTATTAGTATGAATATTACAATGCTTTAACACTAGCCATTGTTATCTAATTAACTGTGCTATCTCTGTAAATGTGTTTCTCGCTTTCCCTTTCAAATATGTATCTTACAATAAAACAAGCAAACAACACAAAAAGCATTAATTTCCATACAACATATACGCACGCGCGCACACAAACACATTCATCACATATTCACACACAAACAGTAATTAACAAACAAAAATTGAAAACCAACAACACATGTATATTCTATGCTGGCAATCGCAACAATAAAATGATAGTAAACAAGAACAATAAAATAATAATAATAATAACAAAAAAAACAAAAAAAACGAACAAAAAGCAAACGAAAAAGAAAACGCAAAAAGCATTAATGTCCACGTTACATGTACAGACACAGACACACACAGACATTCATCATATTCACATACGCAAAAAATATAAACAAACAAACAAACAAAAATCCCTTGTCATTTAAAACCAACAACATGTGATTATTCTATGCGGTATACATACGCACCATTAGTAAAATACTGATATGTAATCTAACAGTTAATGTGGCATAAAGTACACAATAGAAATAACTGTATCACTACGTGTCGAAGAAATTAAATAAATCTTTGTCCGTTCTATGGCGCCGGCTTTGACCTGTGGTTTAACGTAACCTTGGCTACCACCCTGCAACATTCTTAACATGTTTTTAGCGGAATTGATAACGTCACGTGATTATGGGTCACGCAAATCGGAAAAACCCGAGACGTTCTTGAAACGAGAAGCAGACGATTAGAATACGGCGGGAATTTTACTAAAGATGAAATAAATATTAAAGTATATACATTTAAATTTTAAATAAATATTTCTATGAGATAAGATTAATAAAATAAACTGTTAGTTACATTATTTTCTGTTATTCCTAAATATCAACCGGAAGATTTAATTATTGTTTCTTTTCTGAAGCGGTTAAATCGATAATTATTACATGCAACAGATGCGCAAAATCCAGCAATAATATTTCAAATAAACACTAGTATAACACAACAGTAGAAAATGACAATAAAATAAATTTTAGATAAATAAAAATAATTTTGTCGAAAACATTTTCCTCTTCTATAATTTGACAGTAATTTGTATAATTTGTTTTTATTATTAACAGCAACAACAGACGACACAAATTGATTATAATCGATTTAAACCAAACTAATTAAAGATAAGCTCACATAACTGACAACAGTGTCAAAATTGAATTTAATAAAACTGAATTCAGTTAAATTTAGCACAAACTAAACCAGTGAAAGAAAAAACACGTAATAACGAGTTTATATAAAAACGGGAATGTAAAAATATGTTTCAACGTGAATAGCAATGTCTGTGTGTTCGATCTACTGATCATAATATTTTTTTGCATTCTTTATTTTTTCTTCTTCTTCTTCTTCTTCTTCTTATCACCACCACCATCATCATCCTCATCATCATCATCTTGTTCTTATTTTATTATTATTATTTTTATATATATATTTCTTTCGCTTTTCCAGGGTACTAAACACAAACTGACATGGATTACCGGAAATGAGGTCGACCGTTTTACGGCTGCTGAGCCGAATATCACGCCGCAGACATTTGGAGACCTCAGTACCAGAAGGCGATGAGCGGGACTTCAAAAAGTGCCTGTCGACCTTTGACCTCGTTGCCCTCGGGGTGGGGAGTTGCTGCGGGACGGGCATGTACCTGACGGTGGGGCTGGTGGCAAAAGAAGTGGCGGGTCCCGGTGCCGTGTTTGCGTTCATCGTGGCAGGGATCGGGTCATTGTTGTCAGGTGTGTACGTCGTGTGTGTGTGTATGCGTGTGTGTCCGACATGCATGTTTTGCACATTTATATTGATATACTGTCACGCGCGCGCGCGAACTCAAACACACGCACGCACGGTTTCACTTTTCAAGTTTATAGAATTTTAAACTATCAGATGAACTAATTTTTATTATTTATTTATTTATTTATTTATTTATTTTATTATTATTATTATTATTATTATTATTATTATTATTATTATTATTATTATTTTATTTATTATTATTATTATTTATTATTATTATTATTATTTATTATTAATATTATTATTAATTATTATTATTATTATTATTATTATTATTATTATGTTTATTATGTTTATTTATTTATTTATTTATTTATTTATTTATTTATTTATTGATTCTTAGGGATATGCTATGCAGAGCTGGCTTCGTCTTGTCCAAGGACCTCGGGCTCTGCGTACACGTACAGTTACGTCACAGTCGGAGAACTGGTTGCTTACGTCATTGGGTGGGGACTGATTGTTGAATACGTCATAGGAACAGCGGCAGGGGCCGTCGCATTGAGCGCCACACTCGACTCCATTTGTAACTTTGCTTTCAGTAAATTTCCAGAGCTTCATTTTACTGTAGGAGGTATGTGTGGGTTTTTTTCTTCTCCATTTTTATTATAAATATTGATTTTCTTCTTATTATTAGGTTTAGTGTTGTTGTTGTTGTATTTTTATGTTTTTGTTATTATTACTGACGTAGTTATCATGTTGTTGTTGCCGTTATTATCGTTATTCTCTTTGTCGTTATTGTTTTATTATGTAATTAGTAATTCGTGGTAACGCTACTTGCATTTAATGAATTTTATTTATTTATTTATTTATTTATTTTTACTTTTAATATATGTGAATATTACGTATTAACTAGTGGACGTTTTTCTGCGTATGTATGTATGTATGTTTGAGAGAGAGAGAGGGAAAAACGAAAGAGAGAGTTAATTGTGTGAAAGAAGGAAAGATGAACAGACACGTGCAGAGTTGAGGAAACAGTTACAACCACATAACAACAGCAGCAATAGCAACATCAACAACAATGAAATAATTTAAAATAAAAACTAAAATGTAAAACTTTAGGGCGACCATATTTTGACATCGTATCCATCGTCGTCTGTCTGACCTTGACCTTTGTCCTGGCCTACGGCGTGGAGCTGTCGACCACCATGAACAACGTTCTCACCGTCATCAACGCTGTCGTCTGGATTTTCTTCATCGGTGCGAGTGCGTCCTTCGCGCAGACTTCAAACTGGACCAAGCACGGGTTTCTTCCGTTTGGATTCAAAGGGGTAGGTCTTGTTATTAACAACTGGTTTGTAAAGATAATGATAACGAGGATGACGACGATGATGATAATAATGATGATAAGATGATGAAATGATGATGATAAATGTTCATAATAGTTTTGGTAATAATAATGGCTAACAAGAATAACTACAATTATTATTACACGAGCATTAATATAATAATTAATAATAATGTAAAAAATAAAAATAAAATACAAAATATATATAAACAAATATATACAAGCAAAGCAAACGCACCAATACACAAAAACAAACACAAAGTAAAACATAAAATAAACAAAAAATATGATAAACATTCTGGCAAAACAAAACAAAAAATATAAAAAAAAAAAAAAAAAAAAAAAAATCAACGAAAACAAAAACATCGTAATACATTTTGATCTATATTTTTATTTAAAAATCGTCTCTTTTCGGCTCTTGCAGGTAATTCAAGCACTGCCGATCTGTTACTTTGCTTTCATTGGTTTCGACACGGTGGCGTCCTCGGGTCAAGAAGCCAGGGACCCGCAGAAGTCGATTCCTCGATCCATTCTGCTTTCAGTCGCCATCAACACGCTTGCCTTCTGCTCCGTGACCCTCTGCCTCACTCTGGCTCTGCCCTACTTCTCTCTACACAGCAGCACCGCAATGGTCGACGTCTTCGGCCAGCGACAGGCGCCGTTGGCGAAGTACGTCGTGTCCGTTGGCGCCGTGTGCGCTTTGTTCGCAGCGACGTTTGGTTCTTTCTTTCCACTGCCGCGAGTCCTGTTTGCCATGGCTGATGATGGCTTGATTTTTAAGTATGTGACATAGTAATCATTTCTTTAATTCTGTTATCTTTCTGTCTGTCATTCTTTGATATTTAAGTATGTGAAGTAGTAATCATTTCTTTAATTCTGTTATCTTTCTGTCTGTCATTCTTTGATATTTAAGTATGTGAAGTAGTAATCATTTCTTTAATTCTGTTATCTTTCTTTGATTTTTAAGTATGTGACATAGTAATCATTTCTTTAATTCTGTTATCTTTCTTTGATTTTTAAGTATGTGAAATAGTAATCATTTCTTTAATTCTGTCATCTTTCTGTCTGTCATTCTTTGATATTTAAGTATGTGAAGTAGTAATCATTTCTTTAATTCTGTTATCTTTCTTTGATTTTTAAGTATGTGACATAGTAATCATTTCTTTAATTCTGTTATCTTTGATTTTTAAGTATGTGAAGTAGTAATCATTTCTTTAATTCTGTTATCTTTCTGTCTGTCATTCTTTGATATTTAAGTATGTGAAGTAGTAATCATTTCTTTAATTCTGTTATCTTTCCGTCTGTCTTTCTTTGATATTTAAGTATGTGAAGTAGTAATCATTTCTTTAATTCTGTTTCTCTTTGATTTTTAAGTATGTGAAATAGTAATCATTTCTTTAATTCTGTCATCTTTCTGTCTGTCATTCTTTGATATTTAAGTATGTACAATAGAATCATTTCTTTAATTCTGTTATCTTTCTTTGATTTTTAAGTAATGTGAAGTAGTAATCATTTCTCTAATTCTGTTATCTTTCTGTCTGTCATTCTTTGATTTTTAAGTAATGTGAAGTAGTAATCATTTCTTTAATTCTGTTATCTTTCTTTCTTTGATGTTAATGTCTGAAATAGTAATCATTTCTTTAATTCTGTTTCTCTTTGATTTTTAAGTATGTGAAATAGGAATCTTTTCTTTAATTCTGTTTCTCTTTGATTTTTAAGTATGTGAAATAGGAATCTTTTCTTTAATTCTGTTTCTCTTTGATATTTAAGTATGTGACGTAGTAATCATTTCTTTAATTGTTTCTCTTTGATGTTTAAGTATGTGAAATAGTAATCATTTCTTTAATTGTTTCTCTTTGATGTTTAAGTATGTGAAATACTAATCATTTCTTTAATTCTGTTTCTCTTTGATTTTTAAGTATGTGAAGTAGTAATCATTTCTTTAATTCTGTTATCTTTGATTTTTAAGTATGTGAAGTAGTAATCATTTCTGTAATTCTGTTATCTTTGATTTTTAAGTATGTGAAGTAGTAATCATTTCTTTAATTCTGTTATCTTTCTTTCTTTGATGTTAATGTCTGAAATAGTAATCATTTCTTTAATTCTGTTTCTCTTTGATGTTTAAGTATGTGAAATACTAATCATTTCTTTAATTCTGTTATCTTTCTGTCTGTCTTTCTTTGATGTTAATGTCTGAATAGTAATCATTTCTTTAATTCTGTTTCTCTTTGATATTTAAGTATGTGACATAGTAATCATTTCTTTAATTCTGTTTCTCTTTGATATTTAAGTATGTGAAATAGTAATCATTTCTTTAATTCTGTTTCTCTTTGATATTTAAGTATGTGACATAGTAATCATTTCTTTAATTCTGTTTCTCTTTGATATTTAAGTATGTGACATAGTAATCATTTCTTTAATTCTGTTTCTCTTTGATATTTAAGTATGTGAAATAGTAATCATTTCTTTAATTCTGTTTCTCTTTGATATTTAAGTATGTGACATAGTAATCATTTCTTTAATTCTGTTTCTCTTTGATATTTAAGTATGTGACATAGTAATCATTTTTTTTAATTCTGTTATCTTTCTTTGATGTTAATGTGTGAAATAGTAATCATTTCTTTAATTCTGTTTCTCTTTGATATTTAAGTATGTGAAATAGTAATCATTTCTTTAATTCTGTTTCTCTTTGATATTTAAGTATGTGAAATAGTAATCATTTCTTTAATTCTGTTTCTCTTTGATATTAATGTCTGTGAAATAGTAATCATTTCTTTAATTCTGTAATCTTTCTTTGATGTTAATGTCTGAAATAGTAATCATTTCTTTAATTCTGTTTCTCTTTGATATTTAAGTATGTGAAATAGTAATCATTTCTTAAATTCTGTTATCTTTCTTTCTTTGATGTTAATGTGTGAAATGGTACTTATTTCTTTAATTTTGTTATCTTTCTTTGATGTTAATGTCTGAAATAGTAATCATTTCTTTAATTCTGTTTCTCTTTGTCTTTCTTTCTTTGATGTTAATGTCTGAAATAGTAATCATTTCTTTAATTCTGTTTCTCTTTGTCTTTCTTTCTTTGATGTTAATGTCTGAAATAGTAATCATTTCTTTTATTCTGTCATTCTTTGATGTTAATGTCAGAAATATTAATTATTTCTTTTTGTTATCTTTCTTTGACGTTAATGTGTGAAATAGTATTCCTTTCTTTAATTTTGTTATCTTTCTGTCTGTCTCTTTGATACTAATGTCTGAAATAGTCTTTAATTTTGTTATCTTTCTTTGATGTTATTGTGTGAAATAGTATTTAATTCTATTATCTTTCTGTCATGTTAATATGTAAAATATCATTTATTTCTTTAATTCTGTTATTATTTCTGCATGTCTTTATTTCAATGATGTTAACATTTATTTATCAATAACTGTTTACTATTCATTTTTCTCTTTAACACTGTAATCCTATTTTACATTTATTTGTTTACAAATATTAACGTTTCTTAAAATTATTTTATTTCATTAAAACTGATATTAAAAATGAAAGAATATTTGCTATGAAAGATTAATATATTTAATAGAATGTGTGTATGTGAGAGAGAGAGAGAGAGAGAGAGAGAGAGAGAGAGAGAGAGAGAGAGAGAGAGAGAGAGAGAGAGAGAGAGAGAGAAGAAACGAGGTCGAAATAGAAATATGCCAGAATAAAAAACGAACGTATGACAATCTGTTTTATTATTGTTGTTGATTTTTAAGGCAGTTTGCTAGTCTCTGTCCGACACGAAAAACTCCGAAGGTGGCCACAATAGTAGGAGGTGTGGTAGCGACCACCCTCGCGGTGACAACCAACCTGAATATGTTAATAGAACTTGTTCTTATAGGTAAGAATAAATGTGTCATGCTTTAATATACTAGCATTTGTGAGAGCTCTGCCGTTTCGGCTTTATTCAGTTCATATTGTTCAGTTTTTCATCTTTCTCTGCTTTTTATTATTATTATTATTATTGTTAGTTATTATTATTATTACTGTTGATGTTGTTATTATTATTATTATTATTGCTGTTACTGTAGATGTTAGTATTATTGCTATTGGTAGTGTTGTTGTTATTATTATTGTTCGTATTATTTTCCTTGTTAATGATATTATTTTATTTTAATGTTTTCTTTAATATTATTTGTATCATTACAACTACAATTTACTTCCTTTACTACCTCTACAACGTCTCTACATATGCTATACAACAACTGATATTATTATCATTATTACAGTTATTATTATCATCATCCTTCTTGTTATTGTTATTTCTAGGTACTCTAATGGCCTATGTTCTAGTTGCTGTTTGTGTTCTTTTACTAAGATATTCCAAAATAACCCGCTCCAGCTCTTCAGAAAGCCTGTGCGCAGAACCGGAACTGGAAGAGGTAACTGACAACGTACGAGCTGAAGATGGCGTCGGAGAAGCTTGCGATGGACTAAACAAAAATATTCCTTCCTGGATGACGGATGGCCCGTCTCCGACTATGAAAACTCCGTTGCTTTCCGATTCCGCGGACAGTGTTTTGAAAATGGATGTTGCTAGGTTACGGTGCTATAAGATGCTCGACCATTTCAGAGACACCCGAATTCTGCTGTTCACGTTGTTGTTGTGTGAGGCAGTGATCAGTGTCGTTTTGGCTAAATTCTTCAACGAGTTGGTCGCCGACGTTGCTGTTGCTGTGTTCACCGCAGTTGTATCCGTTTTATTTATTATCTGTTTTTGTTTGCTGCTGCACACTACACAGACAGGGTGAGTCTTTATTTTATGGGCATCAGCGTTGTCAACATCGTCATCATCATTAAACTGATCATTATAATCACCATCTTTGTCAAAATCATGGTAATCCTTATCAGCAGTGTCCCATTATTTCAATATCACTATCATGATCATCATGGATATCGTAATTCGTCCTATCATATATCAAAATAACACAGAACCTGCTCAAAGATAATAAAAAAATTTAAATAGTGCAAAATAAGACAGATTCAGGGTCACAGCCAACATAGTTTCTACATGAGAGAGAAAGGAACTATCATTTTAATCACCAGCTTGTTCTTATTTCAGGTTAACAAACAGTCTGAAAATAATAATAAAATAAAGAATCAGGGTTGTGGCTATTGTATTTTCCAGGGTGGGGTGGGGGTGGAGATTCAGTTGAACTATCATTTTGTCATGTATGTAATATATTTACTTATTTATTTTTTTGTTCAGAGCAATCACATCGTTTAGATCGCCATTTGTTCCAGTCCTGCCTGTAGGAGTAACGTTTTTTAATATTTATTTAATGGCGTGCCTCAGTGTCGCCACCTGGTGTGCGTTTGCAGGATGGATGACAGTGGGTAAGATCAGATATTTGCAAAGACAAAAATAACTAATAACATAATAATAATAATAATAAAAGAAGCCTTTATTAGTGACAACAATGTCAACAATGACAACAACAAAAATAAGAAAAAATACAAAACAAAAAACAATAAATTTCTTTTTTTTAAATGTAGTAAAAAAGTATATAAAAACCCACAAAAAATAAAAATTTAGAAGCATGAAAACACCATAAAAAGACTTACAACAAAAAAAAAAACAAAAACACAAATAACAACACCAACATTAAAAACAAACTAACAAACAAAAGCCTCCACTTGTAACACAATAATGAAAATAATCAAGCAAATATTTATATTTTTGGCTTTTCCATCTTACCATTATTATAACACATGTATAAAAATATAAGAATGAATTTTTAAAAGCACAAAACCCCATAAAAAGACCAACAACAACCAAAAAATCCAGAAAATTAAAAATGTTAAATGAAAAAAAAAAAAACAACAACAACAACAACAACAACAACAACAACAACATCAACAACAACAAAGAAGCAAAAGCCCCTACTTATAATAATAAAATAATAAAAACAATCAAGCAAATAAAAATATCTTTGGTTTCTTCCTCTTCTCATTATCATCATCATCATTATTATTATTATTATTATTATTATAGGATTTCTTCTCTATTTCTGTCATGGAATTAAACGGAGTAAGCTGGAAGCAAAAAAACCAGAAGCAGAAATCTTGGGTCCAGGAACTTGAAACATATCACTGCATGAACAGGGAATAACTTATACATGGAGAAACACATACACAGGGATTGTTAAATAAAAATGGTCTTCCACTTAATTCTGCTTGTTATCACCTTCATCTAGTGTGTGTGTGTGTGTGTGTGTGTGTGTGTGTGTGTGTGTGTGTGTGTTGTGTGATGCACATAATGTCTGTCTGTCTGTATATGTGTATGTATGTATTTCAGGATTTGGATATTCCCTGTCTTGTGTATGTCAGATTAAACTCTGCAATATTTGGGAATGCACCAGCACAGGAGGACAAAGTCCAATCACAACCTCACAAACCCCACCAGATGCCAATGAGAAGACTCAAATGTACACCAAAGGCTGACAGCCTTACCACTGAAACCCTACAGTAATAACAACAACAACAACAGCAGCAGCAGCAGCAACAGCAACAACAACAACAACAACAACCACCACCACCACCACCACCACCACCACCACCACCACAACAAGTCCAGGAGATGTGCAGATAATAGTAAATATTGTATCTCTTTGACAAACTATAAAATAGAGTTGTCATCCTTTGCTTTCTTGTTAACAATTCTGAGACAGAAATGCTACACACACAGACATTACCAGAACAGACATGTGGACAAGATTTGGCTGCACATTGCTTTTTGTATCACTATCCTTGTCACTGTCACTTGTACAGTTCTCAGTATCTGGAAATAAATAAATAAATAAATAAATAAGGAAATGAATGAATGAATAAAAGAATGAATAATGAACAAACATCATTAAAAGGAAAAAATATTAATAAATAAACACAAAATAACTGAGATAAGTAAATGGATAATACAGGATAAATAAATAAATGAATAAATGAATGAACAAATGAATGAACAAATGAACAAATAAAAAAATATATATAAAAAAAATAATTATAGTATATTGAATATATTGATCGTTTGTTTTATGAATTAAAGTTTAAAAATATTTATATTTTAATGTTTTTATAATATATATGTTCACCATATACACACACACATATAAAGTAACACATTAACAAACTTACTCCTATATAGATTCCAGAGTAATCCTCTTTGTCTTCGTTCACATAAATAAATGAATGAATGAATAAATGAATGAACAAATGATCAAACAAACAAATAAAAATATATAAAAAATAATTGTTATTGAATATATGATGTTTGTTTCTTGAATTAAAGTTTAAACATTTATTTTTAATTATCTATAAATATATACATACATATACACACACATATAAAGTAACATATTAACGAACTTACTTCTATATTGGTTCCATTGTAATCCTCTTGATGTATGTTCACAACGCAAACAGTAAGGTGATGGACATATAGCACCAAATACATAGCAGTCATAATCTTCTATACAGTAGTCCTACAAGAAGTGGTAATAGCAGTAGCAGTAGTAGAATTAATAATAATAATAATAGCAGTAGTAGTATTAATAATAATAATAGTAGTAATGATAATGATGATGGTGATAATAATAATACTAATAATAATGATGATGATGATTATAATGATAATAATTATGATACTAACAACAATAATAAAAGTAATAATAATAATGATGATCACAATAATAATGATGATAATAATTACAGTAACAATAATGATAATAATGACAGTGATAATAATATTGATGATGAAGATGATGATGATGATAACAGTAATAACATAATGAGTAAACTGTAAAATATTAAATTAGGCATTGATAAAACTTTGAAAAAAAAAACAACATCTTCCCTTGTTATTAAATGTTTCTAAATGAAAATGTCATAGAGACAAACAGAATAATAACAGACATACAGACCAGGTTTAGCTTACTTTGTAATTTGGTGGATCTGGACCACACCCAGGAACAGCTGAAAAACAAATGAGTAAAAAAAAAAAAACAACAAATAATTACATATACAATTGAATAAACAAATAAAAAAATGAATGAATGAACCAACAAACAGTCAAAGAACTAAACCAATAAAGAACTAAAATGAAAGAATTAACGAATGACAAATCTACTGATAAACGAATTAGTAAATAACAAACAACTACAACGAATAATATTTTCATTTTGAAAAAAATTTAAAATTAAAACTGAATTTATTACTTTTATTTTAAACACAAAGCACTACTAATAGGCAGAACAAATACATAAACTGTCAATCAATCATCATTATTGCCATTTTATTTTAACTGTAATTTTATTTATTATTTTGGAGGTCAATAATAAAAATATGACATAATAATAAAATAACAATAATAATAACTATTATTGTATTATTATTATTATTATTATTATTATTATTTGACAAAACCAGCTTACTTTGTTCAAATGACCACAATAAACGGTTGGACGTTGCCTTGCAAGCCTGACAGTCTGGGGATTGACACACAGACCCTTGAACAATACACAAAGTATTGTTTACACAGTAATCCTGTGTAATGATAATAATAATAATTATAACAACAACAACAACAACAACAGAAACCAACATCTATGATGATGATAATGACAATGGTAATAACAGTAATAATAGTAATAATAATGATGATGATGATGATAACAACAACACCAACAATGATGATGATGATTATAATGTTAGTCATAGTAATAATAATGACAATAATAAAATGATAATAATAATAATAATAATATAAATTATAATAACAACAAGAATTACAAAAACACTAACCCAGAAACAAGAATAATGATGGTGGTGATGATAGTAATAATAATAATAATAATAATAATAATAATAATAATAATAATAATAATAATAATAATAATATAATGATGATAATAATCACAACAACACTAACATCAACAACAGTGATGATGATAATGTTAGTAATAATAATAATAATAATAATAATAATGATATAATGATAATGATGATGATAACAAGAACTACAGTAACACCACCATCACCACCACAATAATAATAATGATCATCATAATAACAATGATAATGATGATGATGGTGATATCAGTGATAAAATCACACAGTGTCTAACCTTTTCTGAAAAAAAATGGAAATCGCTAAACACTGGTACACTTCCCCCAGGCATGTCTACATAGCTTGCCCGCACTCCACAAGATATCTGAAAATACAGTTTTGACCTTTAGAAACTTTGTCACAATAAACATCTACAATATACCGTAATACAATACAAACACACACAGACAAAAACAAAACTGCTATACATTTGTGCGGCACAAAACATTAATTGTACTATACAATAATGATATTGTGCCTCAATATAATGTTTGTATTTTATTTTATTATATAATGTATTATTAATGGTAAAGTCAGATAATATATTTTTATTATATTTTGTTATATATTAGTGTTGGGACCTGAATGCATGTATATGTTTCAGTATACTGTAATACTCATTGTATTATATTTTATGGTATAATATATTATTGTTGGTGTCTGTATTTATGTTTGTATATTCTGTTGTATAATGTGTCACTATTATATTTTATTGTATAAAGTAATACTTTTTGCTCTATTGTATACTACTGTATATCTATCTATCTGTCTGTCTGCCTGTCTGTTTTTCTATCTATCTATCTGCCTGCATATATGTCTGCACCTCTATCTAGCTAGCTATATACTTAAATACAGTGGTACCTTGACTTACGAGTTTAATTCATTCCGTAACTGAGCTTGTAACTCAATTTGCTCATATGTCAAATCAATCTACCCAAATGAAATTAATTGAAATATCATTAATCCGTTCCAGCCCCGCAAAAACCAGCCCAATTTTTTGTAACATGATTTTAAATAAGAAAAAAAAAAAATATATATATATATATGACAAATATAAAGAAATAAATTGATTTTGTAAAGTGTACAGGGTTAGGGTTTCTCCATCTTTTCATAGACAGAGGTCTGCAGCTTAGAAATTATTTTAAAGCTTTTGGCTGGATTTATAGCCATTAACGACTTCTTCTGCATCAGTGTGGTACATATTGTTAAAGTATTACGCTTGTACTGCCTAGCCATGTTGACTACGTGCACACCTTGCTCGTGTTTTTCTATGATTTCTTGTTTTAATTCACTGGACATCATCTGCTTCTTCTTCTTCTCAAGACTGTCCTTTGCACTCAGTTTCTTAGGATCCATGGAAATTTGGCAAAATATTGCACAAAATGCAAGCACAACACAACAGAGATGCTTCAATGGCGAGGTAACCACATAAAGCAAACAAGTCAGATGAGGGATGCTGGGCAGATGTTGTGTTGTTCGTTGCGCCAAGTAGCAGCAGGGTGTCTGAAGCTTGCTTGTAACTCAGACTTCAGCTTGCAACTCAAAGCAAAAAATTGACTGCTCATAACTAGAAAAACGAGTAAGTTGGAGCATTCATAACTCGAGGTACCACTGTATATATATATGTATTTTTTTCTCACATTAAATCTTGATCTATAAGTGTGTTTATCCAGGTCCAAAGTCGCGTCACTTTCCATCACTGCATAAATACAGTCATCAATCAATGCAGTCTTGTTTAGCTTTCTATTTTCTTCCCGTTCTGACCATTTGTGTCTTTTTGAGTTGTAACAGAAGGTGTCGTTCATGACCCAGAAAACGGTGTAAAACACGTCTTTTTCATGTTTGTCAAAACGACAAAAACGTTCGCGCAAGTTTGTCCTTCTGACCAGGTACAATTTCGACATGTGGAGTTTTGTCATACAGAGGAACTTGGAAAAGGTGAAACAGTATGTATGTATATCTCTATATCTGTGTGTGTGTGTGTGTGTGTGTGTGTGTGTGTCTGTATGTAAACACATGCAAAGTGACTGTTTTAAATCCACAAAAGTATCTATCAAAATGTATCCTCAGTGATTCAAAACACGCTATATTATTATTATTATTATTATTATTATTTATATTTTTTTGACGTCTAATCTTATTAAGTAACAATAACAAAGTATTTTCTAAAAAGATTAGAATGCAGCCTTTTTGCTGCAGATAAGACTCAAATGTATGGCACCCATTCACTTGCACACTGAAGGCAGATGACATTACAGTTCAGCAATCAAGACAACATTAAAAACCCAACAAAGCTCATTGTCATTTTGTATACATACTTTTTCAAACATATGTAGGTATGTAGAAAGATTTACATACATGTATAAATATATATATATATGTAGATACATACATTAATTTGTATATACAAACATAAACACATACATTATTTAAAATATAAACTTACCATTTGCTTGAGGTTCTAATAATAAATAAAATAAAGAAAATTAAAATGAAATAAAATAAATAAACAAAGAGAGAGAAAAAAAAACAAAGAAAGAAAGAAAGAAAAACAACAAAAAAAGATGGAAAGAAATAAAACGATAAGAAAACATTTAAACCAAAAACAACAGTAAACTAAAATAAATACAGGTAATTGTCAAATCAAATTAAACTACTATAATAAATTATCGTTACTATAACTGTAATTATAATAATATTTATTTATTTATTATTTTTATACAAGTAGATATAATATCTACTATTAATATTTCATTATAAAACAGTGGTAGCATTTACCCAGGCAGTAGGCTGCATCACTTGGTGAATATGGGAGATCGTAGACAGTGACAGATTCGCACTTTTTGGCTTTCACAAAGAATTTTACAGTACAGTTATATCTGGCATTGACACACATTGTTAAGTTCAGAATTCCGTTGTCATTCTCGTGCACTGAAAGTATCAATATCTATCTCTTCATCTCTGTTTGTTTGAATATAAAATTATATAAAAAGGTTGCTCAGCAACTGAGGCCAACTGTCACTTCCCACTATGCAAGCTGTTCTTTGTCATTTTTGCATGGATCTGTTTATTTAAAATAATTTATTTTGTGGGGACCTGGCACTGGTAAGTATGTATTTTTGAATTTCAACATTCTCTGTTTTATGTATGTCTGATTAGACTCTGCACATACACAATATTAGGGAAGGGACTGGCACAGGAAAACAAAGCCCAATCATGACCTGACAAACCCTGTCAAATACCGTTGATGTATGGATGTATGTATGGATGTAGGTAGGTATGTATTTATAAATAAATATTCTTTAATTTTATGTATGTTATTAGTTTGTCCAGATGCATACATACATACTTATCTATCGATCTATCTGTTTGTCTGTCTCTCTGTCTGTCTGTCTCTAAGGGTGTCTTTTTATTTATTCTCTAATCACTCAAGTCGGTTTTTGGAAGAAAACTACTTTTAATTTGGTAATATAGTTGTTACACACTCAAATGCATGCACACACACACACACACACACATAAGTTATTTGTACAGATTGAATTGGTGTTTTCATTTAATAAGTAACTAAGAAATTGTTTTTAATTTAAGAACTATTTTGTTTTGATGTGCAGTTTTTGTAGGTGACAACAAAATCAATGCGCATGAATGTACTGTTCTCGAGGGCTGTGAATTGAGAAAAAAATCATTTATGTGTTTTTTAGGATCGCAGGATAAAAGAAATAACTAGTTATTGTCTGAAGATACACACAGAAACGTACACACACAGACATGTACACACACACACACACACACACACACACACACACATACTTATTGTACTTGCCTTCCTTTGTCCATATAGGGTATGTTGCACCACAAGCATGATGCGGTGGTAGGACTTTGGTGATGTTTAGGACACTTCCATACCAGCCTGGTCTCAGAAAACGGTCTGA